>SRMA01026400.1:347068-859494 GCA_007224835.1 Danionella cerebrum
TTCCATCCTCCCATCCATACTCCTGTCTTTCTTTCCACCTATCTATCCATTCACACTCCCTTTTTTCCAACCATTTAAGCATCCTCCCATAATCCTTTCGTTCCATCCATCCATTCATTCAACCATCTACTCATCCATTCTTACTCCAGTCTTTCCATCCATCCATATTCGATCAATCCATCCTTATCCCTTCATATCCACCCATCCACTTTTTATCGAGGCACCATGTACCCGCCGACCCATTCATCAAACTATTCTTCCATCCACCCATTTTCCCTTCCTTCGATCCATCCATCCATCCATCCATACACAGACCCATCCATCCATGTATCCATCATTCTTCTGTGCATCCTCCAGTACAGCACTGACCCTGATGAAGATATCAATCTTCCTGGAGTAGGGTTGTCCCTCAGGTGTGAGCATCAGCACCCTAAACCTGAGAGTCTGTCCAGGCTGGAAGCTCTTCCTGTCAGTCTGGATGAAGATGGATAAACACTTGGGGCTGAAAAGCATCCTGGAGGAGTTTGAAAACACTCGAACACCTGCTAAAAAGCCCTCAACATTCAGCTGATAAGGAAACCAGTAACTCGTCTCCTCGTAATAGACCTGAGGAAGGGAAATAACAATCAATCATCTAAACAAATCCTCCCTCTTATTAACTCACTGGAGACAGGAGATCAGGATCAACTCACAGGAGGCAAAGAGAGCAGCCTGGTGGATCCTGCAGAACCAAAGCACAACACAGGGAAACATATAAACATATCACACTTTAGAAACTGAAGCACTTGAGTTTAGATCACAACAATAAGTATTATATACTAAATTAAACAACCAAAAATGGCTCAGTTATTATCAGATGAGGTGGTTGTGATCAGATAATCACATTTTAGATATTTCATTGTCGACATAATGTCTCGCACTCAGTGAATCTGCGAGGGTGTTTGTGATTGTTACCTGCCGGGACAGTGGTGTTTGTTCGGGACACGCTGGTGTTTCCATGCAGCAGTTCTGCAGAGACGGTGATGGATTGATTTGACAGGATGGAGACTGATAAAACCGTTGGAACGCCGCAGCGCAAAACCTCTGAGACCGACACGAGGTATGATGGGCTCTGTGCTAGACTGGAAAGCATGACAAGAGAGGAAGTGATGGTGTCCGTTCTAGAGGTATTTAGCTGTAGGAGCTTCTGACACAATCAACTCTCCATCTCCTCCAGCCAAGTAGTGTAACATGGGATGAAGATGGAGGAATGGTTTAATTGTGTGTCATTGGCATAGCAACAGACTAATATCCAATCCCTAATGTGGATTTGACTGGGAAGGAGCATGTAGCTCATAAAAAGAATTGGACCCAGCACAGAGCCATGGGGGACCCCACGGATGACAATGTGGGCCAGGGGCCAAACATCACCCACAGCAATAAACTCAATGCTTTTTGAGATGCAAGAATGAAATGAAAGAAGGGCTTTTGAGAGCTCCGTCTGGTGGTGAATATTAGGGAGGAGAATGTGATATTTGAATGTGATGAGGTAAAAAAGTGCCCTATCATAACATGATTACAAAATAATACAACATACGGTAATTATTAGATGACATACCAAAACCTTACATGAGATCGCATGGGATAAAAACATAACACATCATAGAATAACATGATAAGACCAGACAATAAATAACACACCATAACATAACACTACACTACACAAACATAACGCCAAAACAATACATAACCTAACATGAAAGGACATAACATATAGAATATAAAGCATGGCATTACATAGCATGATGTCCCATAACATGATTCAATACTGCACTACACTAAACGACACGACAATACACGGCACGAGACACAGCATGACACAACATAACATGACCCGATAAAACTACACTATACAACATGAAAGATCATTTAGAAAGAACACCACATAACAACATAATCTGACAAACCCTAACGTCATATGACGAAACAGAACTACAATAAAAACACAACATGACATTAAAAACAAAACAGTAAAAAAATAAAAAAAAAAAAAATAGATAACATAAAAAAAAATGTAAAAGGTAAAAAAAACACTTTTAAATCAACATTAATGAGCAAATAAAAAAATGTTGACTTTACATGCCCCGGAATAAAACAAACAAACAAAAAAGCCCCACAACATTTTGGCATTTGAATCAGAAAATGAAAACCACCTGTGACAAATTTGCAAACAAATCTTTTTTTATAATGATCATTTTAAAGAGCTCTAGTTTTAATCATCTAGCAAACTTCTAATCATCCATAACATGTATTTCTACAACTCACAAAAATGGAAATGGCATCATGATTTCTGTAGGAATGAGAAACAGAGCACATAGTGCCTCAGACCTGTATGTGGCAGTGGTTCCTCTGCAGATCAGCACAAACAGCAGGATTCCACAGAGATGAAGCCGCTCCATTAGCACTGGTGCACACTCCAGAGAAAACCATTTGCTGAAGACCAGAGTGCCTCCCAGGCTTTTAACAGAGAGATTCAACACCTGATCCATCACCTCTCCACCTACTCTATAGTGTTCACCTTCACACGCCTGTGCCGAAGAGAGCACTGCAACAATACACCCTCATGGATTACACACATCTGTCAAGAGCTGTTGTGAACCCAATCTAAACTGAGATTACAACAATCAAATTCAGCTTTGATTAACAAATATTAAGACCCAAATTTCTATATGTTTTTGTTGAATTATATATATATTGAATTCAACAAAAATATTTTATGTAGTTCGTAAATAATCTCCCCATTATTTTAGACACGTTCCTGTATGGAACTGCTCCTTTCAGGCAAGCAATAAATGATTCTGATAGGAACTAGCCCCCCCCCCCCCTTCTCAATGTCAATATATTTGAATGAAGGGCGTGTTTAATAGTTTGTATGTACATTTATTTAAATAATTGCTTTGTTTACTTTAAAAAACTGTCTTAATGTGTTGTGTTCTAAAGCTTCTATTATTTTACTTAATGAGCAGAGACGCTTAGATAAGAACGTATACCCCATTTCGAGTACTTGTATTTAATTTCTGAAATATCTTACTTGTATATTAACTATTAATAAACCGCTTTATTTTCTACGTTAAAAATTATTACTATGAACAAAAAGTAAGAAAATAAAATACAAAATGAAGGGCTTTTAAACCTAAGAAAGTACATATTTGACCCATTTTACTGTAAATCTCGTCGAGCCGCAAGGTGTCGCTCTCCAGAAACGTAACGGAAATATCGTGACGTAATGACGTAGGGGTGAGAGGTCAGGGCAGAAAACCCAACACAAGAGGAAAATGACAACATTACGAGCGTTCACGTGTGACGATCTATTTAAATTCAATAATATGTGAGTTGCATGATTAACTATATTTATTTTTGGAATCTAGGAAGTATACGTTAGCATCTCGCCTATTTTACAACAACAATAGCATTAAGTTTGAATCAGGGTTACGTGCATCTAATGCATTATCCTTGTGTTAGTTGTTGAAGTTATTTTGGTTTAAGCAGAATCTATTTTATATATCTTCTCAGACAATCTTTGGATAAACTAAATTTTGAGAGAGTAATATCTTTCTGGTAATTCTGATAATATTGTATGTTTAATCATTCATTTGTGACTGTGTTTTATCTGATTGAGGTGTCGGTTTGTTTTTTTCATCCTACAGAAATCTGGATCCCTTGACAGAGACTGTATCCTTTTAAGAGAATGTAAATAAGTACTTTATTTTAAACCCATTTTACTAATCTGTCCTAAATGTTACAATGGGTAAAAAACACACCAAAATATTTTAGAAAAGTAGATGGAAAAGCTATAATTAAGAAATTACAATAGAAAATTTGTGGTTATGATTTTAGTAATTGTGTTGCATATTTGTATGGCTGAACGTGTGTAGTCACCCAAATGAAAAGTTTGTTGAAATGATAGAGGCTTTAGAAATTTTATTGAGCAAGAACAGGCTAAAAACAAAAGATTAAATGAACATTTTAAATTAAATGTTTTATTGATGGTTACAATTTGGGTCCACAAATAATCACTTTTAACTAATAATAACATTATAGCCAATTCTAGGTAAAAGTTAAATCTATGGTTAAACATTTTTGATAACATATTAAAGGAGATATTGCTGAAATTTTTTTATTCTGCATGTTTAAAAAGACTCAGTGCACTCTTCAAATAGGGAGCTACGTTACTGTGCATAATAATTATAATAATAAACATTGTGGTTGGTGAAAAATATAGTAATAATAGAGTTGATAAGGAAAAGTCCGTTTAAACAGCCTCGGAGCTCAGGTCAGGTCAACCAAGGAATGCACCAGAGGACACAAAACCAACACAAAAGGAAATGACATAAGAATGCACGGTTTCTTTTTTATTTAGCTAGAACTTTCAGCAAATTGCTGATTGGTTGATAATATGATCTAGTTTCCACAACAACAAAATGTTCGTAAATAGTTTTTTTTTGTTTGTTTGTTTTGGGTGATGGCTGGAAGAATTCAGGCCCTAGTTTTTCTTCTCGTTTCAGCAAACTCTAGATTTATAAGTGGATCTAATTACACATTTCTGAAACCTACTTCAGATAGTTTCTGTTAATTTCTCCTAACGGTTGCTTGTACAGTATGGCATTCCCTTCTATCTTCAGTACTTGGCTCACTGGCCTGAATATTTCATCGTGGCAGAGGCTCCAGGCGGTGAGCTGATGGGTTACAGTGAGTACAGTGCATCTCAAGTCTATGCTAAATGTATTCGAATAATGTAGTTGTGTTAATGTGATGACTGAGGCATTGTTTGTCGTGGCATCATTATTTTACAATAATAATAATTTGTGAAATATTATAATTGAGTGATCAACTCTTTCTCTGCAGTCATGGGCAAGGCTGAGGGGTCTGTGGCCAGGGAGGAATGGCACGGGCACGTCACTGCTCTCTCAGTGGCTCCAGAGTTCAGACGACTGGGTTTGGCGGCCAAACTCATGGAGATGCTGGAGGAGATCTCAGAGAGGTAGCACACCAAAATAATCTCCAAACTGGGATTTGCTATGCAACAGCACTTCCATCCGTTCTTATTGGAATATTCTACAGGAAGGGTGGGTTCTTTGTGGATCTCTTTGTGCGGGTCTCTAATCAGGTGGCAGTAAACATGTATAAGCAGCTCGGCTACAGCGTCTACAGGACGGTTATAGAGTATTACTCTGCCAGCAACGGAGAGCCAGATGAAGATGCTTACGGTTGGTTACAGCAGTAGTTGCCGCATCAATCACAAGTTTTGAAGTAATATTAATAATATTGTTTATTTGTGGTGCTTTCTTTTATATTGTTTCTCAGATATGCGGAAGGCTCTATCCAGGGACACAGAGAAGAAATCCATAATCCCCCTTCCTCATCCTGTACGGCCTGAAGATATTGAATAACAATAACACGTGGCTCTCTGAAATCACCATAAAATTGGGTCAAATTATATACCAGAGAGTCACCGGTGTGAACAGACTTTTTAAAATGATTTTCTATTGGGAGACTGAAGCCAACATAACATTAAATAACTGAATTGTTGTGCATTTGTTTGCCATGTTCTGGATGTGTGCATTTTCTCAATATAAAATCTAAAACAAGAAAAAGTACATTATTTTTTGAAGTCATTGACTGAGATTTCAGATTTATATAAAAAAAATGTTGGGTAAAAAAAAAAAACAATAGTTGTGAATTTAAATAATGCATTTTGCAGACGCTTTCATTCAGACCTAAAGATTGGGGGGAAACCTGAAGCAGTTGTAACTAGATGGTTAAAGTGAGTAAACAAACTTTGAGGGCTCGTAAAACTGCATTTTGAATAAAAAAGGGTGCCCCTTGTGACTAGGAGTGGTATAAACTCATTCATCATTGATTTTCCTGAGCTATATACTTTTTGAAATCAGTTGCTGGAATGAATCTAGTTTCGAGGGAGAAATCAATGTCATTAAAAGGTTCCCTTTCCTAGATTTTCCCAAAGCTGAGCTATAAATCTACTTAGTTGTCAATGGAAAATCTCCAGCATTCTCAGCAATTTCCCAGAATTCCTTTAGTCTGAAAATATACAGCAACTCGAGTCAGACCAGTTTCGATACCTTGGCAAAGTTTAAAGGCTTAGCTTGAATGGGCTTTTACAAGCGAACACAATAAATTCTTCTAATCAAAAGAGGTTCCAGGTATTACCAGAACAAAGAAGAGCTTGGTTTTTTCTGGCATTCAAGGGCTCTCGAAAATCAAGTGTTATTAGTTTTTTTTTAACTTTCCCATTTTCAAAAAGGGACTGGAAGAGTATTCCAAAACCGCAGACATTCACTGTGACACAAAGGTCATTTCTATTCCATACTCTTGAAATACTAACATGCTTCCATAAAAACACAGATGCCTTGGGAAATGTTTTCTCACTGCTCAATGCTTCGCGGGGGTTGTTTTGTCTAATTTTCTGCCTCGATTCAGAAATATTTTAAAACATTTTTCAAAAGAAAACAAAATAGATGTGGTTCAAACCTTTATTTTGTTAAGAAAATGGAAACAGAAACATACAAATTAATTCTAGACACAGCAGTTCAGTCTTTTTCAGAGCCTGCTTCCTTTTCTTCCGTCTTTTCTCTGTCGTCTTCATCACTCTCGCTGTCAGAGCTACTGCTCTCATCATCATCATCTCGGTCAAGATCCTGCGGCGCTGCAGTCTTAGTCTCCTCTTCGTCAGAGCTGTCCTGTGGGGAGCTCTGCTTACCTTGAGGAAGTGACTCTTCTTCCTCATCCTCCGGCTCTTCCTCCTTCTGCTGCTGTTTCTTCCACATCTTGGCCATGGCCAGGAGTTTGAGGTTGGGCTGGTTGGCGGCATCCTCTGGAAATATGTAGTCGTAATATTCTTCCCAACCGGCATCAGACTGAAACAAAACCAACGCACAGGTTTTTGAGAGGAAAACGAAATAAAAAAAAATAAACTCAAATGCATTTTGTAATGTAGCTCGAAGTACACTTTTATTTTATTTGTTTATGGTTTCCCCGTAGGCAGACCAACTATTAAAGGAATTTGGAAGGATAGAAAGACTAATAGCTTTACAAAATGTGCTAAAATCTTAGTAGTTTCAAATGTTAAAAAAGTTTAACGAGGCGTTCCTATTAATTAGCCTGTTCTTTTTATGCATATTAACTAATAATCTTCGATTCTAAATATACTGCATTCCACTTGCGACACATTTGCATGTGTTTTTGCCTTGACTACGAGTAAAATTCACAATTTTTATTGAAGTATTGAGACTTTCTCACTGGAAATTACTGCTAGCTGCGATGCTAATGATTTCAATGTAAAACGCCATAGACATATGCTAAAAACATTAGCATTTTGTTAAAGAGCATTATACATAAAGCAACACTCTTATACAGCATTATGCTTGTGAATGGATCATTACACATTGTTGGGTGATTGATATCGTATTGATATTAAGTGTAATAATGTAAATACATAAATAGAATCCATTAAGTTCATACTACTTTTAAGATTAGATTTCAATTAAAACAAGTCTGTACCTTGATATTTTAGTGCAACTAAATATTTGATTTGTTTCATAGTACACATTATTTTTGTCTAAATATTTAGAGCTGTAGGAACTGCTGGATGAAAACAGGTCTAAATGGCTCATTTGAGGTAGATGGCAGGGCAGGATGGACAACACTTAGTTGCTAAAGTGAAAGCCGTTTTCGAAAAAAAGGCTTGTTTTGAACGTGTAAACTCAGCTTTGTGTTGAGTTGAACCATTTTCAATGCTAAAAGGATAAAATGTTCCTTTTAATCACGTTTTGAATGCATCAAGAAGCTTGTAATGCAGGCTTTTATATTGTTCACTACATGAAGGAAGTTTTTTTTGTGCCTCTTTAGTCCTTAAAAAAAAACACTCAAATCACACGAAGCTAGAGACACTCACCCCATCCTCGGCCGTGACCTTCCTCCTCTTCTTCACCTTCTCAGGCAGAAGTTTCTGGACTCTGTTCTGGTTGGCATCTGATCCGAACTCCTCCTCGAAGTCTCTCCAGGATTCCAGGAGCATGAGGCGCTCCTCTTTCTCCTCACAGTTCTGCATGCTCTTATTGGCCTCTTCGTAGACCTGTCGGCACCTCTGGAGACGGTTGCTGCTCTCGATGGTCAGCTCGAATTGTGCAAAGCTGATCCAGACCTACAACCATTACAATCACAACTATGATTTCGATCTAGTTTTAAAAAAATAATTTTTTTTGATTGCATTTGGCACTTATCATTAAATATTTTCGATAAGAACCCTACAATCAGTGAAGTACATCACAGTCTGGTGCTTACCTTGACGTGCTGCGTGCGCTGTAGCAGCCTCTTGTACAGTCCTCGTGTTTTTTCATATTCTTCTTGCTCAATCTCAAAGTCGATGTAAGACTTCCATAACACCTGAAGAGGTGAGTACAAAACTTCGAATGAGCTCATAGGATCAGTGTGTGTCGAGAGAGAGAGAGAGAGAGAGAGAGAGAAAAAGACCTCTGGCATGTCCAGTCGAGGCTGTCCGATGGCCAGCTCGTAAATGGCTCTGGCACGTTCTGAATCTCCCAGAATGGTCTCGAGCTCCGCAAACTTGATCCAGGTGGAGCAGTTCTCAGGAGTGAACTCCAGGTACTTCTCGTAGAGTTTCCTGCAGCGGTCGAACTCTCGCAGCTGGAGCTCCAGCTCGATGTAGCCTTTGAAAAGTTTATTTTTCGGACACTTGCCAATGGCCGTGCCCTACAGGAGACACAGCATGTCTGTATTTAGTTTCCTCATCCCTTCATTGCAGCTGACCCATGTCGATAATCCCTCAGAAATAATCGAGGTCCATGAGGTTTATCACTTTTTTTGGATGCTTTGATGGCTATCATTTGCATTTCTTGGTAAAGTGAGCCGCGATTGCAGCTGATGTCGTTTTTACAATATAATTATATTGTTTTTACGAGATAATTATGTCATTGTTACAATGTAATTGTCATTTCACAACATAATTATGTCATTTTTACAATATATTTGTTGTTTTTAAACATAATTTGGTTATTTTTAAGAAATAATTGTTTTTATGAGATTGTAATTCGTTTATACAAAAGAATTGTCATTCATAGGAGATAATATTATTGTAAAAACATAGAAATTATGTTTTTATGAGATAATTATGTCATTTTAACAATATAAATGTTTTTTTTACTATACAATTATTTTGTTTTTACAACATAATTTGGTCATTGTTTAAATGTTATTTGCCTATTCATGAAAATAGATCAATCACAAAGCAGCATGCATTAGTGCGCGTACAAAAGACGTTTAAATATAGCACTTACCAAACCTCGTCTCGCGTTCTGGAGATTCTTTTGGCGAATTTCAAACTGCCCATACAAGAGCCAAATTTTGGCAAACGTAAACTACACAATAAAAAAAAAGTATGGTCAAATATTAGTTACTAAAAAACAAGAATCCTCACCAAACATGACACAGGTGACATTTGAACGTATCTATAATCCAACACATTACCTTTTTGTGCGGAATGAGCTCCAGACAGGCTTTGTAGACCTGCCTCGTCCGCTCTGCGTCCTGAATAAAAAGATTCAGCACAATCAACCTGAGAGAAATGATCACAAAGAGATGCATACGAATGACTGTATCTCCATCATACCTTGACCTCCAGCTCCTCATAGAGTGCATAGTTGATCCACAGGTAGATGTAGCGCCTCCAGTGCCTCTTCTCCGGGATGGGAGGGGTGTTGGCGATGGCTCGCTCATACACCTCTCGAACCGTGTCCGGATCAGCGTCGCTCTCCACCAGCCGCAGGTAATCAAACCAGGCATCGTAGTTGTGTGGACTCGCCTGCAGGGGGGGGGCATGTTTGTAATTAACTTCTGATACTTTTATTCCCTTACTACAACAAAAGAAATCTGTACTCTCTAGGAAACAGATAGTTTGATTAGTGAAGCTTCCCTAGTTCCCCAAGCTGCCGACACTCACCCTGACTTCCTCCTCATACTGAAACCTTCTTTTACTGACGATCACATCCTCGATTCCCCTCCGGTCTCCGAACTTCTTCTCAAACACGGTGTAGTTCTTAAACAGCTCCTGCGCCTTTTGCTTGGGGATCCGGTCTAAAGCGTATTTGTAGATCACACGAACTCTCTCAAACTGAAACAACACGGAGAAAACAATCTCAGGACAGAAAACAAGAGAGGTGTTCTTTTATTAAGGACCACCAGTACCTCCTTCTGCTTCTCCTCAAACCTCGCAAAAGCCACATAGAGGCCCTCGCTGATCTGCTCTTCACCGAAAAACTCCACAGCCCTCTCGAACACCTTCCTCCCGAGAGCGATGTAGCCGTGCTTCTCTTCGAAGTGTGCGTACTTGATCCAGTTCTTTACTTCCGGATGGACCATCACGAGTGAATTGGCTGTTAAGGAACAAATCTAGGACCATTTGTGTACCAGTAGATTTTCTACAAAAGATCTTTTATTTCACATAAAAATTCAGTGCAGGGAAAACACCATGTTTCTCTTTCATTTTCATTGTTTTCTGTACAAATGTTGTGCACATTTTATATTGCTTTTCCAGTGTCACAAAAAATGTTTACGCAAATTGTACTTGGTTTGTTCAGATCTAAGGATATAACTCTCGTAGATGCTGCGAGCCTTGTCCACCTCTTTGTAACGCAGCTCGAAGTTGATATAAGAGTGCCAGGCCTGTTCCTCTGGTTCCCACTCCATCCAGCGCTCAAACACCTGCCTGCAGCCGGCCACGTTTCCCAGCATCTCCTCCATGTATGTGTACTTATACCTGAGGCACAAACAAAATTAAGAAAACGATATGGTTTTTCTCCAGGAAAAGGTTAAATAAACCACTAGTTTTTTAGTCATGACACGCCATTACAGGATCAACGGAGGCACAACATTTATAAAAAGATGGCCAGGTAAGATGAGGGAAATTGTTTTCTGATATCACTTCCTCTTTTTTTGTAATGACCAAATAAAAAAAGGTAAAAGAAAGAACAGTAAAAACTACATGGCTCAGGTTTGTGCACAAACTTTGATGTTTAAAGTATTTTACATAAGCAAAATGGAAGGGTCAGAATTAAATTAGTTAGAATTTTTGGTTGCTCATACAAAGATCCATTTGTCACTATAAGTTAAAAAAAACCAACACCCATATCTTTATCATTTACCAAGGCTGAGACAGAGGCCAGCAAATTTGGTTGCTAGGGTAAACAGTTTAGTTGCTATGGAGTTTTTCATAGCATTTTCCTGTTTATTTTCAATGACCATTATAAGACAATGGTAAATTTTTAACACCAACCTTTTAAGAGTGAAAGAATGTTTCATTAAAACAAATGTGTATCAGATAAATGCTAGGTCGAGGTAATATGCATCTAAAATAAAAGAAAAAGAGAAAAGTTCTAAATAAAAAAGTAAAAACAACATTAAGAGTGTACCAGAACTGGTTGGCTCGGGGGAGGATGGTGATGGCCCGGTCCCAGATGTTTCGAGCATGATTGACCTGTCGTGTCTTCATCTCCATCTCTGCATACTTCAGCCACAGAGTGATGTTGCGGTGATCCACGTCCAGTGCTCGCTCGTAGATGGACCGAGCTCTGAACACATATTGAGTTTTTTCACTTTCAGCCCGGAGCTCTGTCATCAAACACAGGCAGAAACTCACCTCTGGACCTCTTGCAGACTCTCCTCCCATTGTGCGTACTTAATCCAGTTGCTGATCACCGTCCGATTCTTGCGGATGTTGTCCTCAAAGCCCTAAACAGACAACAGTTGTATGAGTAATGTTTAGTTCCTGCTTTATCAAGACGCGCTTTCATAATTCAATATATGACTAACATGTAATTGCTAGATTTACAATCGTAATAATATAAGGTATCAATTGGCCTGACAATGATAAAAGACGTGCGCATAGAGGCACATGGTATCAAATACACCACACAAAATACTGTGCACTATACCTTTAATTTCATACTATAGGCCATATATATGTGTGCGTGTGCGTGAAACCGAATTAATACCTTTCTCTTCTTGAGTTTGTAGTCGTTCAGCTCTTCTTTATCGGTGATCTTCTGTTTAGGCGGCGGAGGCAAGAGCTCGAGCTCTCTCTCCTTCGCTTCCCTCAAAAGCTGCTCTGCGGTGATTTGCACCTCTGCTGGGGCTTTATTCTTCACCTTTAACAAAAAACACAGCAGGAGCACTAATGAAAACAATGATAAAAACCTGCAACTACACCTGCGCACAAAAGAAAGTTATTGTTCACCAATGACAGCCTAACGGTGTTTACATGCTAATGCTAACTCACAAAACATTTATTTACCTTCGCTACTTTCGGTATTCTCTGCTTTCCCGCCGCGGTGGACGCCATGGCTATTTGCTTGTTTAGTATTCACTATAAAAAATAAGACTGTGTGTTCTATAAAGTATTAAAAGTTTGAAAAGGTAGCTGAAACATTTAGCGACGTTTCAACACCGTGTGTCGCACTTAGATGACGCAGCTAACCGTTGACCCATAGCAGTTACGTCACATACCTTGGTTACCATGGTTACTGGACGCTTGCTCACCGTCAACGGAAAAGCAATAACCACGCTAGACAAAAGTACTCCGAATATAACCCTTTTTTGCCAAAAGTGAGTGTTTGTATACATTTATTTATTTTCCATTTTAATGTATGTGTAATGTTTTAAAGGATAACATAGCTACGCTATAATTTGTTTACTGCACTAGGAGGAAAATGCGCACAGTCACTTCGTCGACTGGCAAAACTGAAATCGTCACAGTAAGAAGAACAGAATGGTCCGATTCAGAAGAAATTAATGATCTGATAAGCCAAGCAGTTGTTGAAGTGTTTGGCAGAATCAGTGTCATAAATCTGCTGTAAGTCATATGAGTTTGGAGGTCACTAAAGCTGGGGGAAATAATACAGCAAAAGTAAAATGAAAACATTAGGTTTAAAATTAAATTTTAAGGCCACTGAGTTGACATGTAACATGTTACATTCATTCCTTACACCCAACAACAGAATAAATAGCACGAACGTTTGCTAATCACCAGTAAGTGACAAGGTTTGAAGCAGAGCCTGATGAATATGCAAATTTCATCCAATCAAAGAGCAAAACGTGTGTTCTCCTCTAAAGTTATCTCTCTCATGCTGAAAGTGAAGAGAAACCCAGGTAAAAATACTTTGACAAATGGAATTTTCTTCGAAATAATAATGTGATTAATGTGAAAATGCTTATAATTTGACCTTCATGAACAGTACAAAGTAAGAAAAAATCCAGTGTACGATCCCCTTTTTAAATTACAATAAATCCTAAATCAGTCGATTGATTTGTTAAAATTTTACTGTTTTTTAAAAATAAAATGTCTAAATTAATAATAGTGTATTAAATGTTTGTGATCACAGTGAGAAATCAAATTTAGCTGTGACTCTGAGCACCAGTAAGAATGAAGTTCTGGCCCATGCATCATTCTCTGATCACCCCTCAGAAGATCTGCTGAACCAGGACTGCTGGGAGAACCTACTCCAGGGTGGTGCTAACAAAGAGAAACTGGCTGTAAGGAAAGAAATCAATATTCCGCCAAGCTTTACAGTGTTTTCATAGTGCTTTTCTTACCTATAGCCCCTGAACACCCTCTTCCTGAGACTGTTTGTGGCACATCCTGAGTTCTCTATAGGAGGTGCCAAAGAGATTGTGAGGTAAACTTTTGTAGTTTTCTCTAAATTAACAATCACTGACAGCCATTGACAGGATATAATTGAATTAAATCATCAGCCAATCTGTTTTTTTGGATATTTTCAATTATTCTGAAGAAACACACTTCCAAGAAAAATTAAGGCTGGCAACATCCATCTAGAGGTGGAAAACATTTCATTGAAATCACCTTTATAAACAGTCAACTATTGTGATCCAATTGCAGTGGAGGATCAAGCCTTTTGAAGGGGGGGGGGGGGCTCTAACTGCGATTATACAAAAAAATAGTCATATATACAACTCTGTTTTTTTATGGTTTTTCGTTGATCAAAATATCCTTTTCAATAATCGACTTTACATTGGTTATCTTTAAGAGTTTTTAATGCAAGAGTTTAAATAATGAGAGGGCATTCATGGCTTCTGATCTATCTTCCAGGACAGTTTTCAACGCTGTAGTGGATTTGGAACACATCTGCCTACTGACTCCCAACAGAGAATCACTTGGTGAGGAATGGACAAGCATTAACAGGAAAATTAGTTGATTTGGAAATAAAATCTCTGATCTCTGATCAGATTTTATGTACTCAATATTAACAGGGAGCATTACATGAGGTCCCTCGGTCTGCTCTTAAAATAATTGTTACAAAAAAATTATAGTAATACAAACAACAGTCCATAAAATGTCATGGTAGATGAAGTGACCCAGAAATAAAGGACTACATACATTTTATTTACACTGTACAGAAGAATAACATCTTTTAACAGGAACAGCATTCAGCATTGTAATCAATGTCACCAGAAATCAATGGTTAGAGCAGCCAGGAAGCAGCATAACTCATGATGTCTCCAGAGACAGTGATGGGAGTGAAGCTGAGAAGCAGGAAAGTAGTCACAGGAGTTGATCACAGGAGCAGAATAAGAGATTTGGAACCCAGAATAAGCTTTACAAGGAGTACAGGAGATCCAAGAAGGCAGGAAGCAAACATGGAGAGTCTGGAGGTGTGAACTGTAGGATTGAGAGAGAGAAAACGAGAAGTGAAGACATATAAGGGGAAGTGCAGTTGGGAGTAGAAATTAGACACAGGTGTAGCGAATAACTGAGTGATTGATAAGGTGCAATATTGAAAACACACTACACCACACTCTTGTTTGAAGAGAAAAAAAATGATATGAATATGAAAAGATGAACTCTCTGTATTAGTTCAAGTAAAGTTTATTCTATGACTGCAATATTGTAGCAAAAATTATATTTTCTTTCCATCAGATGCAGCGCTGCTAAAGGTGTTTGAGCCCATGCCAGTGGAGGACGTGGAGTTTTCAGTCTATATTTGTCATCGAATCCAACACTGTCCCAGACTTCACATCCGCAAAGCCAGGTTTGGAGATTTACAAAGTCTAATGAATCTAATAATTGATGCAAGTTTTGAAATGATTCCAAATACATTTAATTAACTTTCAAATGTCATTTACGTAATGTTTACGTACTTAATGAACTTACACCTGGACATCTTTTGAACCCTAGTTTAGTTACTTCTCTCTGTGTTTCTCAGAGTGGAGGACCACGATGACCTCACAAAGATCTTCGGGGAGGAGATCACTCCATTGGTGGATGCTTACGGGCAGTACTTCCTGTCTGAGCTCATCGAGGCACAGGACACACACCACCACGTTGCCGTCTGTCAAGTCAGTTGGACTCAATTTTATTTGGCTGCTTAAAAGGCAAAATACCCCCGAAAGACAGTCATTTTTCAGTAGTTCAAGCTCAGGAAAGCAAAGGGGGGCAACGACGGCATCAGAGGAATGACAGGAGACAGATCGGTGCATGCTGACATGTGTTCATGTGACATATGGCAGACGAGAGCCCGAGCGATGCCAAACACACACATACTCACACTCCTCACACACCGTATCCCCGCAGACATCTGTAGCCACACTGTCTTTGTCCTGTGCCACAGCACCCTGGAGGATTACAGCCTTTCTTTCCCTCTCTTTCTTCATGGAGAAATGCCATTCATTACCCGACGGCTGTTCGGTTTCATGAGAGTTTTACATTATTTATGGAGGAATCTTGTGAAAAATCTCAAACCCACGCATGCTTTGTTTGGGTCACAATTTATTTGAGACGTGCTCTGTTTTTTTATGTGATCTTATTTTATTAACCACTAAAATATTTATCCTACATTAATTAGTATTATTATAAAATTAAATTATTATTTTAAATGATTGGATATTAAACACTCACAGTAGGGTGTACCTAATAAAGTGGCCAGTGAGTGTTTATAAAATATACAGCGTCTGTTTGTGTATAAATACACAAGTTTATGAGCTGAATAACAGCTGAAAAGTGTTCATTTACCTGCTCAGAATGAAGAAGCAGTGGTTGGCTTCATCAGTGTGAGAGAACACGTGGATCTGAAGCTCCTCGATCAGTGCTTTGAGCTCGGAGCATTCGATGGCCTGAGAAAGAGACATCCAGAAGAACCATGTTCAGAACCGCAGGAAGAGGAAAGTCAGGAGTCTCAGCTGACCAAAGAACCTGCTGGAGTGAGTTTCAGAGACCATTAACATATTTACCGTATTTACTTCAGGCATTATGTTTATGGCTCTTTTTATTTAATCGCTGATGTTTCTAATGTTAATGCTACTACTCAATTATTCTTTATGGAACATTCATGCTTAAGGCCTCATGAGTTGAGTCATGAGATCCTCCTGAGGACCGACTGTTCATTGTCCTAAAGGAGGCGTGGCTAAACCAAATATTTACCACTAATCATCTTTTCAAACAATTTTTTTTCTTGATTTGGCATCAATAAAAATAGTTTAAAGCAATTCATTATTTAGTTCATAGGTAAAAAAAATGGTTTCTGAATTCCCGTCCCCTTTAAGATAAATCCACATCATCTCGGTGTTGGGAGAATTAATCTGTAATTCGAGTTTCAAGAGAAAACCAATCTTTTAAGGAGCCATCAGTTTGATAATAATAGCACAGACATTCTTCAGTTAATTTGATGTTGGTTCCCCAGTGGGTGAAGGTTTGCTCTGTTATGTTCTTCAGCGTCCTCTGCTCCAAAGAACTGAAAGATCACAATTAACAAACTCTTTTTCTTGTCCTTAAATTACTTTTCCCAAAATAGCCTTGCAGCAAGGATCCGGAAACAGACACCTCTCCAAATGCTTTCTGTATCCAGCTCTTCACCATCCAGAAGATGTTTGAAATGAGGTGATCTTCAAGTCAAAACAAAAAAAAGAAGATGGCTTTAAACTGACTCCTCTGCTTCTTATTCCTGTTGCTCCCCTGCTCTCATTCCTTTCCCATTCTACATCATCCTTCTTCCACTTATTTTTCCTGCTGCTCTTTATGTGTTTATTTCTTCTTCCTCTTCTCCCACCTTATTTTCTTCTTCCTACTCTACATCTTCCTCTTCCTGCTGTTTGCCTCGCTTTAATCATTCTTCCTACTCTTTATGTTCTTTCTTTTCTTCTTCACCCTCTTCATTTTCTTCTTCCTTATCTGCCTCTTCCACTTCCTCTTTTTGTCATACCACCTTCTTCCTACTTTTCTTTCCTTTCTTGTTATTCCCTTTTCATTCTGCTCTTCCACTTCCTTTCGTTTCTTACTCTTGTCATTGTTCCTACCATTCCCATTCTTCCTCCCCTTTTCCCGCTCTTTTCCCAGGGCTTCTCCTTTTTGTACTGTTCTTATTTCTTTTATTTCTGCACCAAATCTTCTTCTTGTTCCTCCCCTTCTTATTTGAAGACATCATAAATAGGAAAGCTATTTTAATCAAGTGTGTTTTCGACTGAATTACATATATATATAATATATATATATATGTATTGTATTTTTGGTGTTAAAAATTTGAGTGTAAGGGTCCTGGTGCGGTGTTTGCTGAGGATCTGGTGTTTGAGGGTTGTCTGTGTCCCACTGAGCCACTCTCTGTGAGTCTGGACTAAGCATCTGCTGCGGAATATGGCGGCCTGTCACTCCCCGTCGAGCGTGAGCATGTAATTAATGACTAGAATGCTTAAAGTGACAGCGAGACACACAGATCTTGCTCTTTCCACCAGATCCCAAGATAACGGTAACTGAAAATAACCCCAAATCTGGATTCTGCATTATTTACCCCCGGTCGCACTCCAAAAAACAAACAAAAAGTCCACAAAGGTCTGCAACCAATGGAACAAAAGCCAATGAGGAATTAACCACTTTTCGCTCACGATTAAGTTTATATCGTAATGTTCTTCTGTTTCTAGGTCAGCGGATTTTCTGCCGTACCTGTTTGCACTCTTCCCAGTAAGTTTTAAATTACTAGCCCTGTCAGGAAAGGTCTAGTGTATTTCTGTTGAGCTTTGGGCAGATGTTTCAAAGCAGGTTCACAGATTGTATGATCAAATTTTTATTTATGTTGGAAAGACCAGATTGAAATGATTGAATGTATTTCTTGTTGAGTTTAAAATGAGAAATGTATTCTGCTCTGATTGACAGGACCGTGACTACTGTGTGATCTCTGTACCTAAGCGGAGTCCAGACTTCCCTCTGCTCCAGTCCTTCATCAGAGTTGTTCCTCGAGGATCGAGCACGTTTCCTCAGGAGCTCTACCTCTGCCACCGCTGGGGTTTGAGCAGGTCTCTCACACGCAGTCGAATCCAGCTGTTTAAAGAGATAAAAATTGATCACGTATCATTGATTTAAGTTACAGACTTATTCTTTCAGGAATCTTGAGGTGCGTGTAGCAGTGTCTTCAGATCTCCCAGAGCTCCTAAGTTTAACAGAGAACCTCAGCCAGCGTCACTCCATCACTGAAGATCTGGATCTGTTCCTGAAAGCCCGAAAAGACTTGGTTTGTGTCAGCTATCGATGTGCTCAGAAGTTTGCACAAAAACGTTAAAAAGCCTTTTTTTCTGGTATCTCTTTTCCAGGATGGAACGGCTCTTCAGGCCTTCGTTGCTGTGGTTGACGGACGAGTTATTGGTTTAATAATCATCAGAGACGAGGAGGTGAAGAATTCTTATCTTAAGCGGAAGATTTCTTTTGCAACAATGCACATCTGAGCTGAAATATTTCCTATTCTCCCAGAACATAGAGTTCATCAGAGCCCACTACGACATCGAGAGGTTCATGTACTTCAGCCAGCACCTGCGAGAGGAACATGCACGAGTGAGCCACTTCCTGTTGAGTCCGGTGCTCCAGCATCGCACCAGACACATCTTCAGAGAGGTTCTGCGGCTGGCTCACAGATCCTGCCTCCATTATTTCCTCTATCCTCCACAGTGTGAGGGAAAGGTGAGCACGATGCTCTTCTGCTGTGGGTTTTCTTGAAGCTGTCAAACTTTGAAATGTATACATTATCTGTGCCAAAATTGTGGGGTTAGTATATTCTGTAGAACAAAACTTTTGGAAGAATCAACCTTTTAATTCCATTTTTCGATATTTCTAGGAGCATGGTTTTGGTCGTTGCTATCCCTTCCTTTAGTTTCTTCCCAGCTTTACTCAAATTTTCTCTTTGTCCTGATTTCTTCCAGAGTCCCTCTCATCCCTCTTTGAGCATGGTGCTGAACTTCATGGTCCCCGTGAGTCCCAGAAGGCAAATCATCTACCCGCTGGAGGAGCTGGGAATAAATGCACCCTCTCGCCACATCACCAAACAGCAGGTCAGCACAGAAAGAGTTTCGTCAGCCCATGTTCTATGTGCCAATGTGAATGATGGAATACTCACCTGTTCTCCCGGGAACTGTATTTATTTTGGAGAAGATATCATTGTGTTTACAAGAGTACAACTATATCGTGTTATATCTTCACTCAAAACCTGACTTTTTTTTTCAAAAACTCACAGCTGTCAAAAGATGAACCTGTTTCTTGCAAAGAAATGTTATTTTTTCTAACCTACTTTACATGACATTCACACAACTCTATCTATTTGAAACTCCTAAGATCTCCAGAAGAGGGCGCTGTACATTTAACTAACGTATTTTATCTCTCACGCCACAATGCAAAACTGCCTTAATTGTAAGCTAAAATCTGTCTGAATCAATTTAAAATTCTGCTTATAAAATTATAGGATGAGCAAATTTGAGATAAGATTTCTTATAAGTGGCATAATAGAGTGGATAATAAACTAGACTTTTTTAAAACTAGACAAAGTGAGTATTTTAGAACAATTAAGGTTTATAAAATAACAGAAAAAAATAACAAAATTCAGATTATAATGAGCATAATCCTACAACCATAGTTGCAATAAATTATTTTGAACTTAAAACAAAATTTCTTGAAACTATTATTTGTTTCGCTTTTTATATGGAATAAACATTATTTCTTGGAAATTGTGCATAAGAGCAAAAATATGTTTTTAAATAAAGTGTCTAAAATACTGATTGGTCTTGAACAAAAATTTTAAATGTAATTAAAATGAATAAAGCAAGAAATAATACAATTTTAAAGGACTATATCATAAAAAAAACGATTGAGCTTCCAAAGTACCTAGTTGTAAATTGAAGTAAACAATCTGATCGAACATGAATCTTTTAAATATACTTGTTTAAACGACAAAATTGTTTCAGTCAAAAGAACATTTCGAGTGTACACAGTCTCACAAACTCAACAGCGGGTAGTTGACAGAAAGCCTCCACAGGAGCAGATGAAGTGATGTATGAACCTAGAAGTAGCTCAGGAGATCCAAGAAGACAGGAAGCGATCATGGAGAGTCAAGGAGGCGTGAACTGTGCGTCTGACAACTGAGGAGGAGCCTTTGGTTGGTTGGGTGATCTAAGAGATTGACAGCAGGTTGCTTCTGGTCACACGGAATCCGTGAAACCTTAAAAAATTTTAAAAAAGGTTTTCATTTAATAAAAACCACAAGATGTCGAGTCAGTCTACATTCATCAGACGGATAAACTGAGATAAGTGGAATGATTCCAGAACGGAAATGGAAGATCGACACGTTATAGCAATAACACTACCATCAGAGTAGACGTAACACGTAAAGCAGACCACACACAGGCTGCTGTCGCCTGAGGTTATTGAACACGGAGGTGTGGAGAAACAGATGGAAGCATTCTGGCAGATGGTGCTGGTGTTTACTCTGGTTACTATCAGGTAAAGCAGCAGCGCTCTTATCCAGCCATCAGCAGAACTGCCAGCATCTGCTCGAGACGTGCTTCACAGAGTGTTTTACACACGGCCTGGAGCTAGAGCCAGAGCTGCGGGGGGTTCACTTCCTCCTCACCACAATCCAACTGAGCAGAAGTAATCATGGATTCACATTCAGCTCTAATGATTTCAGTTTTTGTTTTGGGTGTTTTTGGTTTTCTACATGTAAAACAGCTCACTAATAACAGCTAAAACTACAATTTACTCATCTTTTTAACATCTAGCAAGTCGTTTCAGAAGACAGATAAGAGGACACATCTTGCAGGCTTCTGTGTCCAGCTGTGATGCCCAGTGACTCAACAGGTCTGATGGCATCTGATCTCTAAGCTCCTGTGCCCGACAGGACCTCACCTCTTTCCAGATGTGACTGTTAGGGACACCCTTTATTCAGACATTGATTGAGATATGCTGATGTCTGAGTGTGAGGCTTCTCAGGGCGACGTCAATCATGAATAAGTATTTATTTCATGTGATATAAAATGGCAAACATGAAAATTGTCCAACAGCAACAAGCCCTAGGACACTGGATTTTTGCTACGGAATTAATATCAATAAGAAACATACATTGCGTAATAATTAAAACAGTTTTTGCTCATCAACCTGTAGTCCATGTGACACGTCAGATTTTGTGACAAGGCCACTTACCGAGTTTAGTGCCAGCACTGCTGTGGAACAGCTTTATGTTTGTCTGCCCTCAGCTCGAGACGTAGCTCAGCAACGATGGTGTCCAGGCAGCGAGAGTGTCTGCTAATCCTCCTCCGCTCCAGATAAATCTCTCCTTCTGCACAGCACGGTTGGGTTTCACAGAAGCACCTGCGCTGGGTTTACCTTTGACACAGGACACCCTTGTAAAGAAAGCATCAAAATATGCTTTTCTTACTTTTACACAAACACTTTGCTTTAAAACATTTTTGCATACAGAACCTAAGCCAAAACAGAATACATCACAGCAAGCACTCTTCTCTCTCAAGAAATCATTCGTGTTCACATTTATTCATTTTAAAGTAGATTGGCAGAATTAAAATCTGAAATGTGTAGCATTTTGACAGTTTTTCTAGTATCAGTATGCATTTTCCATGCAATTTCTAAGAGATGGACGATGAGTTCTTTCACAAGCAGTGGGTCCTAACAGTGCCACCCGCACTAATAATGCAGGTCGGACTAGTGAGTCTTAACAGTGTGAATGGAAACAGTTGTAGAACTACTAACAGTGGGTCCTAACAATGCTAATACTAACATTGCGGGTCCAAAATGTGAGTTGTATCATTGAGGGTCCTAACAGTACAAGGACTAACAGTGTAGGTCACTAAGGGTCGTAACAGTGTGGGTCCTAACAGGAAGAGTCTTAAAATTAAAGGTGCTACCACGGCGAGTACTAAGAGGGCAGTTCCAAATAGTGAGTTTTAAAATGGTTGGTCCAAGCAGTGCAGGTCCTAAATGCTAGAGCCTTGTCATTGTGGGTCCAAACAGTACAGGTCCTAACAACACAAGTTGTTTTAACTCCATGATAGTTTTAAAGCTCTAAACATGATAGATTTTCTAGATATTTTGTACAAATTATACAGTTTATCTTCAATTTAACAAGTCTTGTCATGTTTGTCTTGGTCACAGTTAATTTAGGTTTAACTCACAAGTTTTAACACTTATTCACAGAGAAATCAAATGGGGATGAAGTTCATGCAAAAGGTTTAGGTGCTGAATTAAACCCAGACGTATCCTGAAAAATGATGATGAAACAAAGAGATTGTTGGAGATGTTGAGGTGAAACTCACACCGTTTGATTGATTACAGAATTTACTGAACGACCAAAGAGCCAATCGTACTCTCTTCCCACAATCCCCTGCGCCGCTATTCTTCACCTTAAATCAGATAAGGTGAACCAGCGAACAAATCCCTCAAATTATTCATGCTCAAGGGCCAATTAGAGAAGCAGAGAGCGGCTGATTAGCACAACACAGCAGATGTTCGCTTTCAATGGATTCAGAGATGGCCAAACCTCTCTTTCTCTCTCTCTAAATCTGCTTCAAGGAAGGACCATCTCAGTGCTTCATATATTAGTACAGAACCTATTGAAGCGCCAGGCCTGGTTTCCATTCTCTCGTTAGCATTAGCACATTTCAATGCTGAAGGCGAATTATAGTGCTCGCTAATGCAAAAGCTTTTTCCTGTTTGCTGTGCTGGTATCTTTTCAGCCCAGTAAGTGCTCAGTGAAACATACTGCCACTCTTTCCATGATTAAACCATTGTCATGCAGGAGAAACCTTTCCTAAATGTGTGGGACATCATCAGCTGTGCTTTTAGCATTTATTTTCTGTGAGCTTAGCGGCTAGCAGTTAACTCACTGTCTAAAGACAAACACTAGAATCACACATCAAGATGCTAATGAGATTATCAAGGGTTCAACAGAAAGTTCAGGAGTTCAGATGACCACCCGTGTGATAAACATCTGCTTTAGCAGCATTGCTCCTACTCTGAATACAATTTTGGACTCTGAAAAATGGGAGGACGAGCCTTGACTGAGACATTAGTACATTGTATTTATTGTTTTTCACCCGTCAGGCTTCCTTTGCACTTTACCACATGAACAGAAAGCTGACCATGGAGCCAAAGGTGACCGTCAATGCTAGGATCGTGGTAGTGGGGGCATCAGACACCAGTTTAGCCTTCCTGGAAACTCTGACATTCAGGTGAGTGGAGCAGTTTTAGAAACCCTCTTTCAATCAAAACTCAAAACTGTGATAATGAAGCCCAGAATAGTATCTTTGATTTGGTCCTGAGGAGTTATTTTTGTCTGTTCTTCTTCTGAGGCTGAAGGACCATCATCTCCAGTGTGATTATAATTAGTGAGAGTGACCCTCAGGGATTGGAGCCAAGCAATGATTGCCTGAAATCTGAGCTTACAGCTTTAGCTAATAACCCTCAGCCCAGCGGGAGTGTACATGTGCCAATTAATACCTGTGTTCTGGATCAACCCGCCTCTGGACATATACTTCTCACAAATCCAGAAGTACAAATTGCTAAAAAACTATATTTGAACTCAGTTAAAAGAAAACATTTAGGCAGTTATTGTCCTGAATGGAATTAGGGTGACGTGATTAAAAGCTGGCAAAGAGGTACAAATGAAAAGCTTGAAAGTAGGATTTGAACAAAACAATTCAGAGATCTGTACCATTATCTGATCAAGAGATAAAGGTGTTTCTAAACGTTTGCGGGGTTTTCATTAACTTGCTAGCATGATTTTACATCAGTTAGCTAGCAGGACCTAACATATAATTAGCATGATGTTAGCATGACTTGGCACATGATTATCAGATTCTTCAAATCTCTACGATTATCTGATACTGATGCAAAGCTTTCTAGCCATTAGCATGTTGCTAGCATGACTAAGCATACTGCTAATGTGACTTAACATTTCATTAGCTTGTAGCCAGCATGTCATTTATATGATGATTACATGAATTAGCGTGTCACTGCAAAGCTACTGGCAACCTGTCCAAGGTATACCCAAACCTCCCACCCAAAGTGCACCAGAAGACTCCTGTGACCCCGAAAGGGAACAAGAGAGAAAGAAGATAAACGAATGCAATGCAATTAACACAATTAGCATATATTTTGTACATTGTTAGCAGGACTTAATTTATCACGTACACGATTTTAGCTTCACTTATATCATTAGCATATTTTAGCATGTCACAAGCAAACTGACAGCAAGTGAAAAAGTATTTTTTCAGATTTTTTTTTTTTAAATATTACACATGAGGAAAAAATGTAAACCTCTTTTTACCTCTCCCAGAAACCTTTAGGCTGCAAGTTGACCGAGTTGTTATAGAATTATATTTTTAACAGGTTCCCTATTAATTTTAGAAAAAAAAGTAAATATTTATTCCCTCATAAAGGTATTTGTGTGTCATAGTCCATCTCTTCAATCTCAGATGGCTTTCACTCTCAGGCTGTGATTTCTCCTGTGGATATCCGAAGATGTTCGGCCTTCAGATGCACCATTTGACCAAACAAAGCTCAGATTTACAGCCCTGCTTGTTTCCTGAAAGCTGATAACTACCTGGCAACCAGCACTCGCCCGGCCACTGTCTGTGTGCGTGTGTTTGTGTGAGCGAGAGATAGGCAGAGTGGAGCTCTCCTTGCGATGCTACAGATCTCCTTGGGTTTACAATGAAATAGTAAGATGGTGGAGATAGATTACATGCTCTATTTTTTACATTTGGCTTGCTTGGCTGTCAACCATTACAGTACACTCTAGAAAATCTTTCAGTTCTCCAATTTAAGAGTTTAAAAGTTGAAAAAAGATGGCATTCCACATTGTCACTCCAAATAAGAGACAACAGAGAAGGAACGTCGCTGTCACAGACGTTTCTATGCCTTTTATTTTCAAACTCAATGGTAAATATTTAACCCTTTCTAAAGCCAAATACTTCTGCACAGTGGTTGGAATATTATTGCACAGACTGATGAGCTCCACATTTGTGGTCAGTTTGAAGGTTCTGTGAGATTCTCGCTTTGAGTTACAGTTTGACAAAGAAGCAGGAGTTCTGCAGGTGCCAACTAAACATCTGCAATGGAAGATAAAAAATGAGTGACAAAAATGTTGGAAATCTCAGGTGTGCTATTTTACCAGCCAAGGAGGAAATTTTGACCACTATCTGCTGAAATGGAGACCCGTAGCATGCGTCACACTTGAAAAGAAGCTTAAGCTTCCTTTGATACGCTTTCCATGCAAAAAACTTTGATAATTGAGTATCGGTTTCTGCAGGAACATGAGCATGTTTGTGAGATTTGGCAGTGATTCCATGTGGAGGTCAGGCACTGGCCCTTTAAATGGCCCTGCTAGTATTCTCCAGGCCCCGGCGGCTGTTTGCTCTGGCTGATCACATGACTAATGAGGCAGTTAGTGTCCAGATTGTCTACTAAACTAATGACCACTCGGCCACACGCACTGGCACTGCTCTTGTGCTTTATCACGCTGCAGACGGGTCATAACGATGCTCAGCCCCCGATTGGCCCTGATGCACAGTGGCCACAATACAGGCCTGTCAGCTGCTGATAAGAGTCCAGCGGCACACACCGACACCCTCAGACTCTCTCCAGATTAACCAGTCACTACCACACAGGTCCCAGATGCTCCCTTCCAATACAAAGCTTTTCTCCTTTCTTTTTTTCTCCTCTGACCTCTGGCATCAACAAGGCATTTGCACCCACAGAACTGTAATTCACTGGATATTTTCTCCATTTTCAGACCTTTGTCTGTAGATCCCAGTGAGTGACAATCCCAGTAGAGCAGTAGTTTCTGAAAAACCACCTTTCTTCCCCATTATGATGCTCGGTTTGAATCATCTTGACCATGTCTAAATGCGAGCAGCTGAACAGGTGTACCTATTAAAGTGGCCGGGGAGTGTATATATTAGCAGCCATTCGTTTTAAAACAATTTGATTACAACGTGTACATTTAAATATTATATATTAAGGTACTATTTAGGTGTACAAAACAAATATCTTTAGGCAAAAACTAAACTACTGAAAAACTATAAGCAAAAATGTGTTTTTTTTTTTTGTTTTTTTTTTTTAAATCACTATCCATTAATTAAACTAACATATTAAACACACCTCTAGTCTTGAACATGTTTTCCTTTCTGGAAATCAAGTTTTTGAAAGTATGATGTCGTATAAAATATAAAGTGTATTTAAAAACCCTCTAAAGTGTGACGGGTGAGTGAACGTGTGTCTCCAACATCTCCCCGATCAGAGCAAGAGATAGAAAAGCAAACATCTGCATAACTATAACTGAACAATTGCAGCAAACAGCTGGACTAGATGAAAGACAGAAAGCAGAAGATGAGAGCGACAGTTCTGTCTGTCTGTCTGTCTGCATGTGTTTCTGTGCAAGAAGACAGACCCCACCGTCTGATCAACACTGATGCTGCTCCGAAGGCCTCACAAACGGATCACGCACACAAAACAGGCCATTTACATGACAAGAGCCCTTTTTACACTCCTGAGGGGACGGGTGGAGGAGAGGGGGACCACTACACACAGGAAACAAAACCGGAGAGGAAAACGAGAAAACAAAAGGAGAGGCTTTTACTGTGATGGCCAGAGAAGAAGAGAGCGCTTTAATACTGAGCTGCCAATGAAGGGATTTCAGAGTAACCACAGACACTCACCCCGCGTGCTTTTGTCCGAACGCCGCTACTGTGCGCTCACCATTCACCGGCTTCATTTCTGCACAGGAAGAAAAGAACAAAAAATTGGTCTGAAATAGCCTCATTATCTCGAATGGAGATCGGTGTGCACGGTGGATCAAACCAGATGGGCTTTCTATACCTGAAACGATTCAATCCTGTTCATGAAAGAATTTATTGAATGGTGTCCAGGTTGAATAGTAATTGTTTAAAGTGTTAGATTTCTTCAAAATGGAAAATCTGGTCAATTTCTCATGCTCACCTGAAGTTTTTTTGCATGTAGCCTCACAAGACATTTAGGCTTCTCCATCGGCGCAAATGTCTCCAGAGAATGTGAAACATCTTTTCTCTTGATGCTTACATTAGTTTTGATATTTCTGGTTTAAATGAACAATACAAGAGTTATGTCACATAATTTGCAAGTTAAAATGTGAGAAAATGGATCTTTCAGTTCATTTTACAGATCCGACACCGGTGCTTTTAGTGCCATCTAGTGGTGAAAAGAAGAGACCCTTGGAAGTACAAGACCTGTGATAAGGCTTGCATTTTTTTTTCACAGTTCTGGCACAAAAAGGAACAGTGTATAATGTTTAGCAGAGGTTTGCCATTTTTAATACAATTTTCACATGGTTTTGACCTGGTCTATGGTTTTTGGTAGGATTTATGATATGTCTTAACAGTTTTCATTTTTGCTATAAAACATTAAAACACTAGTTTTGTTATAAAAGACTCATCAATTTTTTTTTATTTTTGCAGTAAAAAAGGACAAAATGTACTACTCTGAATTGTACTTTTTGTACAATTTCAGGTTTGCTGTGGAATTTTTATGTAATGTAATGAAAAATATTTGTAAAAAAAAAAAAGGAAAATGATATCAAACATTGCCATAAAAAACAGTTTAAGTAATTTTAAAGAGTTGCTTTTATGTAAGGGTTGATAAGCGGCTGTAATAAATCCAACAGGAAGAGCTTGAGGAGTTTCAGATTCAGTAAAAATTTCTGGTTTGTGTCATCAAAGCCCTCTTTACTCTCCCACCCATTTTCTGCATTTTAACCAAGTATCTGCTACTGGTGGCACAATAAGAGCTGTGTTGATTTAACTAGTTATTGAACGATTGATTACTTAGATCTCGATGTTGATGTGTACTCTCTCCAGTCCTCATCTTCGCTTCAACAACATCGTCCTCATCTCCACTCACGGCCTCCAGGATCACAGCTCTGAGGAATCCACTGGGTTTCTGAGCAGCAGGTGAGGTCTTCAAATCTATGAAAACAATGTGAACAACGTTTGCACCAAAGTAACAAAAAAAAAATCTAACCAAGCAAATTGGTTTGTATGCAGAAATAAATTTATTTAATTTTATTGTGAAATGTTTATTTAAATTCTACATTGATAACATTTGTTTGTGAGGATAATTGCTGTAGTTTTACTTATCAATCTGACTTTTGCTTATTACTCGTCAAAATAGCTTCATTCAAAATGCCTTGATTTGGAGTTTGGTTATTTTTACTGATCCTGAGCTACTGCTGACCCTAGTGTTGTGCAGAAGTACCAATGTTAGATTTTCTTGGAGACAACTAAAAAGACGTAGGTAAAATAACGTATTTAAGAAGGGTGTGCTCTTTCTATTCACAAGTGGGTGGGATCCGAAGGTTCGTGACGAAACAGTTTGTTTTAAATCTTTAAAGATTCAAGAGAATTAATTCCAGAAATACATTATATGAGCACATTATTTTCTCATGGACTGATCTGAGATCTGTTTCTCTGTAGTTACTCCCCTAGCGCTCAAGATCCGTCCCAGAGGTGCTTGCGCTCGTGGATCAGTGTGGTGACGGGGAAGATGAAGGCCATCGAGCGGAACGATAAACATGTGGAGCTGATGGACGGTACCAGAGTCCAGTACGACTATCTGATGCTCTGCACCGGCCTGCAGCATCAGGTTAGAGAAATACACTAATCACACATTATCTGCACCAGAGCAGTGCGCTGTTTGTCAATTAGTCCAAGAATTAGAACAATTAACGACATAATCAGTGCATGAGGATTCATCTTGTGTTGATGCTGCTGCTAATGCTTTATTCTACAAAATCAGATGCAGTCATTATCTATGGTACACAACAGCTTCATGCAATTTTCTTATTTATCTCAAATCTGACACTGTTCTGTAATTGCATGTTATTCATATAATCTGATATATTAATCCGACATGATTGTAAAATTGGACACACGATTCCTACAAACAGACGTGATATGATATTTATAATAAGGGATTTGGTATCTAGAATCTGATATAATCTAACAAATGATTAATATATAATCGGACATATAATTCAGACATAATTTATGATAATCTAACATACAGTATTATGTATGTCTATAATCTGACCTAACAGTTATGTTACTTTTTGTAATTATTTTATATATATTTTTTTAATCTATTTACTTTTTTTACATAATTGATATGATTAGAAATGTACTTAATTTAGACATTTAATTTCTATAATCGGACATATTAAATCTGCAATCTGACTTGAAATTTATTTTCTCAGACATATGGTTTCTATAATAAAACATGTTATATCTATAATTGGACATATTTCTATATTCTGACAAAATATTGAAGTGATTTCTATAAACCTATAGTTATATTTATATATATACTTATATTTCAAACATTTAGTGTATCCAATTGAACATGTGATTTATATTATCAGAAATAATATTAGTATAATCAGAGACATGATTTCTATAAATGGACGTACTCAGTGCTTCCAATTACGTGTGCTAAGGAAGTAATCATTTTTGGAGAAACATGCCCTTGAGCCTTGTTCATGCTTTCAAAAGCTTGAGATTAGACGACTGTGATTCTCTATATTTGGAAATAAATGTGTCTCTGATGAGACACTGCAAAATGCATGATTCTCAAAGCTATATTCACTCAAGTCGGGTTTATTATATATAGCTTTAAATAACTACTTTTTGAAATCAAACTCGTGTTTTTTCATCAATGCATGTACCAGCTGCCTGTCCTCGCCTGCACCATCACTGATCAGAGATCTGTCAACGCACACCGACACACATGTACAGCTCCATCCAACCTGTTCACTCTCAATGACCATCACGACTGCTCCCGCGCACAGCAGTGGATTCTCGAGCACTTCCTGCACACCTCAGGTTACTGCACACACAACTGCTCAGAACGATGCAAAAGGGATGATTTACTCAAAACTATTAGTTTTGTTTATTAATTTTCCTCAGAATAGTATTTGCTTTCAAATTCGAGACTCTTAAGGCTTAAGTGTCACAAGTCCAAAAAGTGGTATAATGCATTTCACAGCTCTAGGAGAAAAGATATAACTCTAGAACCTCTTTCCGGATGGTCCTGGGTGAGTAGGATCTGCAGGAATACGATTAGCTCTAAGTAAATGATAGACTGGAGACCTGTCCAGGGTCGCCACAAAGTGTGCTACACCAGCAGAACCCTGTGATCCTGAAAAAGAAAGAAAAGCAATGAATGGTGATGAAATATTAATTTGAAATTCAGTCTAGTGTTTACTTGATTACACAACATGATTGGGGCCAGAAAATAATATATTTAACTAAGCGAATATACGTATTCTGCAGAAAAAGAAATAACAGGAAAAAAGGACCTGTTAACCGAAAAAGTTCCCAAAACTCATTCCAGCTGATTCCGTGTCAGTCACAGGGTTCTCCAGCTCACATTGGGTGAAAAGCAGGTTTTTGGCCAGTCTTCAATTAATCTAAAGCAGGGGTGTCAAACTCATTTTCACCGAGGGCCACATTAGCACAATGGCTGTCCCCAAAGGGCCAGATGTAACTTATAAATGTAAAACAATTTAATCGAATGCAATGTAAAATAAATGTAACTACTCCTTAATGTTAAATCACTCATTATTTATAACTTATTCAAGTGACAATTCAATTGCATAGAAACAGTTGTATGCTTGTTGTTCTAATATAAATCCTTTTGATAACTCCATTAATGAAGGATCAAACTGTCTGAGTGAATAAAGAAAAATAGCATTTTTGTAATTTGTTTAGTGAAAACAACCCCTCACAGACTGAAGACGTAGCATATCGATCATCATCTTTTATCATCAGGCTCAAGAAACAGATCACAGATAAACTATTAGCTCCGCCCATTTCACATCTTGAACTTTATTTAAGCGTGAGAAATCGGAGGTGTGGCGTGAGAAATCACTCAAAAGCATGAGTCTTACGTTCAATGTGTGAGAAACAGCAGCTCTGCAGTTTCACTTGTAGTATGGATTGCAGCTACAGTATCCAAAGGCATTGTGGGAAATGTAGTTTTTTTTTAGACAATCAAAACTTGTGATATAAAGCATGGTTTTGGGCTGTAGAAAGACACCAGAATAAGAACGTGACTCCATTTCTGCAAATATAAACACATTTTAATAATAAGAACTTAATTAAACCTGGAATAATGGTTGATTTTCCTGGAGGTGGCAGCACTCGTGTCTGCTCGGGATACCCTTGAAAGCACAAGGTTTGCATCTGAGCACCCATAACTCACCGCTTCGTTTAGGCTCATGCAGCTTCTGAGAAACACAGATCAACGCAGCCCATGCGGCAAGCATAGCAAGCAGCTAATTATCCTGAGTGAAACCTCATCTGTTCACCCAGTAACAGGTGAATATTCATATCAGGAGGGTGAGCTAAGAATTAATCTGCACGGGCAGAGATGAGCCGCTGCTATCTGTCTGATTAAGCCTATTAGAATCCCTAATTACAGCTTCCTTTAATAATCCAGGATGTAGCACAGTTATGGATGAATGCTAATTATACTTTCTGCGTATGAAAAATATCAATTTAGTGGAGGGTGGGTTAAACAGGCGCCACTTCACTGTGGATAAAAGCTGATGTCCTTTATTTATTCTGTTAAGTCTACACAAGTGTGATTGATTGAAAGGCCAATAACTGCGCACAATTTCTTTATAGGACAAAATATTTCTGGGGTTACCATGCATGTTTTTTTTTTCTTCAGGTGGTTTCCACCACCGGACTAAAAATATTTGTCTGGTTTCCCTTTAGGAGTGTTTTTTCTGGTGAGATTGTTCATCTAGAATGTTTTAGTGTAGAAGTAGGGAATTTAATACAAAAATATAATACAAAACGTGTGTTAAAATCCGGATTACTGATAATAGTATACAATGGAAATTGTTCTTACTGTTTGTTCTTACTAAGCCGCCGCCCAGGGGTTTGGGGTCATTGTAGCAATTTATACATTTATGAAGAAAAGTGAGCTGCGTACATGGACGTGTTTGCATCTGCAGAATGAGAACATACGAGGATCTCCAAATGTATAAAATACACTTCTACTTGTTAAAAATATTTTTATTTGCCCCATTGAAACTGAGTTCAGATTTTGTGCACTAACATTCCCACATTAGTACATTTTTCTCACGAAACCCGGTTCAGATTTGTAGTTTATAACACGTTTGGTTCATTATTTTCACTCTAAACATTAATTCCAATCCCTTGGGCACAGGACCAAGCAGCTGGCTAGTGGTTAATAACAAACAAACAAACAATTAAACAAATTACAAGTCTGAAAGGTGATTAAATTGTAAAAACAGCAGCCGATGATGCTGGAGATTTGGGTTTGCTGTGTTTGCTCAAGCGAGCAGTGTCTGAAAGATCTGTCCATGGTGCTGAACCACAAAATCACAGCGTCAAGATCTTCTCTAATAAGGAAACACACTCAGTAGATTGCATTAGGGATAAACACGAGAGAGAGAGAGAGAGAGATTGAGAGAGAGACAGAGAGTTAAATATTTAGTTTTGAGGAACACACCATTAAACAAAACTGCCATTAAAAAAACATTCTGAATTTCTGCATTTGAATACTTTAATTTTATAAGATCTATCAGTTCTGACAATCTTTTGTGCCAACCACACTCATCACATAAAACAGTTTGTTTAACAGCTAATTTTTCATCGAGTGCATCACTGAAATATTCATGTTATTCCACAATCCTTGAAGATTCTACTGCAAACATCAAAGACTCGCACAAAAGATCTGAATTAACAAATCACTACCTGCTTTACCTACTGGAGCTTATCTTGGTTGCTAAGTGACCCTTAGTCGGAGAATCATCTCTCAAGTGGCCATGATAAATTAATTCCCTTTCCCCATGTAGAGGATAAATAGTTCAGCGTTCAGGGGATTCCAGGTCCTTACATGTTTCGGTTTACTTGCCAAAACCAAACATTATATTTTGAAGAATAATAAAGAATCTTTATGACTGTCTTTTCTTACTTTGGCAATATTAACTCCACCTCCATTTTCTTTAATACGTTGAACACAAAATATTTTCGAATGGAAAGCAATCAAACACCAATCGGAAAGTTTTGGCATGTTCCGTTTGAGTGATCCATTGCATTTTTGCTGAATGTTTGTTGCAGGTGATGTAGTGGTGTATGGAAACAGCATAGACGTTTTCACCTGCGTGGAGACTCTCGTACGTCTCAAAGTCAGAGGTCATCGTATTCATCTGCTTCACCCCCCGAAAGACGACGACGACTCTTCTTGTTTCCAAGACACCGCAGTGGAGTGTGCAATCAGACTGGCTCTGGATGAACAGGAAGTGCACACTTATTACAACTTCATGTTGGTGGAACTTAACGACGGCCAACAAACGGACACAGTGACATCCGCTTCCTTCTGTAGTGATGGAGAGACACTACGACTGGAGTGTGCGGTAAGGAATCAAAAATGTCTTGATCGAACTCAGTTTTCAGCAGTTTAACCTCTACTGCTCAGTTTGGTGACATAGCTAGATGCCAATCTAGCCAGGGTATGTTGGTTCGGTATTTGTCTGTGTTTTGCTACTCCAGATAGCTAGCATAGGCTTGAGTGTAGAGTATGGTGTATTAAGGTCAGAAAATGTAGTGTATGGGAGGGTAATCAAATGTGGGGTAAGTCAGAATAAAATAGGGTATGGTAGCTCGGAACAGGGGCGGATACATATAGAGTAGTGGTGGTAGGAAGTTGGGTAGAGTAAGATTATGGAAAATCAGGTAGATAGGGGGATTGTAGGGTAGAGTAGAACAATATTAAAAAGAGAAAGCTAAAATGCAAAGTGAAGGGTATGTGTAGAGTTAGGCAAAGCATAAAGGCTAAGGTATGTCAGTGTAGACTAGAGTAAGTAGCCACCGTGAAGGGCAAAGTAGGGGGTGTAAGATAGGATATCATACGGTATTGTAGGGTTGAATGTGATCAATTCTACCCTGCCCTTACTTTACCACACACATAGGTTGGCTAGTGTAGAGTGGGGTAGGGTAACAGTAGCTAGGATATGGTACTCTTGGAAAGGGTAGGTTAGGGTTTTCTTTGGGTAGTATAAGAAAAGTTAGGGTAGGATAGCCTTTGGTTAAGTGGAGTAGCACAGGGTAAGGTACTATAGTGAAGGGTTGAGTACTGTAACACGATGGATGCATAGTGAAGGGTATTCTGTGGCTTTTAAGTTAAGTTAGGAAAGCATATAGGTTCATGTAAGATGAGTACGGAACCGCAGGATAGGGTAGGCTTCCACAGGGATGGGTATTCATACACTCAAACCCATATAGTGATGTTTCGTAGACAACTGAACAATAAAGTTTACACATGGGTAGGGCAGCAACATGTAGTGAAGGGTATCATAGTGTAGGGCAAGTAATTGAAGGTGGGTTAAGGTGCAGTATAAGCTAGGCTATGTTAATAGTTAAAGGTAGCATTTGGGTAGGGCAAGGTAGTGTATAGAAGAGTAGATATAGGTGTCGGACTAGGCAAGGGCAACTGAAAATAGTTGAACAGAGAAACCTTATAGATGTTTTTCACTCCATGCAGGCTTTCTTCAGCTTCCCCGGTAAAACCGTTGACAGGGATGCTTTTGCAGCAGTTAACGATGCCTGTCTGGTGTTCGATGGCCGTTTGGTGGTAAACAACAGCTTCCAAACAAATGACCCCTACATTTTCTCCTCTGGGCCGTTGAGTAAAGCTTCCCGCCGATGTCATGCGGAGTTCTGGAGCCAGTCTTGTTGGAACTCTGAGGAGCTAGGACAGAAACTGGCTTCCGTGATATTGACCCGATGCGACCCAACAATAGAGCATTCTGACACCGGACCTGATGATCTCCAGGAGAATCTCATTCCTCTCTACAACCAGGCCAAGATACTTGGTGAGTTCTAGGAGAGCCAATGGAATGGTCCTGCCCCAAGTTGTTTCAAGCTCATTGCTTTATTTGGGATATTGATGTTTCTAAGCAATTTTAATGCTCTGGTAGCAGTTTGGTTCTCTTTGAATGTGTTGCATTGACCATTTTTCCCCCTGATTCAATTCCGACTGACACCACACCATTGACCACTCATTTGCATAATCTAATCAGGGGCTAAGTGATTGAAGCATAACAGCCCATCTGTTACCCAGAAATGACTGGTCCAACACAAGATGAACAGCTTTAGAATCATGTTTGTGCTGTTCTGGGGGGAAAGGCCATTCGTTTAGTCCTTGAGGATAGATTTAGAAGGATCCTCATGTTCACAGGAGGAAGGGTACCAGGAGGATACAACTACCTGCATGTCTCAAAACCAACAGCCATCCGCTCAAACAAGACTTCAGCCTCTCACAAAGTAGGTTTCACTTACACAATGCACTCAAATGCTGTTTCTTTAGAAGTGCAGTTTACTGCAGTAACACTGTTTCTATTGGTTTTCTCATTATGTTTCTTTTTCTGTTTCCTCCATGTGTATATGGGAGTCCTAGATTCACTTTCGGGAAGTTGTGAATTTAAACACACTGGTATAAAAAAACAAAGAGTCTGACCTTTAACCAGATCAAATGTACAGTAGCTCAAACTTTCAAGCGGCATTACTAGTCTGGCATCATTTTCATTTAACCCTATAATGAATTTGGTGGCATTATCTGAAGCTGTATCTCGGAAAACGTTTGACACATTGGCACCAAACTTGGTGGAAGTCTTCAGCACCTATCGATGACAGCAAAACAGTGTTTGACAATGGTGCCACTTTAAGGTCAAAATGTATTACCTTTTTAATTTGATTTAAATTTGTCTTTGTTTACCCTTCTGATTCTGCTCCAGCTGATGATTTCCTTGGGGACTTTGCACCTATTTAATAAGTTGTTTTAGGGTTAAAAGGAGAAACCTGAGATTTTATGATGGTAGGAGTTAGAAAATGTTCATTTGTTAAAGCAGATGTCTTGTATGTAATACTGGTGTCCTGCAGGGACGTGAGATGTCGACGGGTCGAGCTGAAACCGGAAACTACTTTTATCTGCGTCTCAGCCAATACGATGTGGTGGAGAGCATCACGTGCCTCTCCAAATATCCACTTCCTGTTTCCAACCTCCTTTGTCTGTATGGCAAACACCAGCTGCTTCTGAACCGCCTCTGTTCTCGATTTGATGATGAACTGATACCAGATTTCTACAGGTTCAGATTTACTTCGTTTCTCAGTTTAGTTACAGTTTTTCGATCCATATTGAACTCTGTGTCCTCTTCCTCTCAGTTATTTCCAGGAGAATTGGTGCTTAGCTCTTTACCACGACCGCTTCACTGATTTCCAACAGGAAGTGCTTCAGATTATGAGCTCAACCAAAGTAGAGGTCAGTTTCCTGTCTACCGTGCCTACAATGGTTGAAGCAATGCAATCTGCACAGCAATCATCATATTACTATTTATTTTACATTCCAAAAGACATTATGGAGAAAATAATATTCGAAATGACATTCTTTTTAAATACAAACTTAATGCAAATAAAATGTAATTTTTAGCTGAAAAAATTACGGTAAAGAATAAATAAAAATGTGAAAATTAAACGATATCAAAACAGAACGTAAAAAATATTATAACACACATAAACATTTTAAAATAGTTAGTAGTTAATAGTGTGGTCAATTTTATAAAATAGTTTAATACAAATCTTTAATTAAAGCTCTAGAACTGTCTCCTCAAATAGATTTCTTTAAAGTCCAGATCTAGAACCATTTTCGCGCCAGATTTATCATCCGTGTTTTACCTTTTTGTCTTTTGCCTTTGTATTTTTTTTTACCTTTTTTTTTGTTTCTGAGCAATTCCATTCCTTGTTGTGATGAATGACTATTATTTGTATCAGTAATAACATTTTTAGAAACAACTCACACATTTCTTTGAGTAAACAAAGAACAGGATACCGTGGCCCACAACTTGTCCATGGAAATAAAACCTAAATCATTTTCACATTTGTTAGTTTACTAATTTTACATATTTTCGACTTTACTTTCATGCCCTCAGCTTGACAGCACCTCCATGTCTCTTCCTGAGGTCCTTGAGAAGCTTCTAGACGATGGAGCTGAGTCTGATGGACTGCGAGAGTCCTTCAAGAAGAGCCTGGCTCCTTCTGCTCTGAAAAAGAACCTTCTGGATTTCCTCAAGTACAACAGAAACCACCTCACCATGTATGCCCGGCCTGGACTGGTTTAGCAAAGAGATGTATTACTCCGGAGGCTTCATCGTAATCTCTTTGTGAGGAAATCTTACAATAATAAACCAGGGGTCAGCAGCCGTAGCAGCAAAAGATCTACATCTCCAATATTTTCAAAGTTTCAAGTTTATGAAATAAGCACAATACAACAGACATGGCCTGAAATAATGAAAAAAAAATATAATAATGATATTAAACAATAAAACACAATATGTGTAATGGGTTTCGCTTCTAGTTTTATCTTAAACTAATTACACTGCCAATTTTTGCTTATTTAAAATATAAAACACGACAGAGATATAACTGAATGGTCAAGGGTTCACGTGGACAGATGGCTCAACACATTGTAAAAAGATTAATTATTTATGAATTTAAGTATAAGTTTTGACTCCGAATGTCACACGGAAGATGCTGGAAATGGATTCAGCAGCTCAAATGTTAAATGTATGTGTTTTTCAGCATTATTTTTGCTTTGTCATTTGATGCGATTGCTGTGGCATGTGTCGTCTGTGATTTTTCAAATTCGTTTGCTCATTATCATACAGCTGCCTCAGAGCTCACACTCTCCTCCCTCTCTCTCTCTCTCTCTCTCTCCATAATTACAAATTCAGACAGATTTCTTTGTAATTTCTTGTATTGTCCTTTTTTGATCAGCTCTTAAGTTGAGGCATGCATTCCTGTTCAAATGAACCGTACAAAAAGGAAATACCAACTGTAGTGTAATTCAATCGAACTAAACAAAGTCTGCAGGCACCCTCAGTGCTTCCAAAGCTAAGCCCTGTTCTCACCTTTGGTCAGGTGAGACAAAACTAGAGCGTCTTGGCCATTGCCTATGTTTGGAGAATGAAAGGAGAAGCATTCAACCCCAAGAAAACTGTTTCAAGTGCGACATGGTGGTGGGAGAATACTGCTTTGGGGGTGTTTTTCAGTATAATGATTTTGAATGACAGCCTCTTACAGTCTGCAAGAAATCTTGGCTTCAGACCTCACTTCAATGTCCTCCAACTTGAATGTCACACAGAGTCCAGATCAAACTAATAATAAAGTTAAATTCACTATTCACTGTTAACATCTGAGATTTTTAATAATACATTTATTTAAAATAGTGTTTTTATAAAATCATCTCTGAAAGAATCTAAACACTAAAGGTTTCCTCTGCAGCTGACTAATCGAAAGCCTTAGCCAATCAGGGCAATGAATTAAACGTGCAAATTCACCGTTTCATAAAAGCAGATGAACTTTACCAAAAATGTTGTATTTAATAACATTATAAAAGGTTTATTTGATGAAATAAGCCTCGGTGTTGAGATGCGGAGCCCCGTCGCGTCACCCAGACAAAGGCATTTGACATAACTCTCGAAATAATTGCGATGGAGATTATGACGAGATTCCGAGACGGCTGCATTGGAATGACATCACCGAGCGGAGTGCTGATGACGTCACGGGCGGCCAGCCCAGCCGTTTGAACAGACGGCGGCCGCGCGTCTGGCGCGAGCGTGGCCTTTGTCATGCAAAGTAGAGCCGCCGCGGTTATGAATTATGGATGCGCGCGATGAGTGATTAATACGTCGCGCATTCAACTGTCGCGCGCGTCCCGAGCCTGCAGGCGTCTGATTTATACATTTCATTAGTTTGAGACTAATTACTCATGCAACTTTACAGCCCCCTTTTGAAGATCTGATCGGGGGAAGGTTTACAAGGCGAAGAACGCGCATTATGACGTTAAATAGTTGATTAAATGTTGACTTCACTTTAAATTAATTTTGACTTTTCCCAACTTGGACCTGATACAATGCAATTTGGCTCAATAGAATTATTCAAATGATACCATTTATTCAATCTCAGTGAAAACTATTCAATCGGTTGCTGCAACATTAAAAATATATCTTCATTTCTTTTAAAACGTGTAAACGCACGCCCTGAAATGGTTCACTTAAAAAGTTCCCCCATATAAAAGTTTAAAAGTAAAGAAACCTTTTCAGTTTACCTGATTTCAATGCACATTGTTATTTCCAAACACAATTGTATGGTTAATTCAGTAACATAAAATAATAAAAAAAAGTGTAAAACGTTATGTCAACTTTCAAAACAATTTAGGCAGGTTAGTTGACACTATTTTGAGCACTTTAAAAAGCAAGACATTTCAGTTGCCAAAGCTTTATTGAATATAAAAATGAAGTAATGAATCTACTTTCAGACATGCAGTCTGATAAAACACGATTTTACCATGTTAATTGTATTTAAATAAAATCGTATTCGTTTTACACATTCTGATTGCGTGGATCAATTTAATTCATGAACCTGAGTATTTTGCCTTGAAATTTTGATATTTCACAACTTTTTTGCAGTCTTAATTTTAGCATTTACACCAATTTGATTTTAAATTCAGAAGAAAATATAACTTTGTAAAGTTCAAAATGTTTACTGTCCTCAAATATTTAAATAAACAAAAAAAATAACAAAGCTCCAAAAAAACTAAAATAATATAATTGCAGGATTTGTGAATTAAGTTGGAAAATGCGTCAAACCAATAATTGTGTCACACTTGTCATCTCATCTCGAGTTGTGTTCTCGAGGCTCAACAAACTCCAGAGGAATTAATGAGGGAATTTTCATTCTGGGGTGAAACGTCCCTTTAAAAGCTGTCTTTTGTTACCGTTTCCCCCCTTTTTGATTTGAAATTCTGATGCTCTGAGATTGAAGGAGCCTGACAAAGCCAGGGCACGTGCGCATTGACGCGACGCATCAGAGCGTGAAAGGAGGAGGAACCGCCCGCGTGTGCCTGAAGCGTCCCGGAATAATAAAGCTCAGGTACATCTGCCCGGGCAATCTGCGCGCCCTCCCATCCTCAAATCCACAGGGACCCGGCTTCATCTGATTGGAGGATCCAGCGAGGGGCGAGAACAATGTCAGCATCTCTGCTTAAAAACCCCGCCGCGCGCCTCCGCGCTGGAAATATCCGCGCGCGAGCACCAGGAGTGCCTCTGATTCCACCTCGAGTGAAGTGCCTTTCAGCTGGCGAAGATGCCCAGAGGATTCCTTGTCAAGCGAAATAAGAAAGCGACAGCTGTTTCCTACCGCATCCGCTCGGAGGAGGAGGAGCAGGGCGCGTTCGTCCCGCAGGATGTTCCGTGCGCGCGCCGCCCGGTGTCACCGGTGCAGTTCGGCAACCCTGAAACCGTGTTCCGCTCCATGTATAGCCCGACGCGTCCGGTGAGCAGAGAGCACGAGAGGGCGTGTTTGGAGCGCCGCTTCAACCTAGGCTCGCCCATCTCCGCGGAGTCCTTCCCGGCGGCCGCCAGCGGCTCGGACCAGGCGCCCGTGGATCTAAAAATCGGCACCAGCAACAGCAGCCGCACCGGTACCGGTACCGGCACCGCAATCCCCGCCGCAAAGAGACCAGCACTCGACACGGAGCGCAAAGGCAAGCCAGCGTCCAAGAAAGCCAAAGCCATGCGGAAGCTGCAGTTCGAGGACGAGATGACCACCTCCCCGGTGCTCGGGCTGAAGATCAAAGAGGGTCCCGTGGAGCAGAAGCCCCGCTCTCAGAGCGCAAACGGGGATAAACCGCTCGGAGAGTTCGTGTGCCAGCTGTGCAGGGAAGCCTACGCGGACCCTTTCTCTCTCGCTCAGCACAAGTGCTCCAGGATCGTCCGGGTCGAGTACAGATGCCCCGAGTGCGACAAGCTCTTCAGCTGCCCGGCGAACCTCGCGTCGCACCGGCGCTGGCACAAACCCAAGCCGAGCGCGGAGGGCAACAAACCGGCCGCCGCGGAGAAGGACGAGGCATCCAGTGACAGGGACACCCCTAGTCCCGCGCTTTCGGAATCCGGCTCGGATGAGGGGCTCTTCGAGTGCCAGCACTGCGGGAAGAAGTTCAAGCGCCAAGCGTACCTGAAGAAGCACGTGCTGGCCCAGCACGAGGCGCCCACGCACGCGCCGCTCAACCTGAGCGCGTCCGAGTGCCACCTGTGCCCGGTGTGCGCGGAGAGCTGCCCGAGTAGAGCGAGCCTGGAGCGGCACGTCCGCCTGACGCACGCAGCGCAGGTTTACCCGTGCAAGTACTGCCCCGCCGTCTTCTACAGCTCGCCGGGACTCACGAGACACATCAACAAATGCCACCCGTCCGAAAACCGGCAGGTCATCCTGCTCCAGATGCCCGTGCGCCCCGCCTGCTGAGAGACAGGCCAGTTTTGCTTAACAGACTCATCTTCATCCACGTGCTCCAAACTCCAAATGGTTTCGTTATCTCTTTTCTAAAACAAAGCCATTCAAGGTTTGGGCGCTTGAGAGCAGACAGATGTCTGTGTTTATGTTTGGGTGGTGAACTCTTCCTCCAAAATCTGAAGATTTGAATCACACGGGCCACAATCAATGATAGACAAGCACTGCTTTAAAGCAGATTAAATGGAAATTCAGTGGCAAAATTCATCTGTCGAATGCACGAAACCAAACAACATTCCAAACCAACATTGCTGTCTGGTTGAATCAAATCGGAGCCAAACTAGATGAAGTCAACATATTCCAACTATTCCGAAAAATTATAACACTAACAATTGGATTTAACCCGACTAGTTCAAATTGGAAAAAATAAAAGCTTGATCACGTCAATTCCACATGACCAGAATTTGTGAAACTAAAAGGTCTTTAGATTCTAAGCATGAAATTCTGATCACCGATTTTATTGTGATTCTCAATAAAATCAAGATATTTAACCAACTATACTTTTTCAGGTGTGACGTGATACAAATCAGACGAGGCGAGTGTTGTTTACCACATTCTTCAAATATCTTTTTTTGGTCTGAAACAGAAAACTCTTAAAGGATTGATAGAAAAAAGTGGCAAAAAATGTGATGAAAGGTTTTGATGATCCAATTTCAAATCAACTGTGCCCAAGTGATTTATTTCCACAGTGATGTCACGGAGGAATCATCTATGATGTCACTCCTGGACTTTCTAAAGCGGAGGAGAAGAAACGTAAAGTTCCGTCACATTTATCCGTAAGGAGGAACCTGAAAGAACAGCGTAGAGACTGTTACTTTATTTTTCTAGGATCTCGCACAAGTGCTTTTAGCTTTTAGACCTAAGAATCCTAGAACATGCCTTGAGTTAAGGCCGTGCGTCTCCATCGATTCTAGCTTTAATAGAGCTCGTGAATGTGTGGACTTTGACTGTAGCTTTCCAGAAATCCTCCTGGGAGGGTTTTGATTTAGTGTAGCCAGAAATGCCTTGATCTAGATCTCCACATGCTGTAAACCTGCCTTAATCATGGAAGTTTTGGAGCCGGCGAGGCTCCTGATGATCATTTTTATAGTGTCCTTATTATTATTATTATTACTCTTCTGTGTGTGTGTGTGTGTGTGTGTGTGTATATGTGATTATTTATCCTATTATTTATTTATTTCAAAGGGTTTATTTAAATTATTTCATCTGTGATTAATTTTGAATTTGTGACGACAGCCAAATGTTTCACAGATTGATCTGGAGATCAGTCGATTCCTTGAAATTCATCTTGCATTAGATACAATCGTTTATTTAATTTATTTATTTTCCTTAATGTTCGACATGTTCAGCGCTTGCGTGTTTGTGCAGTTCTGCTATTTGTCCAAAAATACTTCTAATGATAGTAATAATGATAATAAACATCCAAAAAGTCGAAATGGGGTCCACACTGCAGGAAACCCAGGCACTGTGAACTCTGAGACACAACCTTTTCATCGTTATCTGAGGAAATGTGTCCATCTGGATTCTGTACTGAGATACTTCTGCACTTAATAAAAGACATCGACCTGAAACCATCTGTGTCCTTCACTCACCTGTAGCCTATCCCAGCTTCACCCGAGAGTCAGCAGACAATCTTTGCACTCAAGTAAACACTAGAACCTTTAGCAGAGATGAAACATGACGCTTTAAACTGATTTATCTGCTTTTTCTTTGCAGCTCACTACTCAGTCCATCACAGAGCCACTTTCACGCAGTTTAGAGTACATTCATAGAGAAGGTGCAAGCTCTAGGAAGTGTCCCAAACGTTCCAGCGATGTTCTCCCTGAAGCTGAGTTCGGGTGTTTACGGTGCACTCATTTAAAAATGATTAACTATTACATGGTTTAGGAACAATCAAATTCACTTTTAAAAAAGGTTCTTCACTGTAACACTTTAAAGAACCCTGGATCTTTTTGGTTCTCCACTGGTTTTTGAGGTACTGTTATGGCCTTTTTGGTATTTGTGGTTCTAAAGTAGTCCTTTGTGGTCTTTAATGTGCTAGATATAGATGCTGCTATGTAAATATAGATATTTATTGATACATAAATTTGATTGTTGCTTCTGAGCCAGGGGTGTCAAACTCAGTTCCTGGAGGTCCACAGCCCTGCACAGTTTAGCTTCAACCTCAATTAAACACACCTGAAGCAGCTCTAAGTCTTTTAGGCTGTTTGTAAGCTTCAGGTCTGGGTTTTTCTGAGCATTAAAACAAGTTATTATGTATAAATTATTAAATGGGTTGGGTTATTATCCTACTGGAAGGCAAAATGTCAACCAAAAGTTTTCTTTCAGACTGTCTTTCAGAACATTCTCACAGTAATGCTCTAGTGATTCCATCCTGGATATGTTCTTCAGAAACCTATCGCTAGTTTTTTCCCTCCAAAGTTTGTGAAGTCTGCACACATCTTGTTCTCCACTGTGTTTGCCTCTTTAAGCATCTTGATAATGCTTCTCACAGCAGTTCATTACACGTGAAACCACTTTGATAAATGCATGTTTCCTTCTCCATCTCTAGCAATAAGTTAAGCATTCTTGTTGTTTTTCAAGATACTAATCCTCAGCTTAATGTGCAATTTATTTATTTATTTATTATTATTTTTTTATTATTGCAAATTAAATGTGAATCTAGGTTTAATTGTTTAGCAAGTCAATCGACAAGTCGTTTGTTCTGAAACCAAAGTAATCCTTTTTAGGGGGGGTAACAATTTTGACTTCAGCTGTTTAAAAATGCTTTTATTAAGGCAACTGCAAGAGATTTTCCCTATAAGAAAAAATATAGAAAATAATGGCCATTATTAATTTAATATTTAATTTGGATACCTTGTTAAAAACGTTATATTTCAATGCATTGGTAAATGTTTCAATAAAAAACAAAAAAAACCCAAATGATTATTAAAACAGTTAGGCTATTGTTTGAGGTACTAAGCAGTAAGAAACCGAAACATGGTGAAATAAAGTTCCAGTTAAAGTAATTGCTTTAAAATGTAACATAAAAAATAACAATATAATGCATAATATGTAAAATAAAATAAAAAAATAATTTAAAGTGTAAAAAAAATGCTAAAATGAATAAAAAATAAAATTTTAAGTTAATACTTCATTTAATACTTTTAATAATACTAGTTAATTTGAACATGTTACTAAATAACACCTGAAGAATATAATTGTTTAGAGAAGCACGAAGAAAGAAATCAATGGTGATTTACCACATTAAAAATTCCCTCGTAAAAACAATTATTTTGAAGAAAAGGTTAAGAAAAATAATAATATGAATATAATCATTGTATTAATTACAGTTAATACATACAGTTGTTTTCAAATGCTGAAACATACAGCATAATAGTATTTTACAACATTTACGTAAATTCCTTCATTTTGTCAAAATAAAACATAACATTTAAAAATAACATTTGTTTAGGTAAAAATAAGAATGATTTGTTTGTTTAAATAATAAAATAGATCACAATCCTGCAGCTTTAGCCTGCAGATCTGGACTTTATATGAACTGAGATTCAAATAGAGCAGTGAAAGAGGGAGCATCACAGCGCTAACCGCTAAGCCACTGATCCAAACAAAACATCAGGCTATAGACATTATCTGATGCACGCATTCCGTTAGTCTTTTAATGCAGAATGCAACACTCCGAGAGGCGCTAATCACAGCTAACTCTGAGCAGAGAGAGAGAGAGAGAGAGAGAGAGAGAGAGAGAATGAGTGACAGGTGGAGAGCAGCTGCAGAGCGGGACGGCCCAGATATCACCAGATAAAGCCCATTCACACACACACACGCGCGCACACACTCATTTGCACATACAGAAGCACACAATAAAGTCAGCGTTTACAAACCTGATCTAAACAAGGCAACAGCATCACAAAATAGCAGAGAGCTCAGGTTTAGCTCAGGAAGTCCTTTTTCTTCTAATTTATGACAAAACTGGTCTAGAGAGATTCTTTTAACTTTGATAACAAACGAATATTTCACATAAATAAATCCATCTGAAATCACTGCAGCACAAAAGAATCCTGGGTTGATTCCGATCTTAGTTCCAATGCCCACATCACAACCACAACTAACATATAAAACCTAAAACATGCTTCAAGTGAAGATTTAATGACCTGTTCAGAGTGTACCCCTCCATTCCTCCGCTGAGAGCTTAAGGGTAGGAATGGGCTGAAACGCAGAGGAGAAAAAAGTTTATAGAGTTTTTTGGCATAAAATTGTAGCCATTTCTGGTAATAGTTATCATTAAAACAATATATATTATTATTTAAAGACTATATTTTGATGAAACTTGTAAAAGAGCTAGGTTATCAAGAGCTAGCTATGACTAAAGAGCCATGGATGAGGGGGAGAAACCACTTTTTTCAGCTTTTTAGCAACAGAAAGTGTTTTATTGAGAACATTTTCCCCAAATGTCTGATTATAAACAAGATAAGCATCATGTTAAGAATCTGAACGCTTCTTGGAACATTCTGACACTCTGTGGGGGCCATCGCTTCCAGTATTTTTTGTTCATTTTTACGCTGAAGATAGTTCGTAGTGACTGTGTGTTTGGGCTCATTGTCCTGCTGTGCCCTCTCTTCTCAGCATTGAATTCTGCAGGCAGACTATTGTACCGGTCTCCAGTCCTTCGATGAACAAAATGCCAAATATTTACAATTTTGAAAGCACTCGCTGTCATTTTTTCTTGTAATGTTTGGCTTCGTCAGAGTTATGGTTTGACCACTCTGGACAATATATGGGTGATCCTTGTGTCCCACTGGTTTCTACAACTTCTGAGTTAATGGCACTGCTGGACATCTTCAGTTTCCTCGGCTCATCACTGCATCTACAATATTCAACGTTGCCCATTTCTTTGATCTACTTCAGAAGAGCTTAAAACTCCAGTCTGCTTTGAAATCTTTGTTTGGGAGAGACCTTGTTGATGCTACCTCGTGTCTTGTTGCTGTGCTCTGTCTCAACTTCACATTAGCAGGTGTTTGGTTTAATTCGTTAATCAAACATCTTACTATAACCCGACAAAATCCCTGACTTTGTGCAAGTGGACCTATAAGAATTGATTCAAAATATTGATCTGATTTTGTTATTCACTCACTTTGCCTTTTGTAAATGCCCATTTCCGAAAGCATTCTTTGATCACAGCATTGTTTCAGAGAGTACTGTAAATGTAAAGCAACCCATCACAGATCCCGAATGCCAGCATTAACAAAACAAAAACATCAACGAAGAGGAAAAAAAAAAACGATGAATGCTTTTCGTTGGAGTGTGTCCTGCATGTCGCCACACAGAGGTCACACCTGCCGCCGCCATCACTCTGGTGTTTGCAGTGTAAGGAGGCGTGCGCTCTGCTCTTATCTGTCCTGCATGCGCTAACACAACGGCTGCAGCAGGAAAAGTCAACACTTGCGCTTTCAGCAAAGCACACAAAGCTCAAGGCATTTTCCAGTACAGCAGGTGTTTCTGCTGTGCACCGACACAAACACAAACAAAGACTCCCCAATGAAAAGCACCAAGTACAGAAATAGGCATTACTTTGATTAAAGAGAGTGTGCAATACAGGTTTCAGCAAATTTAATATAAGAAAATTGCATTGAATCATTTATGAAGCAGTTATTGTTATAGAGGATTTTAAATGAGCCATATTCATGTTCCATGGTCATGTGATTATCTTAAACCATATATAATTGTAAGCTCAAACGAAGAAATGGTGGCACCCAAACCCCAGGAGCATCTACTCAGAACTGGTCCACTTGCGTGACAGTGCACCTAATTATGCACACAATTTTAACGAGTTAATACAACCTAAAAGAACTTCCTAAAAAAACATAACACAGTTAGCAATATAAATAAACAAAATTGTTGTTGCCAAGCATGTTTTCCTGCTGTAAGGAAGAGCACTTTAACACAGGGGTCAGTTGGAATCTACTCACCATTTGGACCAGTCTCTAGTGTCCAGTTTGGGCATTACAGTTTCAGTCACTACGGCTCGCATTCATTGCAATATTTTTTCCCATATTTTTGCCATTTACCCGACCTTATGCCACTTATTCACTGACTAACAGACGCAGAACAGATCTACAACCAACAAATGTTATGTGGAAACAATGACTTGTTATGTCACATCAAGCGTTCACTCACGCGCAGAGCATGGCGCCTTGTATTCATTCCCAGAGGGTCCATGTACCATTATAAACAGTTCCACTTAAATTTTTGTTTTGATTACATACAAACATTTTTGCGGCCGCTGTACTTTATAAAAGAAGCTCGAAAAACGCCATCCGCAGCTCTCAGTTAAATATCCTGTTTCTACGATTACGCCCTGGTAACACTGTTAGCACAAGTTTGCAGAATGCAGATGGGTTATGCCCCTCCCACTGAAAGTGAAGCCCTGCCCAGTGAACGTCTACGTGCCTTCTTGTAGGTAAATGAATCGTGACATCACTGCCATGCTTCAAAAAGGTTAGGGTGGGGCTCCATGTTTGGTGGGTGGAGCTTAACTCATCTGCAGTCTGCTGCCTTGGTGAGGGCGTGCTCTTGACAACACCCAGCTGGATACATGATTTCCTTTTTCCGACCTCTAGTGGTGAAATATTACGTATTGTTACTTTAAACCAGTTTTTTACCATTCAATGTAGCGAGCTTTCAACTAACCAAAAATACTAATTTAGTTTATATAATTGTTACAGTCAATGTCAAAAATCATGCGGGCATGGATGATCTGTTGTTTTAGCTTCAGCCGAGCAATTCCTAAAACAGTTGATTTACATCTAAGTATGAAGTATGAAATGATAATATTCACCCATTAATATGTTAAAAAAACCCTTTTGATTCTATGTTTTGGGTAACAATGAATCATGAAGATGAGTTAAAGTCTTTCTCGTCTGTCTTCAATTTGTTTGTAAACATAGAGTTGTGGATTTGATTTTGAAGCTAGATTAAAACATGTGCACTGCACACAAACGAGATTGACTAAATTCTTGAGCACACTTGTCAGTAAGGAGCATTGTTTCTGCGCATTTGTTCGTGTGTTAAGTGCGTGCCGATTTGAAGTGTCAGTTAAATGTGGCACATGTCTATTGTGTCTTTGGGACCCCAGACCCTCGGCTCAATCCAGCAGGAGGTTTGCAGACGCCTTTCATTGGGCAGACACACACACACAGCTGATCCACACAAAAGCCCAGGACCTCCTGTTCACAAGTTGCACACAATGAGTTTGGCTTAATGCTTGTAAATCTATTCAGTGATCAGAGCGCCTGGCAGCACGCCGGACATTCACTAAACCCCCCTAAAACCATTCAGCTAAAACCCAAAACCAGTGAACAAAAAAACCAAAACTATTGTAAAAACGCTAAAAAATGAAAATCTTCCAAAACTAATCTTAAAACCCAAAATATCAAACTATATGTACATGCAGAAAAAACTATTAACCAAACAACACAGTCAATAGACATAAGAAATCAAAATATCCCTCCAAATTATGCCAATGCACTTAAATCAAAACCAACTGTTCACCAAGCACCTCCCCCACACACACACACACCCAAAAATTCCTTAAGTATTCTCTTAAAAACACAAACCTTCGAATTAATTTATCGAAATCCCCAAATACTCAAAGTTCGGACCCAACCTTCCAAAATGTTCACCAATACCCAGAAACCAACCATCCATCAAACTCCCCAAAAATATTGACTGACTGACCCAAAAAATTCAAAACAGTTCTCCAAAAAACTTAAACCTACTGACCAATGAGTCCAAGAGAATTCAGAAAAATCCCCAGAACTCTTTCCTAAAAATAATCTAATCGAATTTTCGAAAATACCAAAACCTGAAACCAACAATTCTCCAAAATGTTGACCTACTGCCCCAAAAATTCCAAAGTGGTCTCCCAAAAACCAAAACCTAATAATCAAACAGACAAGACAATTAATTAAAATTCCCCAAATCTCTTTACCAATGACCCAAACCCATTCAGAAGAAACCACAATATTCTCCAAAACACAACAACCAACCATCTATCGAGCCCAGCAAAATATTGACCTACTTACCACAAAAAAATGATTCTCCTAAAACCTCAAACCTACTAACCAAAAAGGCCAAGACAATTAATCAAAAACCCAACCTACCAGCCCAAAACAATTCTAAATACATAAATACATTTTGATCCAAACCCTAAAACTAACCAACTCATCTGCAATATTAACACGAAATCCAACCACCCACAAAACCCCTAAAATATTGACCGTTAAACCAAAATTTCCAAATACTAATAAGAAAAAATACTGACCAAGCAACCTAAAACCAAAAACCACCAAGCCATTACCCTTAAAACAATCAACAAAATGTAGTTTTTACTTTACGTTTTTATTTTAAAAGGTGCTTTTGCAGATCTGTTTATAGAAAAATTGTTTTTAGAAGAATCTAACAACACACTGGCTTGTTGAAAGGTCTTTGGTGGGCAGGGCTAAGCCTCCACTGCAATTATGCAAATGAGCTCAGCTCTGCTGATTCCTTGCATCAGTGTCAGACTCCTGATCCAAGCAGATGCACACAGAAGACGTGGAGCACCTGATGATGAGATGGTGTGACGATCACATCGTCCTGCGTGTCATGTTCAGTTTCATCTCTTTGAGTCTGTTTCTCCCTTCTATTGGTATCCGTGGATAGGGATTAGGATTTTGTCTTGTGTTTTCATGTTTCAGCATTTGTCACTCTCTGCCAAGTTTGGGGGCTGGTGCCCAGTGCCTGATTAATGTGTGCGAGACGAGAAGCGTCTGGTGCACAGGGAGAGCTGGCACATGCCAACACAGCCGGGCACAACACAACCATGACCAATCGGTGAAAGAAGCCAATTCAAGAGCGCAACACCATGCACCTGAGACTCTGTCAGGGACATCAGAATTCCAGCATCAGCAGCTCATGGTGCATTAACCCAAAATACACAAACTACGACACAAATGATGGATTCTCCGGGGTTCTAAAGTTTGATGTGACAACGAAGTTTCCAGAATTAAAGATTTACATCGTTTGTAAACATTGGACCTCCACCAATAGTGATGGCTATGTTCTTCATGTAGTTAACAACTGCAAAACAGATTATGAATTTCCCAAACATGGTTATTTTGAGCCTCTGCTAAGATACTCTGGACTGAAACTGCAACTTTTCCTGTAACTCATTTAATTTCCTGATGAGATTTCCAAACACTCCACTCATCTCTTTTCTCTGGTAAAGAATGGAAAGCCTAGGCTCCATTGAGGACAACGGACCAAAAGGTTCACCCCAGACCTCCCACCTAAATCAATTCCATTAAAAACATGTTGCATTCTACCATAGGTAGTGTATCAGTATCCACGTCACCATAGCAACAAGGACCATTTCATAAAGGGTCATTTCCTGAGTACGAAGGTATTCAGCACAGAACACAATACAAGGACGGCCGAAAGAGCTCTTGATGTTCATTTGTTGATTTGTCTTTGTTTGGATTTCAATATAATTGGCCAGTGCATCCATGACTTGTACGGTAATATAAACAGAGCTGGGCATGGATAAGTTCACAAATGAGTCACAGTTATTGTTGGGTGAACCGTATAAGAGGCGAATCATTTCTAAAGTGCACAACAAAACATTACATAACATTCCCCCAAAATGCAAACCATTAGAAATACAAACCAAAAAAAACTAATATTATTGCAGTTCAAAATCACTACAGCCAAAATCCTGAATTCTAGCACTTACCTCACTTCCCATAAATCCTTACCTCGGTTTAAGTGTACGGTTCCCTACCTCGACACAAAGACTAGCCTTGAATCTCTGTGATATAGAAAGCACCCGACTCTACTTAACTCCAGCGATCACCCTTGGGTTCTCGTTCGTGAGATTTTACTCACACTAACATCTCACCTCTTCTCCATGCTCTTCTGGACTGAAAGATACTCACCCGATCGCTTGGGTCTGGAAAGAAGACTCTTGTCAGTTCAGGTTCCCTTTGTTCTTATCGGCTGCACAATTGTGTTTAAATCCCCACTATTTGTTATTTTTGTTATATAACCATCATAACACCTGAAACCCCAAAACTTTCCCTGAGAGCCCTAAAACGATTTACCTGAACTGAAAAAAACCTAGAAACCAACAAAACCTGATCTCTTGAAAGTCCACACAATGAATCGCTAAAACCACCATTAATCTCTGAAAAATAAAAACCCAAAACAATTCACCAAAAAGGCCCCAAACTCATTTCAATAAGGCCTGAAAAAACACCCAAAAAAAATTATTTACATCAAACTCCCCAGCCATCCTGCTCGAAACCTGAAAACCCTGTAAGATAGTTTAGATTTAAAACGATTTCTACGCACACTTCTAAACACACTAGAGGAAGAAACAAGAAAACACAAAAACAACAATTGGTTTAACATAACAATGCATCTTTACTTTAAAATCCGATCCAAACATCTGTTGATCATTAGCTCCTCAAGTCAAATTCAGCGGGTTTCCAAGCACCATGGACAGCGCTAATCAATGTTTCCCTTTAGAGCTAGCTCTGAGCACGTTCAGTCCTTGTTCACGGCATATTGTTTGTGCTTTAGGAGATGGATGGCATAACACTAGGGGAGGGTCATGTGGGGTCAGCAACCGTCTCCTCTGACATTCAGCCGTGTCTCAGGAGGGTGTACTGACCAGACGTAAGACCGAAGACCTGAAAATCTATTAAATATAGCTGGTGGTTTTCAGGTGACAAATCTATTTCTATTTCTATGGAACATAAAGTGGTTTCTTTTTCTTATTTAGTTTCATATATGCAACACTTTCCTCCCTTTTTACATCGACAAAAACTGGAATACCAATAGCGTGGATTTCGTGTTAAGTATGTCAGAGAATATGGTTTATTTGTATGTTTTGTCATTTTAAAAAGCACATTGTGTTATTCGGGATTTTACATAGAGTTGAGGTTAATTATGGTAATAGTCACGCTTTTTTACGCGAATTTTGGAATTCGCATGAAAAACCCTGGATGAAAACGACAAGATGAGCATACATTTTTTAAATTCTGTACACAACTGAGCATGAAAAACTTTTTATCTGATATGAAAAAATGTGCAGAAACTTGGATGGAAACGCATTTACTGAATAAATCCCAATGCAATGCCAGTTTCTGCCGGACCGGGGGAGCAATGTGACTGCAATAATAGATTAATGGACCGATTTGATTGCACAGCATCTTAAATGTTCCTCAGATTCCTCAGCCAAAATCTGTCATGGTTCAGGATGACCACCTCCCAGAACTGTCCTGACCGGCTTTTCCCCCTTCAAAAGCAAGATGACATGACTGCGTTTTGTATAAGTGTTCTAAGACACGAGTAGGTACCAACTTCCACTTGACATTTGGTGACAGTTTATCAGGAAGTGAAGATTTTGTTCTCTTGGACTCGTTGAATGGAAACGGTGCTTTATTCGCCAACATTCTATGCAATATTTCAGTTTTACTGATTCCATCTTTGGATGGAAAGAAAAATGGCTAATGACTGTTCCTAAATGCACTAGTTTTACTACAGGCAAGCGTTGAATGTCAAATAGCGACTGTTTAAATGCAATTAACTTAAACCCAATTTCAAATTGATCGCTCATTCTAGACCTTTGATGTTGATCAGATATAATCTCTGGACCTTTGAATAAAAAGTTCACCATTGGTCTAAAATGTTGATTGCAACAATATTGACAAGTACAAGCTTGGTAAAGATTTATAGATCACACACTTCTAAAAACGTAGAATGTATTGAAGAAAGATTTCTATTGCATTTGTTTTATGCACTAGAGATCATTACCTAAGAAAAAGTCTAAAAAGGACCCAACAGTTACATGCCGTCTTTCAAATGGCAAAATCCCCCTCAGAAACAGAATGTAAAAACACAGACAACCTTCACGAGCTCTGCTCCTTTAGACGGGGTCAGCTAATTAACCTTGACGGATCCGAATGACCCTCCCCAGTGCTCCTCAACTGTCCCGAGCCGAATTTCTTTAGATAATTGCCTCCTTGACATTCACCCAATCACAAAATCAGAGCCTACGAGGGTTCAGTCTGTGCGGACATGCCACACATTCAACCAGTTGCAAGATTTACCCCTTCAAGTCATTAAAGCCATGACGAACGACTCCAATTAACCTCATCACATCCAGCTTCTTAACAAGGCGCTACAAGAAAACGCATCTGCTGTCGTGATGCAAAGGGAATCAGAGCCTGCTAATCCAATCTCAGCTCCATTACTCAAAATAAGCAGGCTAATTACATTTTCATATGCGTTTCAGAGCCGGTATGGATCACTTTACTGCTAGCACCGATGGCAGCATGATTATGCAAAAATGCTGGGGAGGAAGTACATGTTGTGTCAGTATGAGGGTGAGCATGTCAAGGAAAATGAAGGCTGTTAAAGTAATTATCCTCATGAGTAATCAGATTTGAGCTAAATAAATCTGACATGGACACCGCATTAGTTTAAACACGCACCGTCCAACATGAAAACCTCATTCTCTCCCTCATATTGTTTATTAGTGCAGTTAACTGTCAGAAACTCACTTCAGTCTTCTGATGCCGGCGTAAAATAGCATATAAATCTCACCACTTGCAAACACACCCTTTAAACAGTCAAAGGTCACTATGGACTTAAAAACTGTTTAGAATGAATGCGAAGGCACACCGAAAATATCTTCAAAATAAAACTTTATAGTAACAACTTAATTTTTTTTTACATCACAGACCATTCCCTAGCAACCAGAATTTACCCTAGGAACTAAATTTATTGAGACAAAAAGATTTATTATGTCACTGACCCCTCCAGAGGGTTTACCATAGCAACCAATTTTGCATATCTCTATCTCAGCTAAGAAAAATCATAAAGACATAAAGGTTGGTTTATCTAACTCATATTTACATGGGGAACATTATAATATGTGACTTAACCTTCCATAGAAACCGGACTGTTTACCATAGCAACCAATTTTAAAAATCTTAAGAAATCCGCAGAGACATAGGAGTTTGTTTATGTTACTCGTTGTGACACCGGCTACATTTTTAAACATGGCTCCAGAACAAGCCAACGTTAAAGTTCACAGTCAGTTATTATTATTATTTTGTGGGCAATAGCTGGGCCAGATAAGTGCCTGCGACACTTAAAAAGGTGAGCTGAGCCACAGTCGCAACTTCAGTTTAGAGAGGGAGTGTGTACAGGGCCGCTCCCAGAGTCCTGTTGCTCAGAGCATCATCTCAGCACTGTGCTGGCAGGCACCGGAGCCATCTAATTAGCAAAGGGAGAAGCTAGCGCTGTGCTGGCAGGTTAATTGAGCCTATGGGACATTCTCTTACAGAACAGTCCTTTCCCAGAACGCTGACTTCTCCACACGTTTCAAACCTTCTTTCAAAGCTGAATCCACAATGACGAATCTGTTCACACTGCTTTGTTCACTGCAAGCGTTTTCCAGCTACATAATATTTAATCATCAGAGTACCCTCGTGTCTTCAGTGCGAGTACCAGTTGGAGCATCTGTTTGCAGCTGTAGCTAAGGAACAGCTCAGTAAAGAGGAAGACAATCCTATGTGACACTACCAAGCAGCAGATGGGTAATACACATGGACTTGAAGGATTGTTCATAAAATTAAAGCATATGTATCTTCTAGAAGGACTGAGTCCACTAAATGTTTGTAAATTGTAAATATACTCACTACAAACCTTGTATGACCAAAGAAATGAAAAACTGCTGAGCCAATCAGAGGAAAGAGTGTTCGGGTGCTGATGGGTGATGTCATACTTCAAATTACATGCGGCCAACAACAGCCAACGCACAGTAAATGGAGCATATTTGAGAAAAATTAACCATATTATATTAAATATGCTAATTTACCCAGCTGGAATTTAGTTTATTTACAGTGTTAATTGTTTAGATACAATTCAGAATCAGAAGCTACTCAATATTCCTTTTGGTTTCAAAATAAACAACTTGATGTGACCAGAGTGAACGCATTTAATAACACTAGAGTTTAACTGTAGTTCACACCAACCCAATGAACTGAGCTCTGGCTTCAAATCTCCGGCGTGAAATCACCCTGAGGCTGACATGTCACCTTTATTTCCACTTGAGTGCCCAGCCATGATGTCAGTTCATGTAGAGGAGTGTGTGTGATGTCATTGGCCCAGGCCTGTCTGCCAATTCTCGAGGGATCGTCTCTGCCATCGCACCACATGCTCCCACCTCGGCCCAACGCCCAACGGACCTCAGTGATTCAGCAGATGTGCACATACCGTCTTGCAGATGGTAAACACACACAGGCTGCCTGACATTGGTGGATGGTCCTAATGATGCCAGATTAGCCCCTCTTTGGCACCGCAAAGACAAACCCAAAGCAGCGTTGCGTTGGGCTGTTGCTAAGGCATTCTGGTCGGATGCTAGCAAGCTGTTGAAGTTGATGTAGAGTTTTTGGATGACCGGTTTTCTTTTTAGATGCATTTTAAGCTTCTGTAACAATACTTAGGAAAGTTATTTGGTTGAGCATCCTGAAATTCGTCTGGGAATCACGTACGTTTAATGAAAGCAAATGTAGTCACAACCTGCTTTTGTTCCCAATACAGTTCAACCAATCTCAGTTTATCGCCCATTTGGCTCCAAAACCAGACCCAATTTTCTCATTCCAGGGATCTTTCGTGAATAAATAACAACAACAAACAGCAACAAGAGATCTTTCCCCCCGCGGGGCTCCATGTGACATATGGGATCTCCTTGCTTTGGCCAAACGGAGCGACACGGACACAGATGGCAGCTCTCAATATGGCCTCCTTCTCCGTCTATCTCTGAAAGCCCCCCGCTCGCTGCATATTCAAATTAGCACGCTCACGCTGACAACTGCTACCCTGTGACTGCCGTCCAATTGTTGAGTGCTGTCAGAGGCTCAGATGGGTTAAACACAATGGCAAACAATTAGACGAACGCTTCTAAGAGCAGCGTTGCATTAAACACAAGTTGTAATGAGCTTGAAAGGATGGAAGCGAGGTTGACTCACATCTCTCCACAAGCTTTGACGGGGTCTCCTGAGGCAGGGATGCTGTGGAGGTGGAAGAGGGGGGGCTAACCAGTAAAAGTATTGTTTTCAGAAACATGGTTTGTCACTCTCCTGTTACAGGAATTTAGGATGCGTCAATCTTAAGTAGAAATCATGATGTTTCTGGATTTAACTCTTTCTTCAACATATTGGCACTGTAATTAGTTTGATGCCTCAGCGAGAAAAAAGTCAGCGAGAAGTGTCTTCGGTGGGCCAGTCTTAATTATGCAAAATACTGAAATTTGTTTAGTGTATTAAATGAGCAGCAATTAATTGACTGACTACTTAAAACAGGGGTCAGTATTGAGCAGATTCTCATAGACTCCCATGTTACAGTGCTCTATTTTACAAAAGTCTGGCAAAAACAGGATTTTATTAATATATTGAATTTTGACCTTTATGACATTACAATTTTAGCCAGTCAGTGACCTTCATGTCTTGTCTCTGTGCATGGTTATGGTATCTTTAAAGGAGTCATATATGGTTTCAAAACTCATGTTTGCTCTCATCTAGTTAAATAAGTGATTATTTTTTACATAATGTGTTGCTAGGGTGTCACTGAGAATGCAACATGACTTTGTGTGGTTGCTAGGTTATCACTAGGGGATCAAAGAGATTTCAAATGGTTGCTAGGGTGTCACTATGAGTTTGAAAAGATTATCAATGGCTGCTATTTAAGTGTTCACCGAGTTGTCACTTTGGAGTCAAAGAGATTTTAAGTGGTTGCTAGGGTGTCACTATTGGGTCAAATGGGTTCTAAGACGTTGCTAGGGTGACACTATGGGGTCAAAAAGATATTAGGTGGTTTCTAGGTTATTACTATGGGGTCAAATGTATTCCAAGTTGTTGCTAGCGTATGACTATGGAGTCAAATTGATTCCGGGTGGTTTGCTAGGGTATCACTATAGGGCCAAAAGGACTCCAAGTGGTTGCTAAGGTATCACTATAGGGTCAAAAAGGGATTCCAAGTAGTTGCTAAGTTATCATTATGTTTTCAAATGGGTTCCAAATGGTTGTTAGGTTATCATTGTGGGGCCAAGTAGACTCCAAGTGGTTGTAATAGTGTCACTGCAGGGTAAAATGGATTTCAAGTTGTCACAAGCGTGTGGTTTCGAATCAAAGGGAGTCTAAGAGGTATCACCATTGGGTCAAATGGATTATTCTGCCACTGTACCACTGTGGGGTCAAAGGGGGAAGTGGTTGCTAGGGTGTCAATTTGGGGTCAAACTGATTCTAAGTTGCTACAAACATGTCATTGCGGGGTCAAAAAGATTATATGTGGTTGTAGAATGTCCATGTGATTGATTATCAGTGTTATAGAAATATCAGCAAGTACTATCTAAATTCTATAATTTTAGGTGTCAGTTGCTGTTCAGAAGAAATATCTCCACAGCAACCTGAATAGTTGTGTTCTCTGAATTTAATTGAAACAATTCAAGAAAGCTAATTATAGCATAAGTTCCTTGTGAGCATATAGCAGTGGATAACTTCTATCAAATCTCAATTTTGTGCATCACAGATTTATAATCAGGCTAAACCTAATGACCTGGAAGACTGTCTATCCCTCTGATGAATTTCAGAGCCATCAAGCTTGTAAACAGATGGAGCCAATATCCCGCTTTCTCAAAATCCACTCCAAATCTCCACCTCCAGTGTATTAAACAATGCCACTGGCTTCTCTCCCTCAGTTTGTCCACCCTCACCCTTCCATCTTTCTTCAGGAGGAGTACCAGGACTGTGGAGGAAAAAGAAGGGAGGGGAGAAGGGTGGGGATCTGTAAAGAAAGAAAGAAAATGGACTTCTGTGTCAGCAACAGCGTCTTTCTTTGCTCTAATCCTCTCGCCCCAAGCCGCACAGTGCAGTCAAGCGCGCGGTTACATGGCAACAATTAGGAGAGCCCAATCTCAGCACCTGGTCCTCCCCAATCTACAGCAGCTGACTGTACACACACACAAAGCCAGGTGGCACCTCTTCAATCACATTAGCTGGCCACTCTAGGGTTAATAAAGACCAAAGCCCCCTCCCCGATCTGCCTGCCGCCCAGCCTTTTCACCCTGGGGGCAGACACTATATATTCTTTAAAGGCCTAGAAACAATGTCGTTTAAACCCGGTTAAAGGGCTGGAACCCCGCACAGAGGGCTGGGCCCAATGTCTAAGGGGCCTCAATGATTTCTTCAGGTCTATTTGTGCCAACAGTACGGTATCACAATGGAGCTTTTAGGCAAAAGAGCTGAAATACACAATTTTTATGTTGAAAATGTAAATGGCGCCTGTCAGGTGTCAATGCCGGCAGATGTCAAGAGGATATTGCCTAATAGGTTCCCAGCATTTGCTGAGGGGATCTGACTGTTACGTTAACATTGCTACTGTTGACAGCTCTGGGGCCCTAGCTCTTCAAAGGCCTTTTTGGGAGTTGGAAGAGGGGGTAAACATTGCCAATCTGGCCCCCAGACCTAAAGCTTCCGTTGCATTCTGTCCAACTATCACCCCATCTGAAATGCTCCAGGATGTTAAGATATTGAAAGTGGTTTCATGTGCGTTTCCTTTGTTTGATCTGTTGCTAGGGTGGGGTGAGGCAGTTGCTAACCTCTTCTGGGTGGTTGCTAGGCAGCTGCTGACATTTCTGAAGCAGCTTAAACTTCAGTTTTTTTGTGGTCATTAGATTGGAAAGCATTCCTAGTGCCTACAGGCAGCTGTTAATCTAGGTGGTCTAGATTGGTCCAGTGACTGCTTGGTGTCTAAGGTATTCCAAGTGATTCCCAGGGTGTCACTGGGGTGTCAAGGAGATTCTAACATGCAAAGTGACTTCTAACTTTGCAACGTGGTTGCAAACGTTTCAATGATTCCAAGTAGTTGCTAGGGTTTTACTCGAGAGTAAAATGTAATTTAAATGGTCACTTTGGCAAATCTGAGTAGTTACCATTGATAGGATGTCAACGTTATTCAAAGTGGGTGTTAGGGTTTTACTAGAGGGACCTCGGGATTCTAAGTGATTCTAAAAGTATTCCTAGTCTCAGCCTCAAGTTGTTTTCCAAATCGGTCTGACCCTTTGGAATGATTCCATGCAGAGTCTTCTTTTTTTTCGACTTGTATGTTGGACATTTATGCTATGCAAAACGATTGGTTGATTGCCATGTCATTCAGTGGGTGGGTCTTGGTCAAAAAAATGCTGCCAAAACCCCCAGACCTTCCTTGTAGCTCTGATTACGATGGACTGTGTATTTATAAAGGTTCTACCAAGCTAAGGTACCATACTAGGGTTTATTGAGCGCACTTTCTAATGCATTTCTTTCTTCTTTTTGGGTGTCTGGTACTTAATTAAGGTTGTCACCAAGCAGTTGAAATTTGAAAAATTGGTTTTTGAACAATTAAATATGTTAGGAGATCTATATCTTTAAAAGGATACTGGTGTTCTTGTGGTACATCAGTTGTCAAGACGTTCTGAACAGTCTGTTTTTCTAGAGGGTTTATCTAAGGATTACAAGCCTTCCTTGGCTTTATTTGAGCTACGGTAATTTTACAGTCTCACATTGTGGCACTGTTAGAATTCCATGTACAGAAAAACTCAGCAACACTGACCTTTTGTCTTCCTTCATTTTTTGTTTGTTTTGCCATTACAATGAAAGCCTGGTGAACAAAGCTGATTTAAATAACAATACCTGTGGATTTATCTCTAAGGGTCATGATCAACAGCAATTTGTGACCATGAATTAAAGCCTGAATTAAGCAGTACAGGCTGGATCTGAACGCTATCGGCCATCAGAACGTCTGCCGCTTTGTGTTGCGGTGCGATGCCACAGAGCCAATGAATGTGCAAAGAGACATTCAGGAAGATTAATTGAGCAAACAAAGGCCTCCTGAATGCTGATTAATTCAGACGGAAACACAAATGAGCAACAAAAAGCACGGCTTATCCTTCTTTCTGCCAGCCTGATCATAGTCTACATTTGTCAAGCGCCGAGGGAACTTTAATGGCTTACACAGGCTGTGCGCTCCATTAGAGCCATGATTCATTTCTTCACTTGGATTTCTGCATCCGCTCGACTCTCCATGGCTCTCGAACACACACACACACACACACACACACACACTCACTGAAGATGCCCCATTTAACACATCAAAGCTTGAAGACTGAAAGCTACGAGCCGGAGGACAGACAGATGCAGTGCTGCATCACTTTAATCCTCTTTACCCAGCCACGTGTGGAGAGAGAGAGAGGGAGGATTCCACTCAGAGTAAACAGGTTGAGGAGCAAGAGGTGAGGTGTGTACACTTTCAGTCAGTCAGTCTCTCTCTCGTTCCCCGAGCCTTTGTATTGAGTAAAGAGTCATAATCCACAAGCCATTAATGGTTAATCTGTTTTGTTTCTGAATTACTTTCAGACTCCTCTTGAAGAAACAACGGTGAACAATAGCAAAAAACAATGTTTTCAGTGGTATTTATAGCGAAGTAAGAGTGCATCCCAAGGGTCATAATAAAGCCAAATGCAATGATTAAATAACTTTGTACTTTATAATACATCATCCACAACAAAGCTTTCAAACTAACGTTGAAAGTGTCCAAACTGGGGGAAATCCATAGCCTTTGGGCCGCAAACACCCAAAGCTCTGTCACCCTAATGCCTCTACACATCAATCCGAATTTGTCCAAAGTTTTGTGCAACCGATCGAAAACCAACAGCGAACATCCGACCGAACGAGAGGTGCCAACAAAAAACAAGTTTTGGATTACTATGTGGAATCAGTTTTTCGCGGGGAGAAAGACCAAGGAATGCTGGATCTATTTGATCATGTGAGAAGGACGTAAAAATTTCCCGTCCCACCTTGTTCTTTCTCTGACTCGAGGACTAGTATTAATTTGAATATCGGATTGAAATAAACATCACTGTTTGCTTTGCTAATTGTTAGCATCGTTAACATTAACAAGTACAAAAATGAAGTTCTTCAACTAATAAATGCATCTTTATGATTTAATAGGGTGAAAAACAGGACGTGATAGTGTAGCCTAAAACACCAGAGGCTTTTAAAAGCTTTTAAGACTTTAAAAGTTGGTCGTATTTAACTGTAATCCCAGATCTAAAATATGTTTAGATGTGGGATTACAGTTAAAAACTACCAACTTTTAAAGGCTTAACCAGAAGAACAAATGGAACAACATCATAGGTATGCACATACCTCAATACTCTCAATTAATTTTTAGGGAAACCTACTCAAAGCATTTCAAGTACAGTCACTATATGAAGGAGGAGCTTACGTGTGACCTCAGATTTTTCCCAGAAACACAGACTCTATCGAGAAAGAAAGATCACTAAACGAAAGAAAACAATCACAAATCCATCCAAAGCAAAAGAAAAAGCCCACTCTCACACTCAGGCTCTCTGTGAAACCGTCAGATAAAAGAGCAGCAGCTGCAGAGAGAGAGAGAGTGAGAGCGAGGGAGTGTTATTGAGACTGCAGAGAGATGGATGAGGTGAAAAGAAAAAGCCTTGAAACACATTTATTGATTTCTATCGCCACTGACCACGGATCGGTCACATCCACCAGAGATTCCTCAACTAAAAGCTTCTGCGGTTAGAGAATGCTCATTTCATCAGCCCAGAAACACGACTGGGTGCGAAGGTGAAATTGGATTGAAGGCAAAATCCTTAAACTAATTGCAACTTCAACACATAAGGCTTTAAAGACACATCTTTTCTTTTAAAAGTTTTACATGTCTATACCGTGTGATTTTTCTCTGTAAACTGAGGTTATAATACAGGTCGATAGAGTGTGTGATCAGAAGATAATCAATTATACACCAATCCAGTCACCCACATTCTCCAAGAAAACATTTAGAAATAAAACGAAAGGTTTTATTTGTGACAAAATAAAGATAAAGAAAGAAATCTAAAGACAAATATTATTAATAGTAAAAACATAAATGGCAGTAAAGAAAAACTACAAACTGAAATTTAACACTTTTTGAATAAAGAAAAAGGAAAACCAATTACTTTTTAAACTCTTGATAGCGTTAAGTTCTCCTTTCTTTTACATTGAATAAAAAAGGCATTTCACTTTTTCTAGGGCTTTACATTTGTGCATTTGGCAGACTTTTCAAGACTGAATACAGTTCTTGATTTCACCAAGCTTTGAATCCATTATCTTTGCATTGCAGGCACAATGGTCTACTGACTGAGCTACAGGAAACCTTGGTGTTGAATAAAATGGAAAGGAATTTGATGCATAAGCATCTCCTTTATCTCTTCTTTTGATTTTAAATCCAAAGATCACAAAAAATGTAAAATGATTTTAAAATCTACATAAATAACACTGTCAAAAAGGCCTGTGACAGAGAGCAAACCAAACGGTGGATTCCCTGTTTGCCAAGGGGGCTTCTCCATCTATAAACAAGCGTTTACAGCAATAACAGAGAGGGGGTGGCTGATGTTGAGGGATTCCTGCAGCTGAAGAGAGCATACGCTCAGCACCTGAGGGTGGCAGCCGTGACAGGTCCTCACACGCTAGCCCAGCACGCCATGCTGCTCCTGACTCAAACCACTCACACTTGGACAAGCTGCAGTTTTAGAGTGACTGGCTTTTTAATCCCAAGTAAATACAGTAAAGTTTCATTCTGTTTTACAATAAACCATGAAGTTTTATATTTTAGGATGCCGTTTTCAGACCACTGCTCAGTTCTATGAAACTGGAAAAAGTAAAGCTGTTTGTAATCCACCAACTCCCTCGTGCCCAGCTACAGCTCATCCACGGATCACAAAAGTAGCTTCATTGGGGAGAAATGTTTTAAGTTTATCACTGATTCTGCCAAACAGAAGCACCAAATCCTACTTAATCTCTTCTCTGAGATATTCATGCACAACAGTCAAATGAAAGTGTAACCGAGCGCAGTGTTCAGCAATGTGTGGACTGCCTCCAAACTTTTATCCAATGAACAAGTGACCCTCTCTTTTGTCATCTAAATCAACTAGATGGGTTTATTTAAACAGCAGGTGAAGGACAAAGACGTTTGTTCCTTTAAACCAAGATGAATAGTATAAAAACCACACAAAATCTATGGGATTAAATGACATATTTCATTATAGAAGTCATCTAAATAGTAATGAGATGCACTCTAAAATTAAAAAACGCTCATTGGCTTCATATTGAGTCATTGAAAAGTCTTTGACCTTTCCATTTTAGTGGCTCAAGTCGCCGGTCAAAGGTCAATGGTTCAATGGTTCTAGTCAAAGGTTTAACTGCAATATTACACTGTAGAGTTGGCGAGTTCAGTGAGGATTTATGAATACATAGTAGGCTTCTGATTGGTTGACTGGAAAACAAAGTGAGGGCACTTTTACCCTCAATTTCCCTTTCTTGACAGCTCAGAGGGAGGGACATAATCTTAACCCTTGTAATTTTGGCTAATCAGACACCTCCAAAGAGTGAACAGCTTCCCAAAGCAGTTGAAACCCCAGTTACTTTGTCAGCGGACACCCAATGCTTTTCCTCTTGAGCATCCTGCAGTTCATGGAATGACCACTAGAGACTTCAAAAAGCCAACAGGTCCATGTTTATATTAAAAACATTGCAGCTAAAAACATTTTACAGCCCCGGCGGCATGTTTTTCAGTGTACATTGCTTGATTAATGCTTAAAACCGAACTCTTCCTGTCTGTATATACTTCTTTGAGGTAGGTTGGGTCTCGTTGTTGGATTGCAGTGAGAATTTATGGAGATTATGGAACAAAAGCAACATACTGAGAGGAAAAATGGCACCCACTGAAAGAGCTAGCGTTACGTTAGCAGAACATCATTAGTTACAAGCAGCAGGCTTAAGATGAGATTACTAGTAAAAATAAAGACAAAATGTCAGCTGTTGAATTTGGCTAAAAAATGAAAAGGCCAATTTCCGTAACACCAGCCAGTTTGCTATTGTTTATTACCTCCATGCGCTAGCAAACAATCCATTTTTATGCTGCTGTAATGGGACACTAATGCAAAGATTCCAAATCATCAGCAGATTTATCTAGATTTGAAGATAAGGCACCTTTTCAGTAGATACATTAGAGATCGAGGAGGCACAAAAGAGAAACTAACTATGATTATAATGAAATGTATGTTTTTGTGGATCCAGATGGGCAGAGTTTATCTCCAGGTTCAGTTCCCATCGTCATTAGCAGCTCGGTGTAAGCTAAAGCCCAAAGGGAGTTCAGAGAGGATCCGAGTTTGAGTTTAAGACGCCCTGCTCATTTCCCCAAAGTGACGGTACAGTCTGTTCACATGATCAGGTTACTGTAACCATGACGACCAGAGACATCTCAGCATCTCTGGGATTAAGCATCAAACCAGTTTAATAAAACTTTAGGAGACTACTCACAAATAAATGTGAAAACATCACTGATGTATCCTCATCCCCAATCTTTCCATGGCTTAAAGAGTGAAGCAAAATGTATTTTGAGGAGTGCATTCGCTCAACAAGTGTTAATTCTCAAGTAAAAATATATACAATTTATTAGTAAATAAATATACAATTTTCTTTAAATAAATGTAATTTTATATTGAAGTCTCAATTATAGGAGTAAATCTCTTCTTTTTCAGGGAATGAAGAAAGATTATTTATCCAATAAAGGTGGCAAAAAGTGCATTTAATATTGACCAAAGACCAACTAGAATAAATGTCACTTTCAGACATGTTTGCTTGGGCCGATCGCTTTTTTCTGAATTATTTAACCATGTATAAAATGCTCAGGAGGTACATCTTGGACAATTATAAAATAAAATGTTTTGTAAGAGGAAAACACAGTGAATTCCAGCAAACACAGTTGAATATGGTTCAACATCTGCCTGCTGTGTAAAGTGCCACAACTGTCTACTAATGATTAGAGTTCTTGAGACAAACTGTTACACAACAGTTGAGTCCTCTGAAACTGCAGAGAACAGCACGCAGACAAGACTGAAAGTGTTGAGAAATGGCAAACACAGGGAGCAAGACCCGCATTTTCCTGAGGTGTGAACCACCCTTGATGGCACTAGCTACCTCTGCTCCAGACTCCCCACCTAACCAGGAATGGTACTTTATGACAGTGTTGCTCAGCAGTCGATAATCAGCATTTTGTACTAGTTGTAGATGCTTCACTCTAACATACAATAGTTGTCTATTCAAGAGCTGATACATATGTAATAATAGTTTCTTACAAAAAAGAAAGAGCTTCACGGTATTGATCTGTCTTCCATGTATTGTATCTATTAACCACAGTTCATTTACATGTTTAGACCTGTTTAAATTTTGAGGTTCTCTTTCTTATTTTCTCTTATTAATGCATTCAAAAACTCATTACATCATTATAGTCATTTTTATTTTAGATCTAGCCTTCGGGAAACACACCTGATTTCAACGACTAAGCTCTCTTTGCTTTGTTTGAAGCTAGCAGTGTGTATACTGAACCAGAAGGTAGCACAGCCTAGTTTCTGGAGGTGCCCAAAGAAAAGGTTTCTGCTATTACCAAAACAACTGTTTGAGTTTGCTTCATTTAAAACAGCTCTAAAACAGTTCTAAAAATTATAGAAATGTTTGAAATAGCGATAACAAGCCATTATAGAGGCAAGACACAGTAGCCTATTAACCACAGGACATTTACACGTTTAGACCTGTTTGAATTTTGAGGTTCTCTTTCTTATTTTCTCTTATTAATGCATTCAAAAACTCTTTACATCATTATAGTCATTTTTATTTACTGTCGGAATCCAAAGTTTAAGAATATTTTACCGAAGTATTTTTGGGCTGTTCCATCCTGAACTTATCTTTTTTGGAGAAAAAAAAAACACATTTAGTGAAATTGAGTGCTGGCCACATTTTCAGGTTCCATTTCTCCATTTCTCATGTTTTCTTATAGTAAATATTATTGACTTTCAGAATCCAAAGTTAAACAATATTTTACTGTGTAGCATTTTTGAGCTATTTGATCCTGAACTTGGAATTTTTTTTTTCTTTAACTGCAGGGAAAAAGTCGAAGTCGGAAAAAAGTCGGAAGTCGATTTTCATGGAGGCTAGCTTTCCTAGACTGGAGGATTCTTTCCAACCGAGCCTCACATTTGATATCAAAATGGCGACTATGTGCAATAGGCGAATAGCCCTGCACATTTTAGATCTAGCCTTCGGGAAACACACCTGATTTCAACGACTAAGCTCCCTTTGCTTTGTTTGAAGCTAGCAGTGTGTATACTGAACCAGAAGGTAGCACAGCCTAGTTTCTGGAAGTGCCCAAAGAAAAGGTTTCTGCTATTACCAAAACAACTGTTTGGGGATTTGCTTCATTTAAAACAGCTCTAAAACAGTTCTAAAAATTATAGAAATGTTTGAAATAGCCATAACAAGCCATTATAGAGGCAAGACACATTAGCCAGATTTAAAAGCAATGTAACATGCCTTGATATCAACACCCGGCTATGCTCCCTGGTGTTCTCCTCATGGCTTTAATCTTTCCTGTGATTCTGCGGTTCGTCTTTTTGTTGGTTGATACTGATTGCTCATTAGAGGCTGGATGGCATTTAATTAAAAAGCAATCGCGTGCCTGTGTGTCTTGAACTAATTAGGAGCGCCAATTACCCCAAACTGTGTGTGTGTCCGCAGGAACAATGGCCTGTCTGTCACCGGCGGTGTAACCCAAGCAGAACAGATGTGTATGGACACTGCAGACAATGGATGGGCTGGATAAGTGGGTTCCTGTGTGTCTGTGGAAAGGCAGGGGGTTGTGTAGGGGAGGGGCTCAGGACGGCAGCTTGTGTCCGAGACGCCCGCGTGGGGGCGAGGGAGAAATCCACAGGACCAGCAAATATCCACGATTGGGCCTTAAAGGGACAGTCCATCCAAAAATGATTCACTCTCATGTTTACGTTTGCTTATTATGCCAATCAACAAAGTAAATATTACACCACAAAAATGTAATATACATGATACAGTCCGAAAGTATTCACTTAATATTCCACAGTCATGTGGAAGTGATTGGGAATGAAAGTGTTTCCTCAGGTTTACAGCTTTGGACGTGCAACAGCACAGAACTTGACATTGCATTATACATAGAGAGGTGGAGATGAGTTCTAAATGCATGTCTATATAGATAAAAATTACATGTAGACTGGTCACAAAAGAAAAAAAAAGAAGTTTACTAAAAGGACGCGGTACAAAACTGTTTTAAAGGAAAGATTGCATTTATAGACCGTACATGATGCTATATTTTTGTATTTAGTATAGATTATTGTAGACCTATATGAGAATAGCATAAACATACAATTATTATCATATAATTATTAAAACAAATATAATTTCACCTTAACAACTTTTCAGATTTTTTTTTCAAATCTACTGACTAGTGACAAATCTAGCGACTTCTTTGCCTTTTTATGCCTTTCTTTCTCCGACATAGACTCACATGTCACATTGCCCCTTTCAATCTGTGAACCGGTTTATCTGTACCTTTAAGGATGTAAAATGAGAACTCATGGAATTTGAGGTTGTGGCTTAGGAATACTGGGAAAAAAAAACATTTTCACGAGAAATGTTTTCATATATGAGTGGGTTATTCCTCTTTCTCACACATCCATATAAACCTATGACTTTCCTAAAGTGAGATAGAAATATCGGAAATTGGTTGCTTCGGTTGGACTGGGGGTATGGGAGGAGGGATGGTCGGTGACATCAAATAACGTCTGCCATTACACTTTGATTGGATCAAACAAACCAAATGATTTATAGAGATGTAAATTTGGTTGCTGGGGTAAACAATTTGGTTGCTAGGAAGTCGTCGGTGATTACTATGATAACTGATTACATATCTTGATTAACATGAAACCAACCCCCATTTCTCCTACAGATATTCATTGCTTTTTCCCATTTATTTTCAATCGCCATTATAAATCAATGGTAAATTTTGAACCCCTTCTAGAGCTTGGGGCTCAAATAATTTTGTTCAGTTTAAAGTTTCCATGAGCTTCTAAGTTTGAGTTATAGTTTGACAAAGTTCTCAGCAATTTCCCAGAATTCCTTTTGTGGTACCAGTCTGAAAAGATAGCAACCCAGTTCAGACCAGTTTGGATGTCTTGGTAAAGTTTGATGGCTGTAGCTCGAACAAGCCAACAAAAACGTTTATACCAAATTCATAATCAGACAGAATTGATTGAAAATCTTGAATTCAGACTCAGCAGTCGACTGAAAATAAACAGCAATGGATCTGTGATCAAAGCCATGTGTGCCTGTGTGTCACAATCAATCGATCACCGCTTGCCTATTTCTCCTTGATCTTAGGTCTGCTCCATGTCCAAGTGTTTGAAGCACGATTAAAGTAATCCAGATGAAACAAACACATATTAAGAACATTAATCGTATTTGTTCCACAGTAATGGACTAAAAGAAAGAAAGATAGAGAGACAGAGATAACCTCTGGTTTTTGTCATTCCAGACAGACTGGCATCACTTTCCCAACACATGTAGTACTTGTACAGAGTCCCCAATGAGTCCTTATGTACAGGAATTAAGCGCATTGAAGGCTTTTGTTTGCAAAAGATTACAGTAACTCTGGGAAGATGCAATATTTTACTAATTTCATAGGTTCCAGAAAAAATAAGGTTTTATAAACGGAAGTACCACTTTGGCATTAGATTAATTGAAATTGTGCATTGCAACGAAGCATCAGAAGCTCTTCCAAGTGCAGCACCAAAGCTTCAAATGATGCAGTGAAAATAATAATCTCATTGACCTCTGTGCCAAACCTTGAGAGGTGCATTTGTGTGGGCTTTTATAGCATTTTAGGGAAATGACACTCACTATTTATGGGCACTTAGCCATTCTATTGTTCTTTCTCTTTTTGATGAGTTACATTTTTGATTCAGTTCTTTTGTAATCAGTTGAGGGCGAAGGTTGACAAAACAATTGTTTTTGGATGAAATCTCCCATTTAACAGTCTGATGGAACAGTCAGCTCCTCTTTGTTTTTTGGTAAGAGCCGAAGCCAATTAGATTGAAGCTTTTTGCTGTTTTCCTGCCCAGGGGAGGATTGGTTTTAATCCAGGATTTAGAGAGAGCTCTGTGAACATAATCTCCAGATTCGAAACACAAAGGTTTTATTCAAGGCTACCGTTCACAACAAGCCCACTGCACTAAACATACTTTTAAAAATACATCAACACGGCTCAAGCAAACAGCCAAAGCTGGAAAAAAAGCTGAAAATACACACAAAATCACTGTATTATATGAACTATCCAGATACGACTGACTGGACATTAAAAGGTCAAATAAAAATTAAAATTAAAATCTACAGCCACAAATCTATTGATTTTACAACATTATGAGATGCTTGGATGGTGGAAATAAGTAGTGATAAAGCTAAAGAGGTAAACAAGCTTGTCTTACTCAATTTTTACTCCTTAGTTCATAGACCACAAAGGCCTCAAATAAGGGCCTGGGCCCTCTGTAATCAGCTTTCTATCTCTGTGCTGTACTTTCTCCTACCTTCTCTCAAAAAACTCATTTTAATAAAGTTCTGTTGCTGTGGAAGCAGGCAAATATTTCATATTATAAACCAATCATAAAGTTCCAGCGAATGTAAGAAGACATTACAGATCCCCAGCAGTTTCCTGTGAGAGGGTTGTTGTAGGTCCTCTGGTGCATTACCTACTTGACCTTATTTGACCCAGTACCTTGCACAATGGCTGAAATGCATGGTTGAAATTTGGCACAAGTCTGATGACTATTTTAACCTTAACCAGGCTGTTTCTGTCATCTTCAAACAAAAAAAAAATCAGGTTTTCTCTACCTACAATTGAACTACAGACATTTTTTGGGTCACTGGTATTGAGAAACACCCATCACCTTTTCTAACACTGGTATATGGTATGTGTGGCAATCAAGGTCCAAGTCTGAGAGATATATGGATACAAGACATAGGGACCAGGTATATCATATGCCGTGTGGCAAAGATTATTGATATGGGCCTGTAATGTACCATAGGTCATTGTAGTCCTAGCGCACGTAAATTGATTGTTAACATTTATTATGTTTGATGTCCTCTTATAAATTGAATAAAGCCCAGTCAAAAGTTAATACATTCTTAATTTCAACAACAAAATATCTGAATGAAACAATTAGTGAATTTTTGCATCTGCAAATCTCCTTTAAAAGCTTTCATCATTTTAGAATTGTAACAGAACCATCCAATCGGAACTAAAGTTGCATCCAAAGGCTCTTTGACTTTTTGGGATGGCATGGCGCACATGGCTGTGCTGCTCTGGCAGGATCTTTGGGTGCTAATGGCGAATGAATAGTGAGCACCTGGTTGCTTCCTGCAGCTTCACAGGAGGATGATGCCACTTATGCCAGGAAACTGCTCTTCGCCAACAACTGCTGGCATCATATCAGAGAATGCACACCACTACAATTAAATCACTCTCAGGAGGTGTGTGGATCAATCAGAAAGAGAGATACAGGAAACTGAGTGTGGTGGGAGCATCAATCAATAGTATCGGATTGTTAAAAAAAACATAACTTCTAAACCCAGTTTTCCTCCACCAATATATTGAGGGGTGGGATGACCACCTAAAAGCATGAGCTACCCGCAAAATAATGTAAGCAGCAATTTTATAAAACTAGCTTAATATATAAAAGAAATGCCATGGTTAACTTCTTCTCCAGCAAACATTGGGCGAAGTACGGCATTGACATACTAAAGCTAATTTTCATGCTGAGGGAGAGACGAAGACCCAAAATCAGTGAAGCAACCCAAACAAGAAACAGGAACCCAGCCAGGGTCAAACAGGAATAGGGCTCTCGGAAGATTTATGAGTTTCAGGGTAAGGCATTCTTTACAGGAGAACCGGGGGAAGATCTGACTTCAGGGATTCCCAACAGAGATCTAGAAGTCGGCTGGAAATCGCAGGAGCACAAAGCTGAGTAGATAATTGTGAGTCCTAGAGTTGCTGCCAGAATGAATGGTAGAACAGACCAGGAGAAAGTGAAGGAGTGAGGTTTATGAAGAAAGGTGTAGTGGAGCTTGAAGGCGGGTGAATGGTCGATAATGGAATTGGAAGAGAGGTGTTTCGGGTGAAGGTTGATTGCTACTGGGAACAACATGCAAACATTTTGAGGAAGACCAACGTCTGGTCTTGAACCAGACAGAAGGGCTAGCCATTAGAAATGTAACAATGTATTGCAATACAAAATTGTCACAATACGTATTCTGGAGCTAATGAGAAACATTGTCTAGGAGCTGATGTGGATTTGCTTCTTGGAGTGATGGTTCTTCTAGTTACTTCTGCAACTTCTTTACCTTTTTTGTCAAATTAAAAATCTAACAGTTATCTTTTAATCAAATTTTAAATCAGAAACATTATAGCAAAATCCAATTACATTAAAAGAGATGACTTAATGTAACGTTAGTGCTGTCCCCTAGTGGATTAATAATATTCTAGCCTATAGTGTTCTAATAAAAATCTAGCCTTGTTAGCTTTGCGGTCTCACTCACTCACTTGCCATCTCACTTATTCACTCAAGAACAAAATTCTGATCCCAGGTTCATTAAACAGAATAAAACACTTTGAGTATATTTTATTTTATCTTGTTTCCTAGGAAGAGAATTTAGAGTTTTTCAACGATGAGTAAACACCACAGGCCCAAGAGCATCCTCAAAAAGTAAATATTATATTCACACTACAAAACATTGGGGAAACAAATCCACATCTTCTTTTTATAACCTATTTTTTCACATGTGATCAAAATGCTGTAAGACAATAAAAGTCCTTTGGGATGGCACCCGGCCAGACACTTTGAACAGGAGCCAGGTGCATGCTGGGATGTTTTCGACTGGGTGAGAATGACACTTGCTGTAACAAAAAGCAAGGCCAAGAACAGGCAGAAAAGCAACTCAATTGTGTTTGCGGATGGATTTGATCATCTTGGATGGACTGGATTTCATGTTACTTTTTAAATTAACAGTTTTTTCATAACGAAATCTAAATCCACCAAATGTAAACCCCTACTTTTAACATATTTAAACACACAGTGAAGCTGTACTCTAATACAATCTCATCCTTCAGTAATAAGAAGGGAATTAAGACCTCTAGAACCTTGTACATGTTAACACCCTGCTGTATCATGACCTCTCTCTTCTCTTCAAGATTTCCTCTTGGTTTTCTGTTGAATTATTTTTTAAATCTGTTTTTTTTCATCTGAATAAAGAAAAAGCACTAAAAGAAGCTCCTACACAAGATCAGAAACAGACCTAGAGTTCAGGAATTAGTGGTGTGTTTGGGAAAGATTGATGGAATGAGGGGAAATTAACTATGGAAAGCTGAACTACAGCGACACCTGCTGGTTCTAAACAAACAGTGCTCTGTGCCTCAACTTAATAGACTGGTTAAATGCTTGTGAAAAAAACAATATAAAAAGCTCCTACCTACAATTAACCAATGGATTCACACGGCTGCATCACCTGTGATGTGGCTGCTCCTGGATCCGAGTTCCAGCTCCTGATGAAGATTGATCCAACTGGATGTGACAAAAACTCTATATGAGTACTAAATAAAATCTGATTCTAAAGGAATGTTATTGTCAATAAAACTCGTTTTTATTCTAATTCAGAATTGCCTCTCGTCCAATGCAATACCCTTGCAATTCTCCATGAACCCCCACCACACTCACAATAACAGTAAGCCATTTACAAGAGGAATAAATATAATTCTGCACTAAAATTGGTCAATTTGTTGTACAATAAATTTTAATGTGTCATATTTCTATGAAATAAACTTTACATTTTATAAAAATAAACACAACAAAGGTATTTACAGAAAAAACAATAGCGAACGAAACACAATTCTGTAGAGAATTGCAGAAGAGAATTGCCCAGTCCTGCAGCTCAGGGTTATGCTATACCCTTCCGGAACACACTGAAGACCACACCAGCTGGGATTTTTCAAGAGGTCTTTCTTTCATTCAACAGCAAAGTGCAGGAGGTGACAGGGCTAAACTGTTCTGGGATCAGTTCAGCTGGATGTGAATGATCTAAACATCTCAAACTGACTCATGAAGGACACAAGAAAGAATTAAAAAATAATAATAATAATTCTGTATTAAACAGAGACAACCATTTGGTAAATAGATTATGATGACCACTAGGAGGCAATAAAAGTCCACTATTAAAAGGAGTGTGAAGAAAAAACGATATTTTTATGGTAGGAACATAAGGTAAGTTTCCTTTATACAGCTACAGTTACTTGGTAACCCACCAAAAATCTCACATCTTTATCAGTTCACTCAATTAGGTTTTTGAAGACAACACCTTGAATTTGTTTGAGATCAGAACTTAAGGGTTTTAGGGTTATCATGAGTTTCTCCAAGGTCTTGATCCATCAGGTGTAGTCTCCTCTGTGACAGTTAAACCAATTATTCGCATATTTTGTTACAGAGTGGGCACTCTTGATTGTCCTTTTTCCATCTGCTCTCAGCCTTTTGCAATCCCACCAGGATATCCACCAGATTAAAGCCACTTAGGAAATCTTAACAAATAAAAAAGTGCAATTACCAATCAGCTGTGTTGCAATCCAGGCTCTGCATCATTGGAAGTGCAGATTTTAAGGCTGTTTATGTCACAACCCTGCACAAGACTGTCCTATTTGGTGAGCGTCCTCCAAATGAGTCCTCTTTTACCCTGAATTCGTAGGATGAATCGCTACCATCCTTTGTGGCCTCACATATCACTTTGCATGCTTTTTTTTTCCAACAGAATCAACACAAAATGACGAGCATTGTAAGCAGCAGAGTTTTTTAAAAAGAACAGTAGTTCAAGGGATTGCTTAAATTCTAGTAGTGATTTTAGTTTTAGTAAATTTTAGTAATTTTAAAACATCATAAGTTTTATTTTAAAAACATACCATCAATAATGTTAACTCTTAGACACTTAGAATCTGATCAGATGTATGCTAACTGTTGGTACATTAGGTTGTAGGGAGCAAGGAAGTATCCTCCAAAGAAGTAGTCTCCGGAGACTGAGTAGGCTACATCCTTTGACACCACATTAGCAAGCAATACTAGACAAATACAATGGATCATAAGCAGAATGCTATATTAAGCACCCCTTTATAGAGAGCTTTGGGGAATTGTATCTTTTTTATGCACAGAGCCTTACAAAAGCTTCAGGAAGTTGTTCATTATACTGGCCCTCGATAACTACATTTAGAGAATTAGGCTATAACATGAGTTGGACAGTATTAGAGTTCATTTTAAGCATTTATTCCAAGATTTTAATTTATACTGCAAGAAACAGACAAAAGCTTAAGATCTTCCTTTAGACAAAGATGAACTTAAGCGACTCCCTATGAACACATTCTAATCTGCTGTAACAGCATCAATCCTTCTAAGGTTTTCCAGAGGAAAACCAAATTTATGATTGCTAATTTTACGGAGCTTTTTAAGCACTAACTACCAACAAACTTAAGAGCTATATTGGATTAGTTGCTGCATTTCAGAATTAATGACATTTGAGACACAGTCATTTCATAAAACTTGACTCCAAACCTCATAGTCAGGATTATAATTACATTCGTTATCCAAATGAAGCCACATCTTCACAAATAAAGGAGAAATCTACGAAAAGCAAGTGGAACGTGGATATGTGACACAAACAGGCTAAATTAATTTGCCCCGGATGCCCCTGTGTCTACACCGAAGCACTCTTCACAGGCTCCTCAGATTGTCTGCACAGGAAAGATGTTTGCGCTTACATACACAAGTGTTTGTGGGTTTACATAGGTATTTTCAGCATTGAGAAGCTGAAAAACAACGAAGGAGAGGCCCTTTAGAGAATGATGATCAGTCCTGGGTTCTTAATGCAGCAAGAGATCCGCTCAACTCTCTGGGAACAGGTTACGATATTTATGTTTCCGAATCCTTTCCTCAGTAAGTCCATGTCCAAATCCTTCCTCGGGTGAGAACACAACCGATTCCTTTCAGCGATGAGGCTTGAAATGGACCAGGGAGATCATAACCAGATCCTTTCCTCGGTCAAGCTCTGATCGAATCCTTCCGTTAGCGAGGCCAAAACCAAATCTTTCCTTCAGTGAGGCCATCACTGAATCCTTCCCATGATACTTCCCATGTGCTGACGTCTCACCCAAATCTCATTTCGGCTGATGTCCTGACTTAGCTTAGACTTAACCTAGCTATAATCTTTTCACATGGAGATGTATAAGAGAAATGCCAGACTTGCACAGATTGAAGCTAAGCATTTTTTCCCCTAATAATTCCAGTTTCTAAAGAAACAGAACATTTTTAAGCAATCAATAAATACTTTCATGCCTGAGCTCTAATTTATTAATCATCAAAATCCCAGCTTTTTAGTCAGAGCTTTAAAAAGAACCAGACGCATCTAAAAGCTACTTTAAAATTACGTAAAAAGCAGTATTGGGTTTCAAAAGGAAAAACCTTAAACTCTTTTTATTCACATACCTCTGTATCTGTAATGGCAACTCCATTGCAGGAGAAATAAATGAAACTTTTGTACTTTTTACAATTACAAACATTCTATTCAGAAGCTCACAAAGCTTTAGAGAAAAGAGGCTATGAGGGAAGTGTGCTAATGACATCATCACTGGAAATAAACCATTGAGAACCAGATACAAGATCAATACTGGATCAATTTGGAGCTCCAAATCCAGCTCCAAAAAAATGTGTGACCAGTAACATTTGCTTCAGGATGCATGATAAACCACTTACTACAATAAAAATCTATGTTTAAAGTTTAAATTGAAACTTGTTCTATTAAAGGTTTAATTTTAGCTCCCTTCAAGGACCCCTATCTATAAGAGACACCATTTGCATGCTAATGAAATTATCTTTTAATAAGATGAGATGTAAGTGGAGCCATGCATCATTAAACAGAAAAGTAAGTGTTCTTTAAATTTGTCTCCCACAGCTGTCTCCTTTCATATGGATTTTGGATGCACCGCCCATCCCAAAGCACCTGCTCTCCATTACTGTCCTGTTTAAAAACATATGTTTTCAGATGCACACCCTAACAATGACCCCCCCACATGGAGAGTCTATCTCTAATGGGCCCTGGAGTCTTGTGTAGCTCTGGGATTGTGGAAGAAGGCCAACAGGAAACAGACTACTGCTGGACTAAATGGAAATCCCTCGAGTCTGGGACCACAAAGACAGCTCTTTGGGCTTTTGTTTAGGTTTGTTTACCCAGTCGGCCGGTTGGGAGTGTTGTTGGACCGCCCAGGCATGGCCTCTCAGGGACAATTTTACACACGCACACATGCACGCGCACACACACGACAATAACTGATGAGATGTAATGAATGAAAGAGCAAAAATTTATGGAAAGCGCGATGCAATTCAAAAGATTCAGAGGTGAATTCCACAACAAATCTTGTAGCAATACTGGAGGTGTATGGGTGGCCTCTGCCACAAGGTTGCAAGCTCAATCCCAAACAAACAAGTGAATGAATTATTGAATCTTCTGAAGTTCTCAGCAGTGATTGTAATAATAAATCTGCCTAAGTGTTGCTTTAACTCTGTTTAGAGACGGCTCATCTGCAGTGACTTTGGAAATCTGGTCATCAAGAGGGACATTTTGACCACACCCCTTTGCATCAGCTTCCTTTATTCATTACAAAACCAAGAACAAAGAGCCGACGATTAATATCTATTAAAAAAAACACAGAAAGGACTTGACCTGTGCGATTGAGAGCACCCAGGTAAGAGCGCTAAACACTTTGGAGGATTTCTGAACAGCTCCATTAGCGTCTGCCTGATGGATGCTCTCCATCTCACATCCATCCCGCTCTAATGAGGTCTACCTGTGCCATTGTGTACCATAAATGTCCCATTTGCGCCTGAATACATTGCATGTCAATCAGAGTATTAAGAATACATACGAGACAAAGACAGAGGAGCTGGAGAATGAGCAGAAGGGAAATCGGCTATTCATACATAATTCATAGAGATGATGCTATAATTGAGTTGTGTTGCCTCAATTATTTTTTTGAATGATGCATTAAGAGGTATGCAAATTATACTATATATCTCAATAATGTACATTGAGAAGCTCTTTTGTTACTTTTAGCAAAGCTGAGCTAAACGAAGGGTGTTGGATATCGTGAAGTTATATTTTAAATACTATTAATCTCACCAGTTGCTCTCAACCCTTGCATTGAAAACATTTTTATTTATTAACAATCATAACGGTACAAATCAGTGCATCATTCCTTTATTTCTTTTAAAACAATTATTTTAAAAAAATACGTAACCTTTCAAATCATTAAGGAATTCCTGTTGAGCTTTATAAACCATGAGAAAAATCTTGTATTGCATTCTGTTTGATTTTTAGCGTACTTATTAGTGTAAGTATTTTAGATTATATTGTATTCTTTTCTGGTTGTGCTCTTGTTTTTTAATCAATGTAAGGTGTCCTTGAGTGCCATTAAGGCACCATTAAATGTATTATTATTTTATTTTGTAGTAAATCTATAGCCTATGTGGTTAGAAAATATCTGTGTAGTACAGAGTATGGTATGGGTTCCCCTACCATTATATTGGGGGGAAGGGGCACCTGCCTTTGAAATGGTTTTAAATGAGATGCATAAAACCGCTGATTAACCAGCATAAGAGAAAAAGTTAGAGACAGAAATTCCCCCGCAGAACTATCAGTATTCGCTTTCTATCGATTTATCGTTCAAGAATAGTTCTTTACGATGACATTCCTTTCACAGAAAAGCCACATGCCCTTGAGACCAAACCCAAAAGATCCAGCAAACCATCAGAGAGGACAATGGGTTAAAGAGAAACATTACGGCAAACATTGACCAGTGGATGAGAAATGCCACAAGGTCAAAAGATTTGCTCGGGCGGAGGAGTTCAGAAAGCTTGGGATACAACCTCTGTGCTTGAAGGTCAACAGGTAGAGACAAGACCCAGAGGCGGTTGAAAGAAGGAGACATTATTTCAACAGCAGAGCTCAGCTGGCCCAGATCAGAGCAATCTCATCCTTTCAAAAAGACACAATGGTTTGATACACACCGACAGTAATGCACTTTAACCTTTTTTTACTCCACTGACAGCCTGTACCTGCGTGATTGTATATTTATGCTTGAAATGATTGAACTTGGCTCGATTAAGGCACACAATTTCCTTGAAGCGAGTACGGACAATATTCTTTGAATAACATCCTGTAGTTTGTAAATGGCATCCAGGCACAAAGACATGGACGTAAGGAGCGGTGTTCTTTGTCAGCTCATGTTAAAATGATCAAAGGCTCTTTTATACTCATTGCAGACCTGAAAGCTTGGTAGATTTCTACAATTGTGAGCACATTGGGCCATTTCCTGGTGAGATGTTGCCAGTCAGTTTTTGTATCATATAGCTAGTGAGCTGGATATTCCAAATAATGATTAGGTTTACAGCGTAGGCTGATATCCGTTGACCATATCTCAGCCATAGGAAATTGTTTTGGTACATCCAATGTTTGGTACAGAATAGGCCAAAGAACTAAGGAATATATTGAAATATTGAAATGGAACATTCTGCAAAGTTTTTCTGAGATCTTAAAGGCTAAATCTAACACTTTGATTGCCTCATGATGGAACCTGTCAAATTGTCAGGTTAATTTTCACATCAAATGACCCATTGACAGGAAGAAATACAGTCTTTGGTTGTAAGACTGTCTAAACTCAAACACGTTAATGAATATTGATGCCAATATAGGGTCTAGAAGCTTCTATGCCACACATAAGAAATTATCTGAAGAACACTAGTCAAATCACTATATTATCTAAAACATGTTTGGCCCCGATGCTCAGGTAAAGGATGAGCCAAAAATGATATTCAATAGGTAGTCTCCAACCAACAGAGTCTAGGACATAGAATGCTTGGACACTGAAATTATCTTCTCCAATGTTGATCAATCTTCAGAATCAGCAAGGAATTCAGACATTGGCTATTGAACCAGAGTGCATGACACACTGAACCTTGGTATGATCTTTTAATTGTTGTGAAATAAAACAGACCAAACAGAGCTACAAAATTTTTAAACATCCCTTATTTCCCAACCTTGGCTTTTCTTTCAATAACTGAACTTGTGTTGCTCCTAAATTACAAGTCTTTATATTATATATGTCTCAAGCATAGGTTTTTAGTGCTTCGATCTCAAACAAAGCTATGATTTAATTCAATAATTACGTTTTTATTTTTTTAAAGTGAAGGTAGTCAAAAGAACACTGAATAAATGGCATTTGAAAATGTCTGACTCCCACTTGTGCAGGAGCTAACAGGAAAATGTGTTTATTATTAAAATCATGTACCACAGATCCTCACCCTTGGCATCTCTACGCTAATGTGCAGGTAAGAGCCCTTTTGCTTTGTATTTCCGGCTACAACAGGCCGCTTGCCAATGTGGTGTCTTGCTTTTTAACAGAGTGCTTTCAATTCTCATCAATTTAGGCTAATTAAAGTGCTCTGCCTAGACGAGGAGCATTTTAGAACCATGTTACAAACCCACTGTTTTCAATTAAGCTAAAAGATAATGATCCAGGTTTCACTGCCACAAAGAAACTACCGATTTTGAGTAGAGTTTTGAGAAAACTTACAGCAAAGTCAACAAACAAAAAAATGTAATTTATCAAAGCTACTTCAATACTTACGCTATATGTATGAAAGCTGCCCTGCACTCATTTTAACCTGAAAACATAACTAGAACACGGTTGGATGAAAAATAAAGGTCTAACTTTATCAAAACACATAATCACATAGAATTATTTGCTTGGCTAGCACTAACTTATTTCATTAAAATTGATGAACACAATTTAATCTGTCACATTCACACTTTCTAAAGAAAATTTGGCTTGGTTGTTTAACAAAAATTCAATCAGGTTATAAATAACCTTTTTGTGCAACGTTAAATTAACTATTGAAAAAAAAAATCCAACTTATTTGAAGAAGTTCAAAGGGGCATAAAACACACTTGTGCCTTACCAATTATGGTAATGCTTCTAGGGTAGCACGGTGACCTTCCAGTTAGAAGGTTGTCAGTTCAAGGCTCGCAGGTGACCTTCCTAGAAGGACGTTCTCCTTGTGCTTGCGTGAGTTTCCTCCAGGTTCTCTGGTTTCCCCCAAAATCCCCCCAAAAAACATGTGGTTAGGTTAATTGAATAATCATTAAAATGTGTAAGCGAATGTTGCCCTGCGACCGGCATACCCCGAAAAGGGAATAAGTGGGTTGGAAAATGAATGAAATAATGAGATGCATTAGCTTTTATAGATAGCAAAGTGAATTTAGTCAGTGCTGCACTACCATTCAACAACGATGTAAGATATAAGTCAGAGACTGATTTTTAAAACTTACCCCTTGGACAAAATGGCGACGGAGTTGCATTTTTCCGCCAAAAAAACCGCTACTGTTCTAGGAAGCACCAACCAAAGTTCAACTGGAATATGTGGAACGAGACAACTATTCAACCAAGTAACGCTACGTATATTTCATGATCCCTCAAATCAAAATCCACTCCGGATTTTGTATTCCGCTGTCAAAACACGCTGGGTTCCCAGTTAAGATAAAAAAAAACGACTGTTAAACGCCTTCCATTTTGAGAAAATAATAAACACCCTGCTTTCACGATAGAAAACAACCTGTTTGTACTCGGATTTTCAACTAACGCAGAAAAGTTTGGGTAACATTCTGCCAGTCAGAGCAAAGACGAAAGTGAAATGGGCAAATATTACATTTGGCGGGCTTGACGTGATAGCCAATCGAAAAGCAGTAATAAAGCTACTTGTTTTCTGATTGGTTAGTCTCAAATATATCGACGTTGTCTGTGTGTGAATTTGTTTGGAAGAATAAAATAAAAAAATGTACTGTGTGCCTTAGCATACTTTTATTTGTTTGACAGATTATTATTTATTATCCGCAGTTAAAGTAGAACATTTGAATAAAGGACATCATGTTTTCCACTGTCTAGCCAAACTCACACCAGAGTCTCTATGCTACCTTAATGTCATACCATATAAATTGGTCTAAAAAGCATCAATTTCTTTTCATAGCTCAAAACAGAAATGTTCGTCCTCAGTTGACTCAAGTGTTTGTGTATCATGGGAGACCTGGAACCAAGGCCAATTATTCTGTTGCAATTTGGTGACTTCTATTTGTTATTGCTACTCCTCTGAACCCATTTACCTCCATCGTGATTAAATAACAAATATTTTCCTTCAAAATTATGAACAGAGCAGCATGCTTTAATTGATCTGAATGAGTCTGGCCATTAAAAAAAAACAGAAAAATGTTCTCAAGTCTGGCACTTAAGCAGACATGATGTTATTGTTGACGTAAGTTTTCCCAATCATCGTCAATCTTGCTTTTAATTGATGTAGGCTGGCAATTTGCAGGAATTTTTGAAGTTTTATCATTTTAGAACATTTTGCTCTTTTTAGACTAGTTTCTTGATTGTATAAATGGTTATCTTTCGATTGCAAGTTCGAATCTGCGTCAGTATTTTACATAAAAGTTACTTCCAAAATGAAAAATAACCTAAATAATTAAGTATTTTGACACATTGTTACTTTAAAATAACAATAAAGTAAGCAAATAGCAAGTCTGCTATTTCGGAATATTTTTAGAATTTTATTATTTACAGTTTATGATCTCCAAAATGTTTTAAACCGCATAAATCTGAGAAAGATAAGACTAAATGTTTTGAACATTTGAGTACTTGTTTATTTTTTGTGTGATATGTATTTCCCATAAAAAAAATCAACGAATTTATTGAGCACGTTAGTGTGAGGTCTTTAGTAGTGCGCATTCTTTCAATGGACATGGAGCAGAGTGGCGCAGCGGAAGCGTGCTGGGCCCATAACCCAGAGGTCGATGGATCGAAACCATCCTCTGCTAATTTTTTATTAATCCTTTAAGACTATGTTAATGTTCCATGGTTTAAAATTACCCAAGAGAGCGATCGAATAACTCTAATGAAGCAACCTGAAAATGTGCTTTTGGGTGAACGATCATCATTCGTTTGTAAACAAAACCTAATCTCACCACTAGAGAATGCTGTTCTTCAAGACGTGAGATTTGGCATCTTGTAATAGTTTGGCACTCTTCAACGACAAAGTCCACTTGGTTATGTGATGTTTATATTTGATTCAGGGTAAAATACATTTGATGTTGCAAAATTTTACTGCTATAACATGCCAATAAGACAGCTCAATTCAAGCATTTAAGTTGTAATTACAAGTTATTTTTTTAAAACAAATTCATATTGGTATAAAAACAATCTGGTGTGTGTTTATGCAAAATATATGACTTAAAGTAAATATGCAATTTCCCCAACTGAAGAGCCGAAGTCTCTGATGTAATTGAAAGCCATTCTTATATAAATGATTAGTTTCAGTAAACATATGCAAAATATAGGATTGGATTCAAATAGGCTACTCCTTATTACACACACATATATGCATTGTGATTGTGTCCATTTAATTCAAGAGATGCAGCACATGCACGTCAAATGTGTTTTTTGTTTTCAGTGTAATATAATTCCTTCTGAATTATACCCCATGGGGAAACCTCAAGCACATAAATAATTTAGGCTCTGCATAAAAGTAAAATCTCTCTGAGTAGTGTTAGGGTTTATATTGGTAATGTGAATCCTCAGGAGTAAATAAAGACGAAAAATAAGCTGCTGCATCTGAATTTGCATCCGCAGACATCAAACACTCCTGACAGAAATCAGACGGATGCTTCAGTCTGCATCAGCTGCATTTGAGGCTCATTTGCATTAAAAAGAGCTACAGAAATAGATAAGTGAGTGCAAGTGGGAAATAAAGGTCATTTGATTCACATTTATTGGGATTAAAAATGGTACCTCATATGACTTAAAAATCCAATCAAAAGAAAGTAACAAAATAAGGCTATAAACAACATAAACAACTAAAGTTAAGATAATTTCTCCATCTTTATATGTGATGTTTTGGTGAAAGTTATAGAGACGTAAACTTTTAACAAAAAAATATAGTACTTATTTGTTTTGGAGCTAAAATGAATGAATATATAATCAATTCTTATGTTGGAAGTTAATTACTCAGTTTAGTTACTAGAATTATTCAGATAGTTATCAAAACCTGAAGAAAATAGTTAAAGCAAAACAAATGTTTACATAAAGTGATTTCTTTTTCTTATTTTTATGTATTTAATTTATATATATATATATACGTTTTTAAACGTTGTTTACCTCATATGTAGTAAATGCTTGATGTTAATGCCTTTTTATAATCTATATTCAAATTTAGCAAAAAGAGAACAAAAAAAGGGGCAGGAGCGCCCCCTATCGTCACTTCCGGTTGACCCGGAAATGATCTACACTTTACGCAGCGCTACTTGGTAAATAGCGTGGGTACTGTGTGTTTGCTAACAGTCTACTTACTCGTTTACCTGTCACTCTGTTTTAATTGTTTTAAGGTTACTTTTAATTTTAAAAAGTGCTCTGTTTTACGGGAGATGGGAGTCCCCGCGTTTTTCCGCTGGTTGAGTCGGAAGTATCCGTCTATAGTTGTGCACTGTTTAGAAGAGAAGGTGAGAATACTTATTTGTTGGTTGTTTTGTTAATGTGAGAGTGAATGTTAATAGCTAAAATTTGTATTCTAGATTGATTTTTGTCTTAAATTGAGTTGCGCCTCTTTGATTTCACGTGGCCTTCAAATATTTGTTCTTGACAAAATGCACCCATATTATGATTAAAAGTTTTAGATTATCTTATAAATAATTTTATATTCCATTGCTTAATTCTTCTATGGGTTTTACGCCCCATGTTATTATCATTTTAATCCTATTTTCAGTGCAGTTTAATTTTGTGTTCTCTTTTATGGGTAATTCATTATTTCGATGTAGTTGAACCCTTTTTTTCTTCACGAGTAACGTTACACCTCGAGCTAGGTGAAGGAGTAGCTTATTCTCCATTTAAATCTCTTTTTTTGTTTCTTCAGGGAAAGGAGTACAATGGCGTTAGAATCCCAGTCGATACCAGCAAACCCAACCCAAATGAGGTGGAGTTTGACAACTTGTATCTGGACATGAATGGGATTATTCACCCATGTACCCATCCCGAAGACAAGTGAGTATCCCCTGTGAAAATCACCTGAATTATGTTCATGTTTCTGTCTGGTTTAATTATAACAATTTGTTATTTGTAGGCCAGCACCTAAAAATGAGGATGAAATGATGGTGGCCATTTTCGAATATATTGACCGTCTCTTCAACATAGTTCGACCGAGACGAGTTCTCTATATGGCAATCGATGGTGTGGTGAGTGTCATTATTGTTAATGCATATTATACACATCTGCTGTCACCTACAATCGTTTTTCCATTATACCCAGGCTCCTCGTGCCAAAATGAACCAGCAGCGATCACGACGTTTCCGAGCATCTAAAGAAGGAGTGGAACTTTTAGAAGAGAAAAAGAAAATTCGTGAAGAAGTTATTCAGAGAGGTACGCCATGTGCTCCATTCAGCTGTTTGCTGATTTTTCTGTCAACTTGATGCCGGATGACTGTAGTTGGAATGTAATAATTCCTCTGAAATGGCACTTTTTTTTTCTTCTTCTAATATTTCCCAAGTTATGTGTAACCGTGTCCGGGAACGTTTGGAAGTTCTTTCTTGTATATGTATATATTTTTTTCTCCTAGTCGACTAGAAGATCTATTGTTTATGGTTAAATAAAGGTATTAAAAAGTAAATGAGTAGAAGCTGCTGTGGTCAAGATTATTAGCGCCATCCCCCAGAACAAACCACTGTTGTCAATTTACTTTGCTTGATTACCTTAGTTAAGCATTCAAGTTTATTGCCATCTTGCGAAACCTGTAAAATAATATTCCCCGTTCTCCACAAATGTGTAAGAGCATTATCAAGAAGTTTAAAGAGACAAACACAAAGAAAATGCTTTGGAAACCAAACTAGTGACATTCCAAGACACTAGTAAATGACTAAATTGTGTCTGAACCTAGAGTTTCATTGCTGTTCACGGTAAAGCATGGTAGTTGGAGTGAAATGTTGTGGCATTCGGTAGCGGGAATCTCATCATGGTTGAAAAACACGACTATTAGAAGATTTTGAAGGACATGTGTTCGTCAATAATATTTCTTCCAGCATGACAATGACCCAAAGTACACCTTAGTTGTGCTGAAGACATTTCTCCAACTGAGCAAAGTTAGTGAATTTGACTGCTGCACAAAGCTCAGATATGAATTCAATATTAAAATCTGTGAGGCACAATAAAGTCCAACGTTTCTGCGAGAAGACAAACAACCTGGAGAATATTGTTTCTGTTCCAAAGGAGAACTGCTTAGACCAGTAGAGTGTTTTGAAACTTCGTTTCTAAAGGAAATAGGTTGATGTATAGGGTTTTATTTATCTTTTTCCTTTTAGGTGGTTATCTTCCGCCGGAGGAAATCAAAGAACGTTTTGACAGTAACTGCATCACGCCGGTAAGCGTTCCCATCAGACCTCTTGAGTTCCCATAAGGCCTCATAGCTTTCTTTCTGCGCAGTTTGTTCATCCTTAATCTGTTAACTTTTTTTTTAGGGGACAGAGTTTATGGACAATCTGGCCAAATGTTTGCGGTATTATGTCGCAGACAGACTGACTAATGATCCTGGTTGGCGCAACCTTACCGTAATATTCTCAATTTGGCTTAAATTTTCTTGTTTTGTTTGTTTTATGAATAATTCAACAAATTTTCCTGCAGGTTTTCCTGTCGGATGCCAGTGTTCCTGGGGAAGGAGAGCACAAAATTATGGATTTTATCCGGAGGCAGAGAGGTGTGCGCAGAATCATGTTTATTTAGGGGGGTTCAAGGTCTTGTTTTTTCCTCATCTTGTTTTTTTGTGTTGTGTATTCCTCCAGCTCAGCCGAACCATGACCCAAACACGCATCACTGTCTCTGTGGAGCTGATGGTAAAACCTCCCTGTCCTTAATTTTTCCTTTATAGGAGTTTATCTCTTTTTTTTCGTAAACAACTGTCTCATTATGCAAATTTCAAATCAGCCAATCACAGGGCTGCAACTTAGTGCATTTAGACAGTCAAGAAAAGGCTTGGTCGTTTCAAAAATGGCTCTTTTTCTCTCATTCAGCGGATTTGATCATGTTGGGTTTGGCGACACACGAGCTCAACTTTACCATCATAAGAGAAGAGTTCAAACCAAACCAACCCAGACCCTGCGGCCTGTGTGGTCAGATAGGCCATGAGATTAAAGACTGCGAGGGCCTGCCTCGAGAAAAAAAGGGAGAGGTAATGACTCCTTTTCATGCGTTTGATAAGAACTCCAGACTTGGATGTCATTGTGTGTCGTGTTTCTCTTGCAGCATGATGAGTTTGCTCACTCCGCTCCAGCTTCAGAACAGGAGTTCATCTTCATCCGGCTCACTGTGTTAAGAGAGGTGCGTACAGAACTTCTTGTTTTTCTATACAAACTATTTAACATTTGCTTGGACTGGTCTGTGGAATAGGGAAAAGATAGTGAGTAGTGCTTCTGGGTCGTGGTTTATCGCTTTTGGTGCCATTTAACAAAAAAAATGAGGCTTAAATTTGCTAAAAAATACAGCCCCTGGTCTGAAAGAGGAATCAAGAATGAGTGGTAATGAAAGAGGTCTGAGAGATACCCCCTCTGTACAAAGGTGTGGACAAGAGGAGGAATATATTAACCTTGCATGCACTGGTGCTTGTGCCCAATACGGTGTCTGTTTAGAATTAAGTAAGAATGATACAACCCAGCAATTTTTGTTTCAGTTTTTTTGTGTTTTAAATGAACATTACAAGAGTTATAACACATAATTCGAAATAAATGATGTAAATTGTCATTCAGTTTCATTTTCCAGAGCCATCTAGTGGTGAAAATGAGGGATAACCTGTGGAAGTACAAGACCTGTAAGGTGGCTTGTGTTCAAGCACAAAAAAGTGCAATGGAACAAAAAGTGATTGTTTTTTATTTGATAACATTTTCACATGGTTTTGACCTTTATTTGGTGGTGGTGGGGGGTTACTACTACTACAATTTACTACTAGTATTTGTATGTATTTTTTTTTTTTTTTTACAATTTCAGGTTTGTTTAGGAATTATTGTGTAATGTAATAAAAAAGTAAAATTAAAAGATGCCCCTCTTATTGATTGTTAGGGGAAACGCTGTATAGAATTTCAAATGGTCAATGTGATTCGTGCAGACCTAATATTAGGATTCCAACTATCGTTCACAATCCTTGTCAGAAGCAGAAGATTTAGGGTTTAGATTATTACTCATGTCTGTCATAACATGATAATCGGAGGGTCGCCCAGGAACAGTAAACGCGTGGGCACAAAATGAGCTGCAGAAGACAAGAAAAAGGTGCTGAAAAGCAACAATTAACTAAATAAACTTCTTGCAATGTGAAGCTATAGGGAAATTCCTCTATAGACTCACAATGACACGAAATAACATTTGCATCTTTCTTGTTTTTGTTCATCAAATTAATTTCCCTATTGCCTTTTAAGGTGTGTAAAACATTTAATGGTGTGCGTAATGTGACATTTGGCAGCTGAAATTGTCACCGTTAAGGCAAAGCGTATTTCACCTGTTTGTTTGTTCCCTGCAGTATTTGGAGAAGGAGCTAACTATGGCCTCCCTGCCGTTCCCGTTTGACTTCGAGCGGAGCATCGACGACTGGGTTTTCATGTGTTTCTTTGTTGGAAACGACTTCTTGCCTCACTTACCCTCACTTGAGATCAGGTCTGTTTAAGGGCTTTCGTGTCTCTGCTCCTCATTTCTCCAGTGAGTTCTGATTCTGGTTTGTGTGACAGAGAGGGAGCCATTGATCGGCTGGTGAACATCTACAAGGATGTCGTTCATAAGACCGGGGTGAATATTTCCTTCGATTGAACTCGTGCCGCTCGGTCTTCATTAGGAGCTGCAAATCAAGGCCTCTCTTCTGTCCGCAGGGCTACTTAACCGAAAACGGCTTCGTCAATCTGGAGCGCGTGGAGCTGATTATGCAAGCCGTAGGAGTGGCTGAGGACAACATCTTCAAAAAGCGTAAAGAAGATGATGTGAGTGTGTGCAAGGATAAATGTTGTGGAGGATGTGCGGCCTCCGACCCCTAAAGAGGTGATTACGATTCAGAAAAGTGCTCATCGTGGGTTTTTGTTTGCTTCAGGAGATGTTCAAACGGAGGAGAAAGGACAAGAAGAAACGGATGAAAGTAAGGGATGTTTGAGCACTGTTTCATAGTGGTGAATAAATGTAAATGTGGAGGCTTCAGAGTTAAATCGACTTGCTTTAGACACAATTATTTTAATCTCTGAAAATACAAAGTTCTCTTGCCCTCCGCTGAGTGGTCAGAGAAAAGGTGGCAGAGATGGAATAATTTTCCAACAGCAGCCTTTTTAACCCGACTTTTAGTCATTTATTTTTTTTAACTCCACAAGGAGGGCATAACACACAGAACACAGATTTACATATAAAAGACAAGTCCTGAAAATATAACGTTATGATGCTCTGTGCTGAATGCTCCAAGAATATGAGGTTACAGAGAAAACGTAAAACTTGGTATTATTGCTTATTCCTTGGGGTTAGGGCTGCGCCGGAAGAATGTTATACATGTGTGTAATAAGAGGATGCTTGATCTCTTTGCAGATGGAGCAGCGTCCATCTTTTCTCCCGGGGGGTCAGTTTGCTCCTCAGGCGCTGGGGGGCAGAGACAGACCCATGGCTATCCAGAACGCCAGACACTCTGCCTATGAGATGCGGATGCAGGGCAACCAGCTCAATCAGGTACTTTTGGTGTGAAATCTAAAAACTGTTACCTTTGCGCTCAATTTAAGACTTGATTGGATCGAGTAAACCTTGCAGTAGAGTCGGAAATGTACCGAAAGGAAGTGAGCCAGGAGGCTCAATAGAAGTAGTCATATCAGGAGTTTCCAGGAGGGTGCTCTGGAACTGGACACAGGCCGTCTAATGCCAAATTTGGTGATCGGTTAAAACGTAATAAACAATGCTCTCATTTTAGGATGCAGCCCAGGCCTTGAGGGCATCGATGAAGAATGGAAAGGCATGTACCTCTTCTTTCTTTAGTCCCTGAAATGGTTTGTGGTAAACGTACAGCTGTTTCCCATTAGGGCTCTGAAACTGGACAAACGGACAGTCGTGGAATGAAGCGTAAAGCTGAAGACAGCGACAGCGAGTCAGAACCGGAAGATAACGTCAGGTAACGCTGACAAATGAACTTTTGTGATTGATATGCACTTATCCTTTCAAAATGATAAGAAATAAAGGTGTAATTTCATCAGTAGTCACTGACTTTTTCCAGGGTTCATTCCTGCAATCAAAGAGCAGCACTTTCCTAATGAGTCACTTTTAGAAACGACCCAGTCAGAAGCAGTGAACTGTTAATCACACCCCCCCCCCTCACTTAAACATGTGTCCCCGCGATGCGTCTCCATCCTGCCAGTGATTATTACGGCAAACGTCTCAGTGATTAGCTTTCCTCCGTGCTCTAAATCGATTGGGTTCAATTGGTATTCATGCAGGTTTTCCCTGTCCCTACTGGGACGCTGTAGAGGCTCCACCAGACAGATGCAGATCCTCCTTGATTATCTGAGCTGCCTTTCCAGAGCATGTCAAAACATCCTGACCAGCGCTGAGGTGGAAAACAAGTTTCCTGTCGCCTCTTAATGGAGCACTGCAAAGTGGGGAATTCTCTTAGGCGTGCATGTGCATATAAGAAAAGCTGCTCGGGTTTGGCTGCTTTCACTTTAATGAATTCAGGACCTTTATTTGAAGGAGATGCAAAGTGAGTGAGGTGTTTGTGGTTTAAAGCAGTAGTTCAGCAGGAAAACAAAGTTCTTGTTTGTTTCCTTAGCCTCTTGTAGCTTCTCCCGAGACGTTCATTCATCATAGAAATGCTTGGGAAGCTACTCAAAGCCCTAAATCTCTGCCTTTTTAGGGGGTTTCCCCCTTTTTTTCTCTACCCACATTGATCAACCTTGAAACACAAACCATGACTCATTTCAACGAAGACCCTAAATTCACATTTTTCAAAAAGCCACCATTTTCAGAGCGAAAGAGAGGCTTCGGTAAGAAGAAATATCTTAACTGTTGTGTGCCACACCAGGAATTTGTTGTAGTTGGTCACGATCTGACCAATAATGTCATATATTTAGCATTATTTGGGGATGGAGACTTCAATGAAACAGCCCGTGGGATTCACAGATTTAAAAACTTAGGAAGTTCCAGGTTAATCAATGCTGTGGAGGCTCATCTCGGCTTCTTCCTGTCGTTCTTAAAATGGCGAATATCAAGAAGTCTAGAAATGTCTGGATTTTGTTTTAGCAAAGGTCGGAAGGGTGTAAAAGCGTGAAGGTATCTCTAACTGTCTGCAGGTTATGGGAGGACGGCTGGAAACAGCGCTACTATAAAACAAAATTTGACGTAGATGTGACTGATGATGCCTTTCGTAAGAAAGTGGTGCAGTCGTACGTGGAGGGCCTCTGCTGGGTGCTCCGGTACTACTATCAGGTAAGACTCCATACTCTCCGGTGGTTGTCTCATTAAAGGGGTAGACAATCCTAAAATCCAAACTTGCTTTTGGTTTGTTTGGTTGAAAGCTTGAGAAGTTTAGTTTTCTTCATAAAATGTGTACGTCCTATACTATGAAAAGAGGTTCTTCTTTTGCTTGTACATTTGATTCAAGCGATAACTCTTATGGTTTTTTTCTTAGTTTTTTTTTTTTTAGTATGTGTTTAGAGATGTTCAAAAATGCTACCTCACAACTCTGCAGAACTCTGTAATCTTGAATAATTTGCAAAGTAAATTCTCATCTATTCAATTTTTATTTAAAGCTTAATGCATCCTTCCTTTTTTTGAGTTAAACAACTACTTTTGTGACTGACATAAATTATATTTCAATGATGGATAAAATGTTGTAATGTTTGTGCTGGGCACACGGAAAGAAGGCAATGTATAGGAATTTTACAGTTTTTATTTTTTGCCCAAAATGAATGGTATTATTAATGCATGTAGTTGCTAGGGGTTGAATACTATTGTTGACGTGTAGCTGGGATTTTAACCAAAAGGTTTGTTCTGATGACATAGCTAATAATTAGTTTTCAACATGCGCAGTCTCTCGTCAAAAGTAGGACTTGTACTAGGTCTAAATCAGTAGTTACAAACTTTTCTCCAAACACTACCTCACAAAACATTAAGCTCCATTATGACCAGCACTTAAAGGCACAACGTATAGGTTTTCCTATTCAGCTACAGTAATGTATAGTTCAAAAAGAGGTGATATTATAGCTAATGTGTTCTAGAAATGCTAAACTCTGCAGGAACTGAACAGAATGTACTGTTTTAAATGAGGATAAAGTACGCCTGTACAGTTAATGAAGTTAACTAAACTCTTTAGCCTGTTCTCTGGAATAAACAGGTCTTAAACCTGGAATATGTTTTCCGCTGTAGTGACTCAAGTTCTCATGTAAACCATAAAATTAGCCCAATCTGCCACATCTGTTTCACCAAACTGAATGGAAAAATATCACCTGTGCTCAGTCAGTGTTATGGTCATTTATCATGTCCTTTAATTTCTGTGACTGTGTTTGAAAGCGGCACCAAATTTAATTGTTGGGCTGCTTTTACTCCCCATATAATGCGTATCATATCTCACCAAAATGGTTGCTGTGTACCGCTAATATTCATCCACATACCACAGTTGTGGAACCACTGGTCTAAATGATAACCACACTCCTTCCCTTCACCTGTTGCACCAGCTGATTTCTTTATTAAATCTGAAAGCAGTAAAGTTCTTTGTCTTGTTTTCATTAGTTGTCGGAAATGCTCTTTTTTTTTTTGTTTGTTTCGTCTCATTTTCATTCATTAAAACTCTTTGTTGCTGGAGAGTAAGGCAAAGATGTTATCGATAAAACCAACAATTTCATTTCAACATTTCATTTTTGCGGCTCTGACACAATTTCACTCGAGAGTTGAGTTTTAAACTTTTAAAAAAAAATCATTTTGAATTTGAGCTAATTTATCTTAAGCTATTGCTAGGAAGTTAAAGGAGAACAAGCGAAAAGCCTCCCAGAGAGTAGTCCTGGCTAAACGACAACATTTTATTTATTTTTAAATCCAATTAACCAAAATAATAAATAACCCTAATCGTCTGCTAAATGTATGAAAACTTTGGGCTATAGAAAAACTCAAATGACCAAATAATTGCGAGTAACTTATGGCAGATGAAAATTTTATTAACCACTCACGAGAAAAGATAACAAAGATAGTCCTTGGCATAAGACGTCCCAACTTGCTATTCATTATGTTCTTGACGATCTGATGCGTAATCAAGGTTTGCATTGAATGATACGTTATTTTTAAGCCTTTAATCTGTTTGGTAGCTCATCATATATAATCTTGACTTTTCCGGTCCTCTGTAGCCAGCGATATGTTTGTGTGCCTAAATAAAGCTCCTCCAGAATCGTGATCTCAGTGCTTGTCTATCTGGATCAAGCTGCTTTACATCGTGTTTGCGCTTCTCCTTTGGTCTCGTTGGGTTTGGACGCCGGGTGATGATCTTTAGCTTTAGCTCCAGTCATTAGTGCCCGCTTCTCTCATGGATCTGAACTTGATTAGCGCTGTGTGTGCAGGGATTTGTCTGCAGTAATTGAAGCTCTATAAATGCACAGCCTGCGCTCGGTGGATGAGGGCATCCCAGGGGAAGCGCTGAACGGATTCATTATTGCAGTGCGAGACACGTTTGCTCCCTTCTGCCACATATTCTCTCTCTCTCTCTTACTCCCTCGGATAGGGACTCGGCCAAATGGCAGATGAGAGGAGGCATTACTGAGGAGTGTGAGCGCCACATGGCTTTTATTTACCCACATTAAGGTGTCTATTTTTTCATTTGCGAGGTCACGAGGATGATTTCGATTGCCTGGCTTTCTTGCTCTTGGCCACTTGACTGAATGTCAATTTAAATACATGATATTAATGGATGGGGTCACAATAAAACCTGGTTAATGGAGAATTGGCTTTGTCTTTTTCCCTAAACCAAGTGGATCGATTCGAAAATGTAGTTATGCTCAGTTTTATGTGCATGACGCGCTTTGGCAAAGCCGTACAGAAATGTACACCGTATACTTTAGTGAATTGCATTCATTTGAATTCAAAATTTTGGAAATTTCTAATCATGCAATGAGACTGTGCGTTCATGAGTATTAAAAAGAATATTTTAATAATTCAGTGATTAACGATTAATGTGTTGATGTATTTGTTTACAGCCTGATTGAATGTTTATGTGTGTGTAGTATATTCTCCAGTGTTTAAATTGGGTAATTAAAACCTTTATCCACACGCAAATTTAGATCGTAGATATTGGTTTTAAACCTTGTTCCAACTGTGAGGTTTACTTATATATTTTTGGGATTATTTTATTTATTTTTTTTATACGAAGTGACTTTATCGCAGGAAAATTCCAATAACCGCTATGAAATGATATTGACCTAAAAACACCAGATTATTTACCGATTATTATTTAACCAATTAAAACATTAAAGGTATTTTTAACCATATCAATTTACCAAATTACTTTTTTTTTTTTTTTTTTTTTTTGTCAAACAAAATAAACTATAAGATATTCTTGAAAATCAAACACAGATAATCTGTTTGTTCCTAAGGTGAACTTTAGCCAAAAACATAAGTTTAGTACAACGTATCATATTGTATCATAGGTTTATTTTAAACAGACTAGTACCCTGTCATTTTATGAAATAAGCTAATATTTATCTTTGGGAACTGCTACAAAATGATGTTGACTAACAAGAAATTCACACTTGTTTTTGTAACATATCTACCACATATTTTCATCAATGAAGAATCAATTGGTTTATAAATAACTTAAAGGTAAAGCCCTCATCCTCTAAGAAAAGTGTTTTCTTTCAGCGTTGGCTATATTTGCTATCTATCCGTTTTTGCTTCTTACGGATGAAACGTTTTACTTTCTAATAAATCCACAGATTTCTCACAAACTCTTAATATGTATGTGACTATTCTCGAAACCTCTTATCCTTTTAACACCTCTGGTCCAAACATCTTCAGCAGAGTTAATCGTGCCGATCATTTGACTGTAGGTCAAGGTCTGCTTTTGATGGTGTGAGGAGCTAATGGAAGAATGACTTGACGAAGCTGAAGGTGTGCTTTGATTGTGTGTCTCTCTCTCTCTCTCTCTCTGTTTGTCACAGGGCTGCGCATCCTGGAAGTGGTATTTCCCTTTTCATTATGCTCCCTTTGCCTCCGACTTCAAAGGCATCAAGGGCATGTTCTCCGACTTCGAAAGAGGAACCAAACCGGTAATTTGTGCATTTGACTCATGCAGGTCATTTTGTGATGCTTGTAAAGAGGACATTAACTCTAAACATTTGGATTAAAGAGTTCATCTTGCATCGATAAGCATATTTGTGTGTTCAATTATTTCAAATAATTACATGTAGTTTCAGAATATAAGTGTTAAATAATGTAAGTGTTAATGTTTCAGCCAAATGTTTCAGTTTTTTTTTTTAACTCTACAATATTGACCTGAAAAACTACATATCATTATCGACAGCATAAGCCCCCAAATCTCATATTGATTACTCTATATGGGTTCGGTCATAATGTTTCAGTTATTATGGCTAGTTTAAATAACTGTGATCGTAAAGGATCAGTTTTTTAAAAAAGACTACAGTTTTAAAATGTAATGCGAAAAGCTTAAGAATTGCAAAAAAAAAATGCATTCAATTTGTTTAATTCTTGACTTGTCATCATTAGTTACAGCTCTACAATCATTGTCTTTTATTTTAACCTCGCTTTCCGAGAACCGTAAGCATGTTGTAAACCTCTGTGCAGAGCCCAAACTCTTTTTTTTTTCACGTTTAAAGCATCACTTTTTCATTTAGGTTAACCACTGGTTTTATGGCAGAAAATCTATTTCCTCTTTGGATTAACATTGAAGCGGAATTGAAATAACATGCATTGGTGACCAAATGGAAGCTGTGTAATATAATTAAGAAAAGTGTCTGTCAATCAAACTTGGTGCACGCCATCACCACTAGCCACAAACATTGGTTCGGCTGGAGCGAAGCATATTTAAAAATGGTGTTTATTCACATGGTGGAACTTGCCATAAATCACTGCTTTTGTGAACTCTATTTATTCTTCCTCTCTAGTTCAAACCCCTGGAGCAGCTCATGGGTGTGTTTCCTGCTGCCAGCGGAAATTTCCTACCGACCACATGGAGAGCCTTGATGAATGACCCAGTGGGTGACCCGTCATCTTTTAAGATTTGTTCTACTATTAGAATGTTTTGTGGGACCGTTACCAGTAATTTCCTTTTTTTATTCTTGAAAGATGGTTAAACATAAAGCCCCAAAAGAGACATGACAGTATGGGGAGAGGAAAGGAAGTTGGAAATGAGTTTGGATTTCCTAAAGTTCTCTGGAGAAGCTATGAAAAGAGAACTGAAGTTTGTGTGGAAACAAAACAAAATCTGGCAAACTGAGCTCATCTACATCCGTAGACTCTAAAATAAATGACGAACATAAACGGAATCCTTCAGCTAGAAAAACCGAGAATCAAAATTAGGGCAAAAATTGAGATTTATATGAACAGAAGACAAACTTGCTGAAAAAATCACATTTATGTAAACCAAGGCCCAGTGGCATGACCAGCTAAGATGAAAACAGAATTAAAGGTAACTGAATAACTGTAATGTTTGTTCTCTCTCGCCCTCTACAGGAGTCCCCCATCATTGACTTCTACCCTGAAGACTTCGCCATCGACTTGAATGGGAAGAAGTTCGCCTGGCAGGGTGAGTGCTCGCTTAACTTCAGTACAGCAGCAGAAATACGTGTCTGTGATAAAGGCTCCTGTTTTTGTGGCAGGTGTGGCTTTGCTTCCTTTTGTGGATGAGCGAAGGTTGCGAGTCGCTTTAAAAGAAGTCTACAAAGATCTGACTGCAGATGAAGGTGAGCAGAGCTGCGTTTTCATTCACAGAAATGATTTGTTTTGCATGTCGATGTAAATCTCAAGGTCTCGAAAGGATTGTGTATGGAGTTTAAGTACTGTAGCGTTAGCTCTTGCATTTTTAACATTTTAAGGTATTAGGGCTGTGCAAATAATCGCAATTGCAAAAAAACAAAAAACACTTTTAAACAAATTTATTTTAAACACATGATGTTTCTAAATCGTAATAGGCTTCAATTTTTCTGTTATTTTATTTAGATTTTCATTCAGAATACTTCTGCGCGTGAACTTTAACATGTATAAACCAACCAGACAAATGCATCCAAGCTTAACAGAAGAAAGATGTTAACCAATCAGAGCCCCCCTTGCACACACCGAGTCTTTGTATTCCATGTATGCCACCAGCTCACCTTCAGAGAGAGTGTTTAGTTCTGGGGGAAATGTGTTGACAATTGACATACCACTGTTCATACTCAAAACCAGAAATGGTGGACATACTGGTTTTTCTTGCAAAAAGAGAGCAATCTGGTTTTTTGGTTTTGACTTGCTTTGGTTTTAATTTGTTGTTATGACTGGAATTCAGGTTAGTTAGTTAGATTATTAGTTTTGTTTATCAAGCAGTTAGTACAACTGTGTACAGTATGAGGTTGGTTTAGCCTAATTTATCACTTTTAAAGACAATTTTACCACAGTTTTGTTGTTTCATTGAGAAATGTTATTCTATGCACTTCTTGTGCACAGAATACATTTTAATACATAATTTGTTTAAAAGCAAAACAGTTGCCAAAATTCAAAATAAAATCGCAATATTCGTCAAACAAATCACAATATGAATTTTACAGCCGTAAACGATAATGAACCCAACCTTCCCCCTGCATAGTATCTTCACACTGTGAAATTGTTTTTATTATAATGTGTGTAATTCGCAAAATATAAAATCATTTAATAGAGCTTCAAGCAACAATGAATGTTTTCTAAAGAGCTTGTAATGATGATCAATGCGTCGTGTTTCTCTGGTGTTCCAGTGAGGAGGAACAGTTTGGGAAGTGATGTCATGTTCGTGGGGAGGTCTCATCCCCTCTGTGATTTCATCCAGGAGCTCTACCGAGGGGAGTCTAGAGAGGTATCGTCAGTCATGCTCTTATTGGTAGCAGAGTTTCTCTGAAAGGGTTAAACTCATCTTTGTACTTGAGGAACCCAGGGAGCTGCGTTTGGCCATCTTTGTGTTTCACTTTATAAGCTTCACTTCATTCTGTCCAATGCCCTGCCTGACTACTTTTGACCTCTGTTGCTTCTCAGTTGCTTTTATTTACCTTTGCTGCATGTGGGAACTGTTTTATCTCTATAAAGGCATCCCTGAGATTCCACGGAAGTGTCATTCTTCTACTGAACTCACATGTCTTTGTTTCATTCTGTGCCAAAGATTCCCTTTTCACGTTCTTTGCCCAAAAAAAAAAAATCACAATTTTCCCACTACAGAGGTTCTAAGCCACTGTTACAGCATGAAGCCAACCAAAGGATAATTTTATTTGCCATTTGTCGACTATTTATTTATTTATTTTTTTAATATATACCGGTACTTATTAGCCATTTTGCACAATAATCAAAACGTGTGGATGGATAGATGGGCGGACAGCGATAGACTGAGAGATGAGCCAGAAACTGTTGCATAGATGTAGAGAGACATGGGTGGATGGGTAGATTTTTAGACAAATGGATGGATACATGGGTGGACCTATATGACCGGTAGAGTTCTGGAAGTATAGACATAAATGGACAGACATGAATAGATGGATGGATAAATAAGTAGACATACAACAGAGCTTTTAAATGATTTCTTTATAGAGTTTTAAAGGTGAAGGAGATGTTTTGAAGAGTGCAAAGGACTTATGAGGCCGAACATCTGATGGAGTTAAACACTGCAGTAAATAAATGATGAGTAGATTGTTTGTTTGTAGCACAGATGCAAGATTATTAATCCTAAATGAGTTAAAATACTACTACATGGAGTTAATTGTGTTCCTGGCTTTTAAAAGCATATCCAGTCCCTCTCGGATCCTAATGATTGTATTTAATTAATGTTCCCGATCCTCTTTCTCCTCAAGGCCACGGAGATCCCCGCAGAGCTTTGTCATGGAATCCAAGGTGAATTAACTCTAGATGAAGACCCTATTCTACCAGATAAGTAAGGAGACGACACATTCATCCTTTGTTTCTTCTCCTTTCTGTTTTTTTCCTCATTACTTGAGCAGTGCCTGGTGAGGCACTTGAGATCGAAGCTTTACAAATCCTGTGAAATGCTGCTTTTGTTTCCCTCAGAGCTGTGGAGTCGCCCGTTCCTTTGCTCAGAGACATCAGCAGCAACTGCTCCATTGGGTGAGGGTTTGTTTAACTGAAGCCTAAATGCAGAAGAATCCAAATTATTATTTTATATTAACAAAAACAGAAAATATTTGGCTGATTTCCTTAATGAGTGCATCAGCACTGATCTCCACTTTAGAGATTAAAATGTTTTTTTAGTCAATAAATATTATGAGTTTATTCATACCTGTTCTAAACTATTCCAGCTGCGTTCAATGATCTTCGCTTGTTTGCAGGGTGTGTTGTGTTTGGCACAGGAAAATCAAACATTACATAAGATAATTTAACAAAATAAATGTTTACATGTTGCGTGAGTTAGTGTTACTTCGGTATTATTAAAATTTATATAGTTGGTATACAAAGGTCAATAATAGTAATAAAATGTCCAAGATAACTTTTTTTTTTTTTGACTAATGAACCCAAGCTCTATGTTTTTAATTGTTTTTAATTAGATTAAAATCAGTTTAAATGCCACCTAAAGTCTAAGCCATATATTAATAGCTATTAAAGAGAATTATATTTAAAGAGCTTTAATTGCACTTTTACAAAATGCTAATATTCTTTGCATAAATCTATAGCATTTTATGTTAAAATCATTAGCTTCACGTCTAATGAAGGTCTAGAGAAAGCCTCCATACCGCAACAAAAATTAATAAATACTCACCATTTTACACTGTGCATTTAGACAAAATGGGCTTAAATACTTTTAATTAATGTGCAAAAGAGGAAAATTCTTTTTGCTGTAGTTGTTGCATAGTGCTAAAATGTATTTCTTTTTTTAATTCTTGATGTACTAGCTGCTTTCTATAAAAACATCTCCTAAATGCAGAACAGTGAGATTTGTTAATTACATGCGCAGTGTACTCACTGGAGAGCTGTTGATTGGGTCCGGAGACTCTTGTTCAATCTGATGGAAACTTGCAATGTTTTCAAGTAATCGTGGCATATCGGTTCCCAACTGTAAATGAGTGCCCTACCCCTCAATACAATTGTAGGGGAAACACTGTAGCCGCCACCCACAACTCTCTCCCTTTGCTCCTCCTCTAACTAAATATCGATCAATAAATCGATCAGAATAGAGAATTCTAGCTTTGCCTCGGGTAACTTTTCACTCGGTGAACACAGCCCCTTTTAATGAAAATTTCCTTTCTTTGCAAAATTCCAGTATTTTTTTTTTTTTTACGTTGAAGTTATTCACTCTGAAACTTGATGTCTGTGGTGTAATCAGATTCTTTGATTCCGAACCATGCTTTCCAAACATCCAGCACTAAACTGGATACTAAAGTGTTTCCTGTCTGCAGAATCCAATTCAAGGACCCCCAATTTGGGGATGGCTTTGTGTTCAAGGCGGTTGTCCTTTCTGGAGCAAAGTAAGAACTACTTTTTATTGTCTTCTTTCCCACAACAGTTGCATTTTGTGGGTTTTTTTTGACTGCATTAATGCATTGTTTCTCTGTTCAGGGTCCCAGCCAAGGTGCTGAAACCAGGTGACTGGGAACGGAGCAACCGAGGCTCGTGGAAACCTCAGCTGGGATTCAACCCAAACCGCCAGCAAGCACATCTGGACCAATCAGGTTTCAGAAAACTCAAGTAAGACCTTGTGATTGTGTCAATTAGTAAAAGATTATCTAATTTAGATTAATTAAATTTTCTCTTGGTGTGTTTGGTGCCTGACGTCAGCTTCCGAAATGGCGGCTACTCATCTTTCCTCAATGATGGCAAACTATGAAATTGTGATTTCACTGGACAATTTTAATGTCCGATGCTTGTCACGTGAATTTCTCGAGCTTGCCAGGGTAACTTCCCAACCTTCCCCTCTTTCGTGAATCACTTCCTGTTTTTATTAACAATCTTATCTAATAAAGGCACAAAATGCTAAACAGTTTCCAGTAAAGTGCAGAAAGATCGTTCCAGATCTTGATCCGATATAATCTTTAAAGTTTGAAAACCACTAGTCTAGACCCTTGTCATTGGTGACCCTAGAATGATTATCAGTGTCCTTCTACTAAAACCTCGTCATGATTCCAGGCTTCTGCCGGTGTTCATCTCAAGCTCACAGAGAATGAAATGTTGGGGAGACACCAGTTTGTTTTTAAATAAATAATGCATCTAATCCTAACGCTCACAGAGATCTATACCCTCATCTTCATCCGTGTTCTTTTTCCAGTCACCATGTGGGCAGAAATGACGGGCCCGGATTATTTGGTGCAAGACCTTCCCAAGAGGTTCATCATAGAGGTGGGGCTTACAGCTTTGCTCCACCCCCTGGCAACTATCACCAAGGAAACTACCGTCCACAACACCGAGGCCATTTCTCTCAAAACCAGCGTGAGTGTTAAAATCTTCCTTGAACCACACGTGCACTTCAAGTTCTGCGGATTCACTGGCTCAAACGAAAGATAGACCTTGAGGCTCACTCAATCATGCAAAGGAGAGAGAGTTTGGGGAAGGATGGGAAAGACCAGTCAACAATCAAACTGTAGTGCAAACATGCGTTTCGTACATGTTCAGCTTGCTGTCCACTATACTATAGAGATGGACCAATTTTTTTAAAAACGATACCTTCCTTTGGAGGTCATGAGGAAGTCTCCGCTAAGGTGTGAGGACAATTATTTCCATGGGTTTTATGAGTAGTGCACTTTGTCTGAACTCTTATTTTCCTACTTTATTATGCAATGAACTCATCGTTTTGGTGCTTTTGAGTAGTTTCGACAAATGCACGAGCAGGGTTCGCTTTCACACGGCGGAGCAGGAGTCGTGTTTAACATGTATAGTGACCTTCCGTCGTCCTGCGCCGCTCTCATCCATCGCTGCTTTCATCTGCCAATTTGCAAGCTGATGAAGAAAGGCATCTGTGGGCGAGCGGAGGCCTCCCTGCTGCCACTTGATGCAAATGGAGGTTTGGGTGGGACGAGGGGTTGATCACCGAAGCTCTTCAGCGGCTACTGATTCAAAGCCCTTCAGTTAAACATATAGCCGCTAAACCATTCGGTGAATAAGGCAATCAGTGGAAATGCTTGCAGTTGTTTACGATAAGATTGTATCTTGGGGTTTCAATTTTTTTTTTTTTTTGTTACAGATATTGACATTTTTGGTGGTCAAACATTGGGCGTTTTAGCTTGACAAGTGGTTTCTCTCTTTAATATAAAGGGGGAAAAAAAGTACTTTAGAGGACTTGTGTTTACAAATACCAGCTACTTGTGTAAAAATCCAGCAAGTGTTCGCACATGAACATGCACATAAATAAGTATATTTTATCCCCCGGTTAGAAATAAAAAAAAGAGAAAATTACAAGTACAGTGAACCCTCGCTACTTCGTGGTTCGACTATTGCGGATTCACGACTTCGCATATTTTTTCCATTACGTATTTTACGTATTTTATATACGAGTAATATAACTCCTATGTATATCATAAGAGAAAATATTACGGAAATTTCAAAAATAGTCTAGATGTATGATTGCTTGACGTGTGCCTGTGTACTGTGTACGTATTGTTGATATCTGTACATTACTGTAAAGGGTGGCTTGTTAACAGTACTATGTAAAGGGAGGGTTTTAAAAGTCTGAGTACCTGTTAAATAAATACTGCAAATATGGTGTCCCTACTTCGTGGATTTTCAGCTATCGCGGCCAGTTCTGGAACCCATCTACCGCAATAAACGAGGGTTCACTGTATGCTTGTATAGTAGTACCCCGAGATACGAAATTATTCTGTTCCAGGGTGGCGTTCGTATGTCGAACAATTCGTATCTCGAAGCAAGTTGTACATGGAAAACACCTAATCCGAGCAACGGCTCTCAGAAACAGAATAAGTTGATTTAAAAAAAATGGAAAACCAGAGAAAAACCAAGTAACACTTCTTCAATCCTTAAATCTACACATTGTTAATGTAATAAATGATAATAAAATAGAATAAAACACATGCAAAATACGTACACAAATGTGAAACCTAACCCTGAGTTATGAAAAGTTAACTTTCTCGAGATACTTCACGAATTACGAACACCAACACGGTTTCAAGCCCAAGCTTACTGGAGTGTACTGAAGAGAGTGCTTCTGAGAACGCGTCACAGGGTTTCTCTAATTTGCACTACAGAACAGCACTTTCCACCTTATAAATGTGTTTTTTTTTTTTTTTTTTTTTTTGTTTAACACAACACCTTGACTAATGTTTTATTATAGTACATTATTGGTAATTTATACATAATGTTTCGCTCAATTTAAAGTGTTTTAAGGCGTATCAAAGTGTTTTAAAGCGTACTTTCTGCAATGGGAAAAAGGAGCGCCAGGACACGGAAGCACAGCGCAACGTCAGACAAACAAGCGGATAATAGAGCAGAACTGTTGGTATTTTCACGTCTCAAATTTTTCTTCGGATCGCGAAGCAGAAAATTTACCGTGAGACCTTTCGTATCTCGAACATTTCGTAACTCGAAGCATTCGTATCTCAGGGTACCACTGTAATTACGTTCTTAAACATGAATGTTCACAAATGTACATACGTTTTTTTTTTTTATGATTTATTAGCTTCCATTCTTTGTTGCCATTACTTCCAATGCAAGTGAACTCTTTCTGTTAGTTGACCCAAAGAAAAGATTTTCCCTTTTGTAAATATCCCAGAATTAGCAAAAACTGTACTCTGGCGCTTCCTGTTTTCAATGATCATCTCGATGTTTCTTTGTCTTAACTGGAGTCTCTTTTTGATTAATTATTCGATTGTGCAGAAACATCTCTGCTGCTTTGTATCTTCTGTAAATGTAAAGTTTGGAACTACCAGGAGTCTTCTAAAGCTGGTCACAATCCCATTTCTGACTAAGGACCACCTACTCCATCTCTGTTTAGACTAAGTTCCTAATGCTCACTCTCAGAGCTCCAGTGTTCTGTTTAGAGAGTAGAGCCTTCCAAAGTGAAGACTGTGCTGTCTTTGGCCTAGGAACTGAATTATCAGTCCCCATCAGCAATCAATGTTGTCCACAGTTCTTGGACAAAAAAAGGATTCCTTTGAGGTGGAAATCTTCTGAAGCTCCTCTATTCTAAACATGGATGTCCAAAAATGTTCTCCGTTCAGGGGAACGTTCATGCTTTGGTGAGGGTTTTCAGGAAGAGCTGGAGATTTATCAGGATTGAAAGGTTATCGCTGTTGTACAGACAGTGGTCAAAAACACATAACTTCCAGAGAAATCTTGTTGATTGGCCGAGCCTGCGCCCAGACTCTGATGTCGGTTGATGAGCTGTACATTAACGAAGTATTGAGTCATCTTAGGGAACGCACACGTCAACAATACGACCGCTAGGGGTGCTAATACCATGTATTGCTGCTAATTTAATAATTTAACGCTTTTAACAAAAAATATTTACTGCAAGAGTTTGTCTGAGGTCCACTTTCTCCAAATGTCTTCCACATAAAAATGAGCTTTAGCTCCTCTCTGATTGTTCCACTCTTACTTCTCCCACCTCTCTATATCCTTACGAGGTTGTCAATATTTTTTCCAGCCAGGAAGTGAATCCATCCCCAATCCTCGTTAACTTTTCCCCAGCTCACTCTCCCGGTCGCTCCCTCCTGCTGTTTGCTCTCAATGCAGACCCAGCGAAGGCTTTTGTGAGCCCTAATCAAAACAGCTGGTCTCTCCGCTTGTATTGATCTGCAGCACACAGCTTCCTTGAGGAGTGTGTGGACGTCTGCGCACTGGCAGCACGTAATCCCTGTGTTAAGTTAATGAGAACAGCGTTTACTCTTGTTTTAATGCCTAATCCTGTTTGGGCTTTGTGTCTCTGGTTTAGCAACCCAGCATTCGGTTTGTGGACTGCGATTGAGTGTGGGATGAATTAGCTGCAATTTTGTCTCTGCTTTGGCCAACCGTGAGATGAACCGAGATGAATAATGGAGGTGGAAGTGGGTGGTCTGGACTCTCGCTCTCTTTGGTCATTAGATCTCAGAGTGGGTTTTTTGGAGGTGTTTATTGGCCATCAAATTAAATGTCTAGGACATTTGATTGCCTCGATGGAATGCTGGGATGCTTGATGTGGATTTATTTGTTCTGATGAAGCGTTTGCACATTTAACATTTGTCATTTTATCGGTTTAATTGTTCACACAAATATCGTTTTTTTTTTTTTTTTACATGAATAAACTTAGTCCATTAATCCCGGAAATCCTAAAGATTAAATTGGTTTGCTTTTGACTTAGAGCATATAAGATGAAAGCTTGAGCTGCTGTTTGGTCTGTGTACAGTGTTTTTATTTAATTGTTGACTGCAAATTGAGAAAATAACAATGCATTTGTTGCATCTAATACAGAAAGTAACCATAAGAAACTTAATCTTCAACAAGTTCTGCTACTAAATACACAATGGAGGAACTTTTTGAATTAATTTGTTGTGAAATAAAGTGATGGGATTCTAGCAGAACTCTACAACTGTTCATGTCTGTTTCCTTTTAATTAAGGGAATTCTGGGAACAGGGCTTTTATTTTGGCCGTAATAAAAGGTCTCAGGCATCGTTCCTTGGGCACTTTGGATTATTTATTTATAAAACTTTTCTTTTATTGTTTTACCAAATATTTTACGTGTAATATTACGGTCCAAAAGTGCATAATCAATCTTTATTGCATTTCCTGTTACCACCAGGTGGCGCTATTGCTGATGCTGAAGAGTGCTCAGACATGGAATTCTAACAAACTTGCAGAGTTTGGAACCGATGAGACTTTATATGGCTGAGTTTCAACAACTTCCTGTTGCCGTGTGCACATAGTTTAGTTTAAAAAGCTTCACAATGTAATCACAGTCGCCTTAAAACAAAACTGATCGTGTTTGCAGATGAATACATAAAATCTCTAGGAGGAGTTTGTCTAAAAATGGCCACTTTTGCTCGTCTCCTACTTGGAGGTTTTTTTGTTTTTTTTTGTAAAAGAACCAACTTCCCGTTGATTTTGCGAATGTAATCCATGTTACTTTAATATTCAAGTCTAACCTACACACGTGTGCCGAATTTAATTTGCTACTACTAGCCCTTTGAGCTCCATAAGCTGAAATGCGTTACTAAACACTCTTCGAACAGTTTTCGAGCACGTTTAGGTGTTCAAAAATGCACAGAAAGCCGTGCAACATTAATACTTGATTTCTAAATCCTTTGTGGGATGTGTGATGATCTGTTTCACTAATATTGTGAACTTGAACTTTGAATAACAAAGCTGTAAGTATTGCGTAATGGAAGTTTGCCTATATGAATAAATCAGACAAAAAAGCGAGAACAGTATTGTATTTTTGCTTCAGTCAAAATCTTATTAAAGATTAAATATATAATCTCTCTGTAGTCAACCCTCGGCGAGTTTGATACTGGATCACGGAAAACTGAGCCTTCGCTGCTGTGTGACAAACCGGTTTAATTGTTTCAGTTGATTAACACTCTTTCATAGGGCTTACCCCTTTTATTTACCTCTTTCTTCCAAGTGGCACATCTCATTTGAAAGCAACCTCGTTCGTCTGCAGCTGTTTAGATCTAATTAAGCTTTAATTGAAGTCAATTAAATCATGTGCACAACACCATCTCCATGACAATAAAAATACAGCGCTAATACAGCGGACGAAATGACTTAAATCATTGTGCTGAGCATTAAAACTCCTTCAAAAAGGTGTTAAGTATGATATATATATATTTTTATTGCTTTTTTTTCAAAAGCATTTATCATTTTCTTTCTTTAAAATCGCAGTTGTAAACTTGCCCACCTCCCCTTTGACCAAACTCGCTTTTTTTTTTTTTTTTTTCTCCTAAACAAATGTTCCCTTTTAAAGTTTGGGAGCGTTACTTGAACACAGTTGTTATTTTCTAATTATTTTTGTGGACTATCTCTGATTGCGTTTGACCCCCGGGTCACTCTATTGGCGGCGGCACAATCCTATTGGCTTTCAGAGGCAGAATTAGTTGTGCCTCTTCCTCGGTGCAGGCTGCAATTGTAATTGACTGCTTTTTCTTTGGGCCTGAAGTTCTTGTCTTTGTGCCGCTCGCTCACAAACACTCATCTCGGCTCCTGCCGCTGTAAAACAAGCGGCAGCTGGCGATCGCCTTGGCAACGCTGGATTGGAAGCGGAGCGGCGCTCTACTTTTGAGAAAGTCTGTCTTTGTGAAGGAGCAGAGCACTTGAGCCGGCCAGCGCTCCGGCTGATGAATGCTTATTTCATTTACCAGTGCAACAAATGCAAATATGCCACTTTTGAGGTCACCCCCCACCACCACCACCACCACCTCGTTTAATCCTGTTCATATTCCCCCAAAACTGTTCCTGCTGAAGTTAGAAGCTGATGCGTGTTTGGTTAATGAATCTCATTTCTGCTGGTATCGAGCACTTTAGCCTGCTCTGGGATGCTAACGCTAGCTAGCGTTGTGATCTTTAATGCGTGTGCTGCTCAACTCTATTTTTATTTTTTTTTTATCTAATTGGAAATGCTGCTCTTGAGTATATTTATAATTTTGGCTCATCAAAGCAAACATATTATTGGGACCGACCGTTCCAGCTACATCCACCAAACTTTACCAAGACATTCAAACTAATCTGAATCTGGTTGCTATATCTTTTCAGACTGATCGATGATGAATTCTGGAAAATCGCTGAGAATTTTACTTTGTAAAACTGTGCAACCTCACACTTGTGGAGGTCATCAGTCTGTGCAAGAACAAATCAACCACTGTGTAAAAGTATTAGCAGAGGACAATTTCTGGATGGTTTGTTTAAGCTAAACAGGTGACAAATCAGTGGCGGCTCCTTAGCAACAAAACTGTTTACCCTAGCAACCAGATTTTCTAAACTCTCAACTTTGATCGAGACATGAGGGGTTGTTTTATTTATAGTGACAAATTATGCCGCTGTCTCCAAAGCAACCAGACTGTCTATCCTAGCAACCAATTTTGCAGAACCTTAGCTCAGGTTTGGGAAATCATAAAAACATGGGGTTTATCATAACCAGTATGGTCTTGTCAGAAAGCAGATGTATTTCTTTAAAGATTTCCCTCAACGGATCAGCTTATGGCAAGTACTGCTCTACCTTGCTACTAGCAGCTGGAAACTAGGAATTCAGAACATTGTGGTTTCCATGAGTGTCATTAATGAGGCCGTATTAAAACATCCTTCTATGACGCGACACTAGGGAATGTATTGGGTCTTGAAGTAGATCTCGTGGTATTCTTAAGCCTCAATGGTATTTTGCATAACTGGATATGATCGGATGATTTTAAGAACTTTTTCGTGGTGTAAAAACGGAGTCATTATGTATAAAAGGCTAGAGAGGGACACAAAGATGCTGAAAGCCAGCTTGAAAGGTTGTCAAACTGTAATGCCCTGGACCGTGTTTCTGCAACACCTGGAACACCTCGTTCGATTTAGTTTGCAGCTTTTAACCAAGTTTCTATGATGGCTGATGTAACTTGACTAGCATTTCCTTTGGCTGAGACGGTGGAGCATTGCTCTAGCAACGCAAAAATCAGTCTTGAAGTATTATAAGAGTTATTGTGATGTAAATATGCATAAAATAATATTTTTCCCCATAATCCAGCAACTCTGCTTTTTCACTTTGGTCCCATCAGGATTGAGATTTGCGTTCTATATTGTCTCTTGTAGATTATTTATTTATTAAACAATTAAATGTTCTGTTTTCCTCTTCACAGATTCCAGACCACCTCCCCGAAACACTGCTCCCTATCCCAGGTAAGACTTTGGTTTACACTATGGGGATGCGCCATTTCAATTTCTTTTTTTCTTTTTTTTTCCTTTTACTTGTTGATTTAAAGTCAGCAGTTTTGAAGGGTGCTGTGCTGGAGCTAGCCTTGCTGCACACTAAACAAATGTTCTGCTAGAGAGGTTAGCTGGGCTTAATGAGGCAGCACTAATACAGAGCCGCCATTGATTCTGGCTCCAGACCACTTCAGCCTCTAATCACCTTCTTTTGCTGCAGCGTTTGGGCCCCGGAGCCCATTGTGGCCCTGTGTCGGCTCAGGTCAGTGGTTATTAGAGAGCGAGTTGCTTCAAGGATTGAGGACGGGGCCCGGTGAGACCTGCAGGAGGGATTAGGATTCCTCAGGATCCACTGTGAGCCCTGTCTGTAATGGATGGTTTGGGTTTGGGGATGGAGCGCTTGGTGAAGCGAATAAATCTTAAATGCTCTTTTCACTCCTCAAACCCTGGATTTTTTTTGACTCCTGGTGTTTCATTCACATGTCAACTGGTCAACACCAGTATCAAGTGCAAAGAAGATGAGGTGCTGAGGTGGTGGAAAGATGCCAGCTGTCATCAAAGTTGAATTTTTATAATTTTTCCACAATAGCCAACAGAATCAGGGCACTTTCCAGCTGATCACAGTTAATGTCCAGCCCAGACGTCCCAATGTCACTGGTAGGCAAAGGATAAAAGCGGAGTCACTTAAGCGGGCAGCGGCTGACTCTGGAGCAGCGAGTTCAATTATCTGCGTGTGGGTTCTCATCAATCAATTCTTAACTGGTCTTTTGAAATCTGACGCTTGCTTCAATATCAATATTGTTTGTTATTGTAAGTTTCATTTTAAAAAAGTAATGCTATTTCGATTAATGCCTCATTTAAAGATTTTTGTGACAAGTGACTATTTTAAAATTATACTTTAAATATTTAAATCTGGACTTGAAATGTTTCTATGACTTTGAGGTTTTATGAAAATTTGGCACAGAAAATTCTGCTAAAGAAAACACATTTTACTCCTATTCTTAAAAATAGAATTGTGGCATTTTGGGGGGAAAAAAAAAATTTCTCTTGTGTAATGTTACATTTTATCAAGCCCCTCACTATTTTCAGCATTAAAACTATAAATTTGAATGATGTTTAAAGTATTTTTCTGCACAGAAGCAATGCTACAGTGCTGCTGCTTCAGAAATATACAAGAAAAACGACAAAACACTTAAAGCATTAAAATTACATTTGTTAATCGAGTGAGTCCTATGATCAAGTTTATTGGGGAAAAAAATTACAAAAATCAAACTACATTTATGATGCTACTTCTAAAGTATTCTTATGGAGTAGAAATGAACAATAGGGTTTTGTTTTCTGGGAGACCTGTGGGTAAGCACAAATAGGAAATAAAACATTTGTAAAGCGTAAACTGGCAGACTTAATAATAGACAAAATGATTGTGATTGTGATTCTGGGTCAGAAACGAAAGACGTGTTGCCTTTTTCCATTATTCCTTATTAATCTTTTATAAACACTAGACACTTCTGTTTCTTCTATAGTAGCAGTACTCCAAATTGTCGGCCATATTACTTGGGGCAAGACTTTGCTGGCCTGCAGAACTGAAGCTTTTCTTTCTTTTTCTTTTCTTTTTTTTTCTCCCTTCTACCACATGGGGCTGCAGAACACATAATCTGAGAACTGACCAGTTCCATAAAGGAAGATGTTTATTTCAGAGGTTCTCTTGATCATCTTCAGGTGTTAACGTTTCTGCTCCCAACATGGGTGTAAATAACTAGAAATTAATACTGGTTAGTTTTTGCATTTTTAGTCCTATAATTGTGTATAAAGGAAACATTTAAATTAAACCCAGAAATCCGGGTAAAAAAAAGAAAAAAAATGCTCTAGGTTTTAAGAGTAGAACATCTCCACAGTCTCCACAAAAAAAAACATTTCCACAGTCGCCTTCTCTTCAAACTGCTTTAAGATGCACATTTTTGAAATTCCTTTAGATTATGTAACTTGAGATCTTAACATCTTTTTGTTTCTATTTTTTATTATTATTATTAAAACCAGGTTCCAGCAGCAGGGTTCTCATGGCTGGGACCGCTCCATGCAGAACCAGAGTCAGGCATACCAGCAGAACCACCATAGGGGAGGAGCCTCCTGGAGACCGCCCCAAAACCAGCAGGTGGTGACATGCACAGGAGAGCTCAGACCTGTCACCAGCAGAGCCCCTCACACTGCTTTCGTGCTGTAAAAATAGCAGTTTGTTTTCGTATGAAGCGTCCCACAGTCTGGCGCCAGCTCCTTTCGGAGATCATTTTGAGTGTTTGTTCAAGCATTTGGGGTTTGGATACACTTTATGCGTTTGTTTACTTGATAAAATCTCAAGTTGTAATTGTTAAAGTAACTATAAGCAAGGCAGGATAAATTAGAGAACAGTGTTTAATTTTTAAAAGGTAAAATAACCCACAGCTAAGCAGTGTTGTAGTTATGTCACACTTTTACCCGTTAAAAATGTTTTTTTAGCACAATCTACTCTTAAATTTGGTTAATTCTGATTAAATATGACAAACAGAATAATTTAATGTTAAGTTGATGCATTGCAACCAATTGTACCTAGCGCTATCTCAGCTTTAGAAACTTGTTGCGTAATGGGGGTTGTTCATTTTACTCATTGACATTAACACAGACTAAACTTTTAACCCTAGCAACCAAATCAGGAGATCTTTATCTCAGCTGCCATACATCACTGAGTAAGAGAAGATGACATGTATTCCTCCCTAGCAACCAATTTAATAACACTTTACTGTGTGTCTTTAAGTGTGAAAGGTGTTTTCTAACTACCCCATCTGCTTGTGTTCTAGGGCCATCAGTCTGGACGTGGGTATGGCATGCCTCCTCCATCTCGTCGTTACACGTGGAACTAAGAACCATCTTTTCAGTTCCACATCAACTCTGTCTCTCCGGTAGCTTAGCTTTTGTTTGTAGCCCAATTTGTAATGAGTTTTCTTCTTTTACTAACTGGATGTTCGGATTTTTAAGAAGAGACGTGTAAACATAAAATACACATGAGGAAAGACCCTTTTGGTGTTTGTGTTTGTGTTTTTTTTTTTTTGTTTTTTTTTTTTTTTTACTGTGTTTTTACTTTTTTATTGTTATTTGAGTTTATGGCACAATATGGCAGATTCATTTTGAGTATTAGTGAGTTTTTTTTGTTTTATACTGTTGGATAAAAGGGGTTTTTAGTTTGATGTATAATTTAATGTGTTTTAGGCCACTTTTATAATGTTTTACTTGTAGTATAGTTATTCAAGAAGGGTGCTGACCGAAACACATGCAGCATTTTGCAAATATTTCGTGTCTTAGTAAAATTCTCGTTTGTACTATCTTCAAAACTCTATAATTAGCAACAAAACTTTGAACTCTAGGATGTTTTTTTTGTGGATGAATAAATGAAAGAAGTTATATCATACACTAAAAGTTTTGGGTAAAAAAAAAAAAAGGCTTCTTGCTTCAGCACAACGACTCAAAATGCTTGGCCAAACTAACCAATGAGTGGAAATATTTTCTTTTTAGGCAAATGTTGGAAAGTGAAGATGAGATTTTTAGTTCCCTTCTAAATAAATTACAATTACTCGTCATCACTTCATTTTTATGATGTATGAAAATATTTAATCAAACTGGTTCATCAATTGTTTCACCTCACACCTGCCACATTTTAGATTTCCTTAAATTGCAATTTTAGGAAAGCAATTATTGGCCAGGTTTAATATGTACACCAAACATTTCATCTACATTTTTTTTTGTTTATAATTAATATAATACAAAGCAACACGAAAGTGTGTCATATTAATGACGTCACACTACTACTCTCCTCACACACTCACAATCTTCATCTGATAATTATGATTACAATCATAAAGAGCTTTAAAAAAACGATTATTTAAAAACGTCTCTGTAAATGCGAACCAGTCTTTGCTGCGGGGGGATTATTTGTAGGTATCCTGGCGGCAGCATCACCAGGTTCTCCCGTAGAGCAGGTTGGAGCTCACCATGCTGCTCGTGTACTCGATGAGCGCCGCGTCCGTCTGAGAAAGTCCGTTTATGAGCGGCGGACTCGGCGATAGCTCCTCCAGATCTTCGGCTGAAGCTAGAGTCTCGTTCCCCATCACGTTATGCACCGACGTCGGCGTGTTCGTGCCGTCCTGACACGGTTTGCCGTCCTTTACCAGCACGGGAACGGACAAGCGCCTTGGAGGCGACTGCTGCGCCGCGCATGCGCTGTTGGAGTCCTGCGGCTGGCTCGCTTTATCCTTGGCCTGCCGCTTCATCTTGTAGCGGTGGTTCTGGAACCAGATCTTCACCTGTGTCGGTGTCAGGTGGATCATGCTGGCCAGGTGCTCTCGCTCCGGGGCGGACAGGTACTTCTGCTGCTTGAAGCGGCGCTCGAGCTCGTAGACCTGGGCCTGAGAGAACAGCACGCGCCGTTTCCTCCGTGGAGCCGAGTGGAGACTCACCAGGGATTTGCCAGCGTCCATCCCCGGTAACGAGCCCATGTTCATGCTCGCCGAGGGGCTCATGAACCTGGAGACTGAGAGAACAGGCGGGTTAATATAGATGCACATATTTTTACATTTAGTTTAAAAAAAGCATAGGACAAAATTCACATTAAATCAACACTGCTTGTGTCAACGGTCTGAAATATATAAACACTGCCCCGGTGTTAAATGAAACAGTGTGAGTACAATTAGCACTAGTCAGTGTTAAAAGCAAACGAAGTGCTATTTCAACTCGCACAGTTTTAAACGTTTAAGCAACTTTATGATGTTTTACCCCATGGCAGTGTTTTTGTGTCCACGCCATTTACACCCGCAGTGTTGATTTAACACTGAATTTTGCTATGTGCCTTAAATTGTAACTTTAGGAAAGCAATTCTTGGCCAGATTTAATATGTACACCATACAGTTCTTCTACATTTTTTTTGGTTTATAATTAATATAATACAAAGTAACACGAAAGCATAAAACATAATGATCAACTTTAGGATGCTTTACACCAGGGCTGTGTTTTTGTGTCCACACCATTTACACCGGCAGTGTTGATTTAACACTGAATTTTGCTATGTGCATAAAATTCACAATGAGTAATGCTAAGCTAATTGTTAACATTACCTTTCAAGCTCACATTTTTACATTCATGTTAATACATTAATAAATAAAAATATGTAGTGACAGTGCTTTTTAAAACTGTTTGAAGTTAATAGACGCCATTTTTCTTTTTTATCTTATCTTTATGTTTAAAGGAATATGCAGCACAAATATATATATATATATATATATATATATATATATATATATATATATATATATATATATATATATATATATATTTATATATAAATTTCAGTTGAATTCAAGATTGACAAATTACGTAGGCTTTGAATCTTAACTCTGAGTGTGGAGTTATTGAAAGCTCTGTAGTCAAATCGACACTGAGAAAAATGCACAAAGTCTCTGATTTTGTCAATGATTTGTCTCTGATTTTTTTAAAATCAGTCACATTTGCACTAATTTCGGAGAGTGATCATATGATAAAATATTTACTTTAATGCATGAAAAATTTGCAAGCAAGAAAGAGTTAAGAATATCAAACTGCGTTACTCTTGTGTTTTCTTTCAAATATGGGTTAATTTTATTGCAAATACTTTGTTTATTGCACGTGTAGTTAATTATTTACTGTAAAAATTCATAAAAAGAAAAACAAAAAATATCCAAAAGATTAAATTATCATTTAAAAACAGAAAAATGTTGTGTTTATTTTGTCAAACACCCTCAGACACCTAGTTATTTGATATGTCTTTCTTTAATTGATAAATTAAAACTCTTTCATAAAATAATTTTAAAACATTTCTCAATTGTTTCTCAATTTTCTAAATACTGTTGATGAATTGTAATTGAGGATTTAAAATTGATTACTGGTTTAAAAGAGGCACCAGGGCAACAGTAAAAAAAAACATAATAAATATCAGTAACAATGCAAATGTACGTGTTAAAGTCAAGAGACATTCTGGCCATATTCCTTGAACATTTCTACTCTAAATATTTATAAAGTTTATGTACAATAAAAAAGAACAATTTGTGTATAATTAGAATTCTGTGAAAACTGGCTTTACTTTTGAACATTAAACCTTTTAAGAGTTTTAAAGGTAAATAGTTTTAGCTTGATCCGAATGCAATCAAATTATTGCCGTTTCTCGTTTCTCAATATTTGACTCAATTGTGGAATTCAGTAAATGTTTATACTGTTCTGTAAAAGTAAAATATAAAACTAAAATCGTATAAACATTGGCTATTCGTTTTTTATAGAACTGAGGGGCTCTCTCACAGATAACTAAATAATAAATATACACTGAGATTGATGATAAGTGACACGATTGAATCGATATCATTCCACAGTTTGGAATAAATAGAACTTACTTATTTTCGTTCATTTCAAACTCTCTCTAAACAGTGCGGGATGATGTACATTTATTTTACATTTTAAATCCACAAAAACGCTACATGTCCCAACAGAAAAACTGTTTGGCCTTCTCTCCTCTAACTGGAATAGACGGCAGTATTTTTTATCCCAAAAAGTCTTTTAGAAAATGATTAAATTATAATGTATATCAACATTTATTAAATGTTTGATTAAACCTTTATCCGCGTAAAATGTTTGAACTGAATTAATGTAAATTAATCGGATAAATTAAATAATTAACATCATGTTACATACTGAACCTTTTTTCGGGTGTAGTGTCATGAATGAGCGATTTCTATCGGATTGTGATGACGTCCATTTAAAAAATAATAATAAATGAGCGCCACAGAATGAGTCACGTGATTGATTTATTTATTTATTATTTTTTTTTGCAAAAGATTACAAGAATAGCATCACCGTCCTCAGTCGTGCAGAATTACCGGATCAAAGCGGTACAGAATATTTGCTATTTTTTAAATCCCATGCAGAATGCAAAAACACAATGTGAAAAACATTTGAAATATTCCAATTAATGACATCATCGTCCACATCTTCCCCAGTGACGCAGCCTCTTGAACGTGTGCTCAACCATCCCGTTCTACAGGCAAAGCATCCCCTCCATAATCAAACATTTGTGAAGTTACAGCTTTTCATTTGGATTTGAAATCAAAATCAAAATTTACCCAGCATGCATCTGATCACATCAAATAAACCCGAGCTGCTTTACATGTGTTATATCCACATAAACAAATACTGGATTCATTATAGAGTGAAACTTTAAATGGAATTTTTTTATTGTGACTTTAAAGCGGTGCATATATAATCCCTGATTTGAGAATTGTTTTCTAGCTGCTGTTGTTTCTGTTGCATTTATCTTTTTCTGTACAAATACATCATTAAACGATTTTCCTCAACGTTGTTTCTATCTTTTATTTTTCTATTTTATATTTAACCTCTCGTTCCGTTTAAAGAAGAAAGTTTTCCGTTTTAAGTCAATTTAGCGAAAGAAAACATCGAAACTAAAAATGGCTTTTCGCTGCAGCAAATGATCCTTAAATATAACTTCTGTTTTGTCATTAAAAATAATTCTCTTTTTGGTCGAATCTATTTTTTTAGAAACCCGCTGGTCGCACCTGCGGTGTAAAAGTATTTTTTTTCTATTCCACATGAAAAGAACTATTGTTGTTTTTTTGTTTGTTTGTTTGTTTAGAATGTTAATGTTATTTTATTGCCTTAGTTATTTCTTACTGTTATTTCCTGTCAATTAGAAATGTACAACTTCTGTCATGAAATTCCTTAACTTGGCAAAAAAAAATGTTAAACGTATAATTATCAAAATCATTACATTACAAATAAGGCGTTACGCTTCTCTGTAGATTAATTTCTTGATTATTATTTTAGTTATTTTTTACATATTACAAATATAAATAGGGTTCAATTAATTTTACTGTATGTCCGTAATTGAATTTATTCGAAATATTAAAATCGGAATATTATTTAATGAACGCAGGGGTTAAGAAACACCGCAAAAAAGTCTTAGAAAATGCGCTGTATCATCCTTTAGCACTAAAATTAGATCCTTGAAATGGTTTTATTTAAAACACTCTTCATCTATTGGTGTAGTTCACCTTTATTCGCCTTTATCACATTTTTTTAATTGCGGTTTCTAAAATAAATGTCTCGTTAGCAGCTACACAAATGTTATGAGAACGTTTAAAAACAACGCAAAGCAAAGTCAGGGGTCATCAGAGGTGCAGGAACTTCTTGACGCGGAAGAATAACCGCTGCGCGCGTGCGCCACTTACTGCTCGGGTATCGAGGTTCCGGGTTCGAGCCGTACCACGCCGTAGCTGCCGTGGCCCCGCTCCTCATGCTCTCCTGGTAGGACGGCAGCTCCGCCATGGCCCCAAGACTCCCGTTACAGTATCCACCCATGGTGCCGTGCGCGAACTGCGAATGCGGCATGTGGTAACCGTTGTGCGCGATTCCGTGCTGCGGAAGGTTCCCCTGGGACACCTGTGTCTGCCGGTACAGCGGAGACGCCAGGCTCGCGGCGCTCTCCATCCCTGCAAACTTCCGGAAGCTCTCCTCTATGGGGCTCAAAATGTCGCTGACGGAGAACGGCGTGGAGTGTTTAGGGCTCAAGGACATGGTTCAGCCCGAGAGCGCGTCTGCTGGAGCCGCCGCAAGCCCGTGGATGCGCGCGGGAACCGGACGCTCGTATTTGTGGAGGATTCCGGTCAGCGCGAGGGGGTACGGTGGACACGAGGGGCGGAGCTACGAGAGCCACTGGCATCCCGAGGATTGGACGAACGCGTACGGGGCTGCGGACCTGTGAAGGATGAATGGCACTGTAGCGGCTCCGCGCGTAATTTTGTGTCGCCGAGTTGCGTCAGCTCGTTTTTTTTTTGTTTACATTAGACTACCCGAGCTTTCTAGGTTTCAAGCAGCGCGTCACACGCGGAATTCTGAATTCCAAACATATCTGAATTTCTTCTCGACACGCGCCGTTTCACTATTTTACAGACAGATTTAAAACTCTGGGCCAATAAGAAACAGTCTGTAGAGATGGATTAGCATAATCAATCAAAAGGTTACTTCTTCAACCGCATGTGAATTTTGTGACCTAAGAGTCTTTCTGCAATCTGTGTTTCAGTTTTTCTGTCCAAAAGTGAATCCTGCAGATCATGGTGAAACTGTCAAAGAAAAGAAGGGTTTCTACAGCAAGAATCGTTTGCTGCACGTGTTTGAAAAGTGCAGAATCTGCCAATTAATAAGGTTTGCTCCCTTTTTTTTATTCATTATTGTTTGAAAGTAATTTAAGGATCGTATTTGACCAGATAATGGCTTTAATCGCTTTTGAGTTCCTGCCAAAATGCTGAAGCCTTTGGCAAGAACTCAGCATTACGTGTTTTTGTTCGTTTTCATTAATGGATTTATTATTAACACTTTACTCTGCTGCGGAGGAGGATGAAATGTACAAAAAATATAAAAGTGCTCATTCTCATAAAGCTCGTAAAAAAGATGAAGGTTGTATTTTTTTAAACAAACTCCCTCTGCTTTAATGAAAAAAAATATTATGTAGCTTCTTCCACAGAAATTTCGATTGAGCTCATTAAGGAACATATTCTCAAACTAAATTAATTCAGCCGTCATTCCAAAACAAAACAGACTGCAAATATAATACATTTTCTGTTTAAGTCTTAACAAGAACTTCACATTTCTTCCATTCCCTCTTTTTTGAACAAGAAAAATGCAAAGATGCTCATTGTAAAATGGGTCTTGAAGCAAAAAGGTGTTTTTTGCCCTCAAATATGAGCAAACCATGATAATAAACGTCTGTTTATTTAAAACAGCTTGAAGTCACAAACACAAGCCCCTTATTTAAAAAAAAAAAAACTACATGCGAACCAATCAAGTGATCTGTGGATTGACTTTATTTTATGTGTTTAAATAAGGCTCCACATGATCCGAATGTGTCAAACTACTCTTTTTTCAATGTTTTTTCTAGAAATCATGTTAGTTTTAGACTTTTTTATCAAGTACATCTTTCAGTGTATTGTTTAAAGAAATCTGATATGCATTATACCAAACAATATTGAACCGTATAATATATTATATTTCTCTATGGAGAAATCATAATAATCCAATCATCTAATATGTACACTTTTCATAATTAAAGTTTGCAGCATCTTTCCAATGTTGAATGAAATTCTATAAGATTTTTTGTCTCTTATTTTTTTATATTGTTGCCTTTGCTGCATGTGAATTTTTTTACTTCTTCAGAAAAATCTGATCAACAACTGCACATCTGATTTTATTATAATAAAATCTAAATGAAATGTAACGTTAAATCCTTGTAAATAAGCAATTCCGGCTATATTTTCGATATTTTTGAGAGCACGTGAGGATTTTTTTTTTGAAGCAGCAGTCTCCCAAGAGTCTCCAAACCTTATGTGCCCTCGTTGCTAAAATACTTTCAATGAACCCCGTTCTACATTTTAGCTAATATTTGCAGCGACACTGAGAGGTAATGATGGATCCGATTTCAACTTTTCTTTCTCATCCTCGGGGTTCTGCATGAGCCTCAGGTGCAGATACACGCGCGTTCCAGGCCGTGATGAGGTGAGAGGTCCAGTGCAAAAGACAGAGCTCTTCAGCAGCTTCTGTTCTTCCTCTGCTTGCAGCAATTAAAGCCATTGAGAGACTGAAATGACGCTAATAGTTTGCGAGAGAGCTTTGCATGCATCACTTTCCTCTGCATTTAAAGGACCATTAGTTTAATAAAATTGAACTATCTGGAGATTCGCCATGGGGTTTTAAACGAGGTAAGGACAGAAATAAAGGATGGTGGTATCAGTGTATATTTCACTATTAATTTGACCTGATGAATTTTAGAACTTTACATTTCGAACTATTGCGTTGTTATTATTATTGAGGGCTATTGCATCAATTTTTAGACAAATACATTTTTTTCCGTAATTTAAACTACCGTTTTATACCGGAAATTAAAGTATTAGGTAAATTATGGAATCTGACACAGTGGACTACGTGGGACTTTTAATTAATCAACTTCCGGTTATGGTTTTAACGGTCAGTTGTTTTAAACTCGTTAGCAAAAGGATTCTGTTCGTTTTTAAGGTCATTTTTCAAACTTATTTTGTCCTTCGAGACAATGTGTTTCATTAAATTCAATGTTTCAGATTGAAATCTGTTAAATAAAACACGAAAATATAACGTTATACGGCAATATTGGGAAAATCACATTGACTGTAATATAACAGTGTGGTTTATCAACGGGTAGTGCTTTAAGTGCTTGAAAATTAAATCCTCAAGCTAGGTTCTTCGGCGGCATTTATTAAATAAACGTGTTCTCTGTTGAAATATTACATTTATGCGCTTGGTTTTAATCTTAATATAGTTTTTATGATGGCATTGTTCAAACAAATCCTTTTGTGCACAAAATAATGTGTAAAAATATTTAGTATCTGATGCTGTTTTACACATATTTTATATAATTATGCAGCAATATGCTTTTAGAAATACAATTGTTAGTCTATTTAGTCTTTTCAATGTACTTGCAGTCAAACAGATTTTTAAATGAATAAGGAAATGCTGCAAAATATAAATATATTTCAGTACATTTAAAATCCGTGTGGTTTTATTTAAACAGTTTCAAAAGCAATTATTACTTTTTCAAACGTGTAAAAGCAACAGCCATTTTTTGCAATATTCTCAATGGATTTATTACACTTTTAAACACATTTTTAAAAGCACAAAAATATAAAATTATAGACTTTATCCAAACATTTCAGATTTTTATAAATTCATAAGTGATTTTAAAGTGGCATAACAATTATTTCATAGTACATTTTCCTTTTAAAAGTGATCATAAAATTGTAAAAGGTAGGATGGACGTTTTGCTGTAAATTACCGCCAAAGCAACAATACAGTGATCAAAAACATATATACTATTTTAGGTTTTTAGGTTATTGATAAAGCGAAAATATCTCAACCTTTAAGACGTGTGGGAGGTTTTAGGTGATGCTCTATATTTAATTTACGTCTGACCCATGGGCTCCCACCATCTCCAAAAAAACTCTCTCTCTCTCTCTCTCTCTCTCTCTCTCTCTCTCTCTCTCTCTCTCTCTCTCTCTCTCTAGTTCAAATGAGGCCGTGCAGCTGAGATCTGGGGTGATTGAAGAGGTGGTCTCCACTTTTTTGTAGCCCTGGAGACCTCTGCACGTGCAATTCCAGATGTGTGTGCGTTTGTACGTTCATCGATCTGGTCTGGCTGGGACCGCACACATATGCTTGCTTGCTCTGCATCAGCAGGATTTGAAGCATGTCCTCATTGAATGGCGTCATCCCATCACCTATGACAACCTTCAGAGACCCACCAAGCGCAGTCTGAAAACTCACTAGCGCCCCCTTCGGGCCAGACATTATACATTATAAATTTAAAAACTAAACCATATTTGGAAATTGACTTCACTGACACTGTGCAGTGTACATTATATATATATATAATGGAAAATGGAAACCTGAAACCTTACTTCATTTTTTGACTTGATTTGACAGCTGCTGATGAGAAGTGGACAGAAGCTCAGAGCGAGAGCAAACATGTCATAGTAAAAGACAAACAGACAAGTGTTTTTGTTTTATTTAGTACGAAAAAATATTATTTTTGAATCGTTTACAAGAAAAAAAACTCTTAGAATTTGCCAATGATGAGCTGTAGCTGAGTGGGCATTACCTTTATGTTATATTACCTCAATGTCCCAAAGTGGAAGTGTCCATATGTTGATCCATCAATTTCTACGCCCTGACGCTTTCCTTTAGATTTGTTTTAGGATATGCCCTCTCTTCCCCCGTCTTTCTTTGCTTTTTTTCTATATTAAATATATTCTTTATTTATTTCGTTGCATCTCCTACTGGACGCTCTCTTTGAAGCTTTAGTATTATGATACAGGACTCCCACCTAGTGCTCATTGAAGTTAATGCAGTTGATAATTTTTACTTTTCCTATATTTTTAGTTTCGTCAAAAAGTTTACCTTTTTAATGCATTTAATCATAATTTTTAAATCTTTATGCAAGGTTTATTTACACAGTGAAAGCCAAATAAAACTACAAAAGGGATATGATCTGAATTGCACTTTATTTGGGTAAGATAAGTCTTTGATTCCCTATTATTCAGTCTGTCTTCAAAGTCTTTTATATAATTTTTACCTTTTCAAAAAATAATATAGAAGCAATCGATTGATCAAATTTTAACATGTCCACAGGGAGCTATCAGGGGCAAGCAGACCAACTAAACGCTGAGCTTCAAGACTATCAATGAGCTTTACACAGGTCGGAGGTATGATCCACCTCGTCAAAATGATCATGGGAAGGATGATCCTCAATGATCAGGATCAGAGTCACCAAGAAAACAATTGGTAACTCTCTGAGTACTAAAACCCTGCAGTGGCCCCAAATTCCTCAGTTCAATACACATGAATAACATCTCTTATTCATCTGTAAGATTCAGAGGAGAAGTGAGTGTAAGTGTTAATGGGGGTGTTTTTCTGGTAAAAGGGACAAGTGCAGCTCATCGAAAGAACAAAGGTGGAACCTTATCTTTAGCAAATGAATTGAAAAGAAGCAGTGGGGGGTTTCCGACAAGATAATGTAAAATATGTAAACATATTTGAAAATTTTCAAATTAATTTATTGATATAACTCTGTTTATTCAGTCATAATTTCTTTGAGATTTTATATACTTTTGTTGACAATGTAAAAAAATTAAAGGTTAATAAGTTTCAGTCTTGTGAATCTGTTTTCCTTTTATTATTTTTTTTATCAAAGTTAAAGCTGAGAAATACTCGACTCGTAATTTAATTGAGTTCTTTCCTTTTTGTATTTGTCTGGTCAGCCACCAATAAGAAATATCAATCATCCCTTTTGCCGACAGAAAGAATGTTTATTAGTTAATTTCAGATTGTACAAAATATAATTGAAACCAACAGAGTAAAAGTTTGAAAAAAAAAATCAATCGTTGGTTCTAAGTTCTTAATTAAATTCCAAGCTAAAATCTACTCCCAGCATAAATATAACTAAAAGAGAGGGATCCAAACATTCAAAGTCAATTCACCAGGACCACCGTTGCAGGCGCCCCAGATGATTGACAGCTGTCAAATGGCTCATCATGACGCCATGGCTGTGGTGAACCTGAGATAAGTGTTTCGTAAAAAACGCTGATGACGCTGGAATGGACGCGGTGGTGTCCCGTGGAGCAAGATAAAGATTCTGCAGTCGGACAAACCCCGGCACGGTTCCTCTCTCGACCCGGCCTCGTTTGACCTTATAACGGTGGTTCTGGAACCAGATCTTGACTTGTGTCGGAGTCAGGTGTAAGAGCCGGGCCAGGTGCTCTCTCTCCGGCGCGGAGAGGTACCTCTGTGTCCGGAAGCATCTCTCCAGTTCAAGCGTTTGAGACTTTGAGAAGAGAATTCTGCGTTTGCGCTTCTTTCCCGAGTCCTCCGTGCTCTCCCGGTCCTGCCCCCGGGAAATCGATTGCTCAGTCGTGAGGGCGGGATTCAGCTCCTCTGCGGAGGTTGAAGGCGCTTTTGGAAATAATTAAAACGTTAGAAGTGAGTCTATCCAAGGCCTTGATTATTTTTAAAGCGGGAATCAATTAAAAAAAGCTTTTAAAGTGTTCATTTTATCGGTTTGATGAAAAGTGATATTAGTTTTTTTTATGAAGTTGCTGTCTGTAAAAAACGGTCACATTGAGATATGAGTTGCTGTAATGGACATAACATTTTATATTTATTATTGTTTCCTGTCTGAAAATAGTGTATATCGGATGTACATCGGAAATTGGTTTTGTATATTGGAACTTTTGTATAATAGATATGGTTTGCCAAAATATGGGACTATCATACCAATAATGGGTTTTATACTCTTTGGGGGGTTTTGTATGGGGTTACTCTTATATTAACAAAAAAAAACATACAGAAAGACAAATTGAAATATTTTTGTAGAAAATATGGTTCAATATCAAAATGCAGATTTACAAATACTGTTACGTTACACATTTACTGTATGACTGAGAACATGGTTAGATATAAAGATGGTTTTCCATCTAAAATAACTTGGAAACAACGTTTTATATCGAAAATACTATGAGAATAAAGTTTAGAAATGTAGTTTTATATCGGAAAATCGTTTTCCAATAAGTAAAAAAGCAAGTACATGAATATATTTGTTATTTTTTGTGTGTTTGAAAAAGACATAAAACAATCTTCTTGTAAAAACGAGTTTAGGGTCTTAAAATACATAATACCATGGTGTCCGTGCGCTCCCGGTGCTCCGGGCCAGGGATTGTTCTCTTCGGTGGATTCGGGATGCTGCTCTCCTCTTTCATCCGCCTCATCCCCAGTATCCTCGGTTATCGACTCTTCCTCTTCCGTGTCCTGATCGAGACCCAAAATATCCCGTACCGAGAATCCGCATTTGGAGTTCCTCAGGGACATTTTCCAAATCGAGATATCCCCGTAAAGGATGGAGATACTGGAATGGACCGATCACATATGCTTATCCGATGCTTCAACCCAGTCCATTAGTTTGTTAAAAGCTTCACCAAAATCTCGAGTGAAAACACCGAGTTGTTGAGCTTCTGGGATGAGGTGACCTGACTGACGATGGGAACGGGACAGAGAGGAAACGAAGCCCCCAAACTCATTTCCATATCAGAAGCATCCAAATGGAAAGCGCTGTAATTATCTCTAAAAGCACGCGCTGTGCATCCGCTCCACGATTGGTTCAAACTGGGCGACGAGTAACTGCAGAGATGAGATGCTTTGAAAGGCAAGTGGATAAATGATGGAAACCTTCTGGGTCAATATTATGTTTGGAGCTTAAGTCAAGTACCAGATTTAATCAAAACCAACCCCATGTTTGAGGAGGAGAGAGGAGTCCTGTCACTGCGCTGCGGAGGTCATGATGGTTTGGTTTTTAAACGTTCGTTACCTACGGGATGGGGGGGGGTGCTTATGCAGTAAATGTAACAAAGTAGCTGAACTGGGGCTGATTTAAAGCCAAAAGATAAAAACATCAAATATTGGTATACAGTATAAAAAATATTAGAGAGAGCGCTAACAAATTTTAAATTGATTGTGGATAGATTAAAACTTTGGCATCGGCATTTTTGTCATGCCGATATAAGAGAGTCCTAGAGAGAGAGAGAGAGGAGAAAGAGCTAGAGAGAGAGAAAAATGAGAGGAGAGTGAGGAGAGATGGGAATTAAGAGAGATAAGAGATAGAGAAAGCATGATACACAGACATTATAATTTATTTCTTATTTTTATTAACTATTTTATTAATCGTTATATTTATTGACTGAAAAGGTTATTTTTGTGTGTTTAATTTTGGTTTGCTTTTTTGTTTATCAAATCTTACATTTATTGAACGATATTTTTACATGTGTTTATTATTCATGCTATTATTGTTGATAAAATACTTTTTACACTTCTTTATTTTGACCTTTTTTTCATTATTTGGTGACGATAGATCAATAATAGATCAATCCAGCTCTTCAAAAAATATTCGCAGTGCATAAAGCATTTCAAAGTTTGTTCATATTTTGTAAAAACTAAAATCACTTAAAATGTTTGGCTTTAAAAATGATTTTAAAATTAAATTAAATGAGAGTGGGGGTGGGAGGTAAAATTAAAAGTGCATGTTTTGTTTTATTTTTTTAATTAAGAAAATATTTGCAAAGTGATGGGAGTGTGCTCCTTTCTCCTGCCACCATGGGTGGTCGCACTGTGCAAACACATGCACAAACCAGCAGCTATACGCTCGGGACAAAGGGGCAAAGAAAGGCTCCCTTTGCAGGGTTTTGTCCTGGAGCAGGTTTTGCATTTATTTGGTTCGTAGAAATAATGCATGACTGACACCCGGACACATTTCAAGAGCGAATTAAAGACGTTGTCATGGGACTAATGGGATTCGGTGCCCCCGGTGCTCAGAATAAACACACTATAGATTTTCAAAGAAAAAAATGGTGAGAGCTTGAAACAGTTGATGCATTGGTTCTGGAAACTCTTTCTTAAAGAAAAACAGAAACGTTGTTGGTGACTGTTGAAATTTAATATTTACCGTTTCTGCACAAAAAAATGTAGTCCACGAAAATTTATTTCCACAATATGATTTATCGGTTCTGCAATCTCTCTGGATAATGGAAAGGGGGCTAAAACGCCATTTCTAGATCAGATTTTTCCTACTTTTCCAAAAATTTCCAAATAAAGTTGTTGTTTATTTTTATTTGTGTTCTTGACATAAAACCTAAAATGGGCACAAATAATGACAATTTCCATTTCATCTACATTTACCCCGTTTTTTTAGCAAGAGTTTGCGTTTGTGACTTCATCTTTCTTGAGAGAACAAATTGCTCTTGTTTTCATTCTGACCTATAAGAAATCTATTTTCTCTAAATTACTAATCATTTTGCAGTTAGTAATACGTTAGAATAAATAATTCAGTGGTCTGTAGTTTATCAAAAAGATTTAAAGGTAAGAAAAACAGATTTTTAGCGAATTATTTCTATATTTTGAATGAAAAGGCTTGATTAAATTGTATATTTTTTTTTACATGGACAGCATTTACCCATAATGGGCTTTTTGATTAAAGCAGCGTTTAGCTTGCAGGTGACAAGATATAGTGTAAAAAAAAAAGAGAAAATTCAGACCAAAATTTTTTATTTTGGTGCCTTCAAAATACATATTTCATATTGTTGACTGGGTGTTTTCTATTAATCAGCCATGTAATATTGTGTAACATAATGAAATGAGCAATCATTCAAATAAGACAATTTAATTAAATATTTTTGTTATACAGTACAAATATTAAAAGTGCAAAATGTTTTCATTTGCAAAAGACCTCCACCAGGTGGTGCTGCTCCCTTCTATCCTAAATTACTATTAAATACGGTATACAGTATATATATTAAAACAAACTGCCACAAGCACTTTAGTAAATGAATTAAAAAACTGAAAAAAATGCATTTGAACGCGCTTCTAATAGATTTTACTTCGAGAGAGTTGGCCATCGATAAAATTTAACATATGCTGGACTTGAAGACGTGAAAAAAGCACAGTATCAACAAAAATCAATTTCACATGTCTTTAAAATTTATTGTCTTCATGTTAGAAATGTAAAAACAATCTAACAAATATAGTACTTTTAGAGATCAAATGAATTTGGTTCCTTAAACTGTTAAAGGGACAAATCGAGTTGGTTTGCGCATGCGTCCAAAGCCAGGCGCCAAACACGCCAGGTCGCAAAACCCATTAAAGCTACTTCGTTATTCTGCTTCCTGCACAAGCTTCATTTTCTGGCAATGTCATAATTGGCAACAAACCAATCACATGTTTCCTTGATAGCTGTAAGAGATAAAACAAGTTTACAATGTGTTTTTTTTGGCTGTGCTTTGGTAAACCTTGAGAAAATTAATTATCCCCACCTTCTTTGAATGGAGTGAACCGGAAGCCCGGCAGGTATTTACGCAGTTTAGCGTTACTCGCTGTTTTCTTGAACTGACCATCAGCTTTCGTCGTGTCATACTGAGACAGAACCTATGGTTAAGGACTGATAATGTAAACATTGGTTGATCCCATTTTTTTCTGTTAAAGACAAATTATATTTATAAGTTTACTAGTAGGCTAGTCAACATCTAAATCATATTTAAATATACAGTAGTTGTGTATATGCTTGCTTGCGCTCACCAGCAGTTTGTTTGTTGTTTATAAATATAATCTCAAAAAGAATCTACTTATTGTATAAGCCCAACCAACCAACCATCCATTAGGCTGTTGTACTAAATATAACAAAGCTTCCAATATAAAGAAAACTGTAAGTAGACTGATGCATTGTTGACACACGCACATACACACAATATAAAAAACAAAACATAACTACCTAGTTTAATCTTTAAAGTTTAATTTTAATAATTTAAACTGAAGTCTTTGGGGTTTGTCTCTTTGGAGGAACTTTAGAGGGGGAAGTGGTGTCGTCACCTCAGGCGGCCATTTTGTTTGTAATCTTGGATAAAGTTTAGATTATTATATAATAAGTATTTCAAATAAAATGTACTAACAAACACCTAAAATAATTTGGTTAGCTTTATTTTTTCTACGGTAGAAATTCCTCCATTTAATGGCAATGGAGATAGTACTATTCTTGTCAGGAACACTTGACTGCAGACAGGGTAAACCCCACCCACTGAACATGGAGAGCCCATCCACTGAATATAAAGTCATGTGTTTTTCTTGTAAGCAAACATGATAACGCAGGATAAAGCAAATAAATCAATAAATGTTTATGAAAAATGTTTAAAAGTGCATGGGTGAATGATAAACTCAATTAACACTGCTTGTATCCATTTAAACAATAAAACTTTTGTGGAAAAAAGAAAGGATACAATCACATCTCCTGTGAATCCCATCGCTTCCACCACAGCATCTGCACAGTCCTTAATGGACAACTCATCCTCCTCTCCAACTAGAAAGAAAGGAGGACATGAGAAAATAAACGAGCATCTCAAGTTGTTTTTTCAATATGAAAAACAGTGCAGTTTACCGGAGAGAATGATTGGTTCCACTTCATCGTATTCCTTTAGAACCCAGACGAAGAGTCGAGCCAAGTCCAGAGAGTAGATGAACTGACGCAAAGGTCGACCTGAACCCCAGACGTGAAGAGCTGCACCTTCCTCTGTTGCAGACACAAGCAGACGGGTGTAGATGTTAACTCTTCAGTTATTCTTCGGTATTATAGAGATGACTAACAGATATCTTCCAGTTTAAAAATGAACTTTGCTCATTAATATTTTTCATAATGGCTTCTGGGGGTTGAACAGGAGTTTAGCTATAAACCCTTGAACTGAGAATCTTCCTTCATTCCTTTCGTTCATCTTAAGCTAATTTCAGTGTCCTTTGTAGAGGTTAATTCGGATTATACCTTTGGTTATCACATGTGACTTATAACGTTAGCAAGAGTGAAGGCGGAGCTGTGTGTATTTGCCTATTTCACAGGGCCACCATTTTAAACGTGAAAGAGAGGCTCTGGTGGGAAGAAACCCAAAGTAGAGGTAAACAACCCTGGAATTGATAAGAAACCTGGAACTATAATTGCCACGGTTTGTTTTATTGACTGCTACATGACCAGAATGTAATGTTAAATATATTACATTATTGGTCAGCTAATGACTGACTACAAATTTTTTGGATTTGTTGCCACCAGAGCCTCTCTTTCATTCTTAAAATGTCAAAACTCTTTTCAAACAGACTACAGGAAGGGTGTAGTAAAAATGTTTGCAAATGTTTGTTAGAGATTTGTGGATGTCTGACTTTGTGCCAGGAAGGTCTTGTGAATCAGGCCAGGGAGCACGTGACCGTCGTCAATGTTGAAGTTGTCGTGGGGTCCGAACACATTGGTGGGAATGACCGCAGTGTATCGGCGGCCGTGCTGCTTGAAGCATGTCCTACCAAACACACAAACATACACAAAAATGCGGCTTATAGGGATCGGTCACCTGGGAGGACTTGTGTAAGATTAAATGACAGAAAATTATATTTCAAATATTTCCAATACTATGTTTATAATGTAACAGCCAACACATAGATGTTCAATATTAAAATGAATACTTTAAATGAAAGTTAGTATGCAAAATTGTCTAAATTGTATTTTTATTTTAGTTTTTATTTTAAATTATAAAAAAAAAATTATTTTCAATATATTACTCGAAATACGTGTGCAAGTATGTACAAAGTAGAAAGTACCGTATTATAACAAATTAAAAATGAAGTGTATGTTAACTTTTAACTGCAAAGCATTGGGTCTAATTTAGCATATGTTAGTGCATAAAAGCCCCATGCTTTTATTATACTAAATTCACTTCAAATTTAGCTTTTCTACAATATTGATTAAAAAAAGATATTTAAAATAAATGTTTTTTTAAACACATTAGAACTATTGGTACGGTGTATTCCATACAATCAAACAGACAAAGATGTGCATATAATTCTCACTCCCCAAACCTTCTTATGAAAAAAAAGGTACAAATATTTATAGCAAAAATTTTGTTCCAAAATGGCCTGTTTTAAGTTAAACACGGTAATCACAAATTGCTGGTTAACACGGGCACAAAGGCATGTTGAACTTTAGCACAGCTAGTACATTCATTTTTCCCCTGGTGTGACTTAATAAAGGATTTGTTCTTAGAAAAAGAATTCATACTTTACATTTGTTTTGAGCAATTCTTTTTTTTGACATAAGTCTTCAATCAAAAGCCATCTATTGTTGGCATGTTTTCAGATTGTTTACATTTGGCTCTTCTGAATTCCCTGCCCTCTTTATGAACTCCATATAAAGTAGAGACGGAAAATTCATAGAAGAGAATCGTATGCCGGAGAAAGCAAATAAGGGTGTGTTTACTTTTTGCATGATTAATTAAGGGTAAACACCCATAAGAGCTATGAGACTTGTTCTTGAATGCCTCCATGCAGGAACAGCTCATCCAACTCTCTTAGATTCTGACCTGTTCTGGACATCAATCATGCGCTTGGCAAAAGCGTAGCCGAAATTCGAGTCATGTGGAGGACCGTTGTGAATCTAAAACAAAGCAGGAAACAATCTGTAAGGTACAAGATTGGCTTGGAACATAACAGATCAGGGAGGATGCATGGAGAAATGTATTCATGTAAACACACCCAAGCATTTTTCAACAGCTTTTGAGTGAAAGAAGGGATGCAAGCATTAAAACGTTGTTCTGTAAATGTCTTATCCTGATTCCAAGTCGTTATTTTTATACCACACCAGAATCTTGCAGTAAATATATTTTTGTAATTTATTTTCTGTTAAACCCCCAACACAAATCACCTGGCTTTTCTTTTCAAACCAGTTTCTCCATATATTTATACATGAAATGAGTGCAGCTGTTTCCCTGGGAACTGAAATGCAAAAGGAAAAGGTTTTCAATCAAACTTGACCTAAGTAATTTGTGCCTGTTATGTGTCTGACATTTAAATTTTAAAAAGAATACACTGTTTGAAAAAAAAAATACCTTAAATTAAGAGGATTATTGGGTGTGAACTAGCATTTATTTTTAAGTTCTTAGGAGATAAGGAGAATGAACTCAACTGCACACACACACTCTTTTTTTAGCTACAAAACAAAACAGAAAACATTAACACAAAGAGAAAAAAAGAATAGTCAACCAGTCAGTTGGTGGAAACCTAAGATACATTTTCCAAATTTTCTTCGTCTTCTACTTTCGGCTGTTCCCAGTTTAGGGGTCGCCACAGCGAATCATCCGTTTCCACCTAACTCTGTCCTCAGTATCCTCTACTCGTACACCAACTAAGTTCATGTCCTCTTTCAGCACATCCATATATCTTGTCTTTGGTCTTCCTCTTGACCTCTTGCCTGGCATCTCCATCTCCAACATCCTTCTACCAGTATAACCACTATCCCTCCTCTGCACATGTCCAAACCATCTCAACCTGGTCTCTCTGACTTTGTCTCCAAAACAACCAACTTGAGCTGTCCCTCTGATGTACTCGTTCCTAATCTTGTCCATTCTCGTCACTCCTAAACTGAACCTCAACATCCTCATCTCTGCGTCTTGTCTCTTCCTCACCGCCACAGTCTCCAACCCATACATCATAGCTGCTCTCACTACTGTTCTCTACACCTTTCCTTTGATTCTTGCTGACACTCTTCTGTCACACAACACCCCTGACACTTTTCTCCATCCACTCCAACCTGCTTGCACTCGTCTCTTTACCTCTTTACCACACTACCCGTCGCACCGTTGACCCCAAATATCTACCCCACCTTCTTGACCTCAGGCCCCTGTAACCTCACTGTTCTACTTCCCTCCCTCACGTTCAAACACATGTATTCTGTCTTAAATAACAAAATAACGACGAAGCCAAAGCTTATCACGTCAAGATCAGGCCCCACACATGTATGTGTGCGTGCGTGTGCATGTGTGTGTGTGTGTGTGTGTGTGTATAGAAATCATGAGAGGGAGAGGGAACACGGACAACGAGGCGAAAAGCAAACCAGACCAGAGGAGCATGGTGGAGAACATGCCGAGGGCTAATTAACAAGGACACAGACGAAGGACACACACACAGGAGAACTTTGCTGACAGCTGCGTCTATGATGCTCAATGTTGCCTGTTTCTTAGTGCTTCTTCTAAACAGTCTGAACAACACATTTTGAAACCCCAAATAACTCAAGACAAACATGTTTACAATCGTTACGTCGATAGGGTGGCATTTTATCTGCGAAGATGCAGCTAGACAGACAGGAAACAAACTTGCATTCAGTGGTTTTTTCCTCGGGGCAAACTGAAATGCATAACTTTCCTATAAATCATGTGTAAATCAAAGTGTGGTATGTTAAATATAAGGCCTGCAATCTGTAACTATGTAGTTTATGAGTCAATCAGATTCAATCGGAATATTTCCCAGCAGTTCTTTCAAAGACATTGCACTTGTTAAAAAACTGTCCAAGTGTGTAATAAACTCAAGACAAACTTGTTTACCATCGTTTCATCAATAGGATAGGGGGTTTTGTCAGGGAAGATGCAGGTAGACAGACAGGAAACCACCTTCACCACTCCAAATTCATGAGCCGTCTGCAGCACGTTGTCATTTATACTTATATTATTTCTCTGAAAACAAACCAAGAACGTTTGATGTAGTTAGAATAATTGTAGCTGATAGAAGTGACAATTTATGATCATTTAATGACTGTGTTTAATGTAAATGTGAAATGTAAAAGAAGATATTTTGAGCACACCTACTGACACAATGAAAACTATGTAAAAGTACATAAATGTAACTCAACAGGACTTGAATTAGTACACTAGTTAAAACCAAATGAGGTGTTAATTCAACTCCCATTTTGTTATATTTAACACTAGGGTAGTGTTTGTATGGGTTTACACCAGTAGTGTCGATTTAACTGTGAATTGTGCTGCGGCTTTTGGTTAGATTCCTTGCAAGGTCACTATGCTGTGTGTTTTTTTAGATGCAAATGCACAAAAAAAATCCTGAAATTCTCTTTCAGGTTTGTAACAAGTTAGAAGGGGACTTTACCCAGAAGTCCAAATTCTGTCTCATGTTTCGGAAGAGTCCACCAACCATGGCTGCCAGATGAATAACATGAGTCGGACGATACTTTTCAAACATCTTCCTGGTCTCTTCAGCGCTCCTAAAATAAGCCACATCTCAGTCAGTTTATTTTATAGCGCCATTAAAGTCAGCCATTGTCCTGGTCTATAAAGAGACCAAACTGCAGCATGCTCATTTAACAAACGATCTCTGATTACTTTAGGAAGCTTTATTAGAAGGGTGAAATGACAAGACCAGTAGAACGCGACCTGTATGGACCCTGAGCTGCAGAATAAAGTAAAAGTTTTGATTCAAGATCTAGTGGATTAACATATTTTTGTTCAGTGTTTCAGCTTTTGTGATTTTTAGGGTAGTTATGTATCGTACACGAGCAGGTGTTAGCCAATTGAATACAAGTTAAACAATCCAAGGTTACTTCTGTTAGCCAATCGAATTTTGTAACTGGTGCTAAATGTTTTGGCTCTGAAGTACCGCCAGATGAGTGAAAATTCGAGGCTGCAAAGAAATTAATAAACAAAAATAGTGATAACTATGTGTAGCTAGCGAAAACAAAGCAAGGGAGCCAATCAATCAACGACCCAACCAATCAGAAGCAGAGGAGGGCGGGACTTTAATCCCAAATAGCCACAGTGCGGAAAATGTCCCAATTAACTTTGAGCTAAACTCTATGTAGCTTATTTTGCACAGAACATTGTTGAGCTAATGTCGCACATTATTTGGTTTCAAGAATTCATTATGTTTAGATTCAATTAAGTAATATTTGAATACCGGTGTACCCCCGCCTCTTGCCCGATGTGCACTGGAGATAGGCAGCAGAGACTCCGTGACCCCAAAAGAGAAAAAGCGGGTTAGAAGATGAATGAATTAATTTATTTTTATTTCTTTTTTATTTTTAGCCATTAAATTAAAATAATGAAATTAATGGCGTTTAAAGCTACACATTAGTTAACAGTTTGAAATGTAACCCTGCGAATGCTACGGTTAGCTAAGCTTAATACAAAGAAATGTATATTTGATTAGAACACTTCTCCTAAATTAATTAAATGTGAGTCGGGTGAGGGGTGATCTCATGCAGAGAATTTGAGAAACTTTTGTTAAAAGTGGCAAAGTCTGCATTATGAGACAAACCAGTTTTGAACACAACCCACTCAAATGTTGTTAAATATTTGTATTCTTGCTTATTTTGAAAAGCAGACCCGTTTTTATTTAATAAATTAGATGAGTATATGCTCAGTTCAATGTTACAGAACAATACATTTGTGAAAAGGTTTTTGAATTGCTCTGAATTCGTTTTTATTTTATTGAGACTCAAGTACATGCAGATGCAGGCTACTCAATAATTTATTGCAGTGAAATTGCTAGACTTCCAAAATGAAACCGCATTTCTTTATTTTTATTGAATACACCTGTGCTAAAGTATTTCTCTATGGTTCAAAAGTTTAGGTTTGGATTAAAACCTAATCGGAGGAAAGGTCCGGTCGGGTTCCCTGCAGCTGAATTGACAGGAAGCTCTCTATAGATCAGCTCTCAATGGATGCCTGCTATGATGGAATCATCCACTCCGTCATAGCACATGGCATGCACACCACAGGTATTTAATACTGTCAGTCTTCTCACTGTGGTTGTTTTCTTAAAAGTAATCAAAAGAATACTACAGTTGGGCAAAGAAATTAGATCCTTGAGCAGATGAAGGGTTTCTATAGAGCTGTTTACTCTTAGAGTTCATTTTACTCACGGCACAATAGATAAATTGAAAGAAAGGTCTTGTTGCTGCTTGTTATGGATCTCTTTTCAGTTGGGGTTTTCTTAAAAGGCTCAAATAAATACCACAATCTAACAATGAAATCAGGTCCTTGAGCAGACGATGGGTTTCTGTGGAGCTGAACGGCGGAGTAGTTCGTTTCATATCAAACTTTTGAACTTTTGCTCTTTTTGTTTGTTGTGTTTTTATTTATTGTGTTTTTCTCTCGCACTCACAGGAGGTTTGCATCTTTGGATGAGAGAAACGTCCATTCTTCTCCTTCTCCTCCCTCTTCTTTCACGACCTGCTCTATGGCTCGCCCCACCAGCCCACTGCCGCCCGTCACCAGCACACGCATGGGTTCGATTGTTCCGTTCATCTGAGAGGAACGAGACATGAGGAACTCAACAAGAGGTGAACAACAAAACTCATCACTCAACTTTCAGAGTTTCCTGAGTTTGCATATCTTCAGATCCCTAACCACTTTAGGAGCTTAACTAAGTATTAGCAGAAACCTGCGAGACCCAAGAGAACCCATCTACTGTCTGTGAATGTCTGGTCAGAAGAGGTCTTCAGTTGCAACTTAAAAGCCATTTCTTCAGCAAGGCCAAGACTTTTAACTGTAGTGTGGAAAAATGGCAGCAGGAGTCAAAATATTTGGCTATGTTTGTTCATCGAAAGTCTGGAGACTCGTTACTGTGTTTCTGGAAGCAACAGTTAAGCATGGTGGAGGTTTTCCTTGAACAACTTAACCATCGTGATGGCCTCCAAATTTATTCTGCAGCAGGACAATGACCCCGAACACACACCCAGTCATTGAGAACTATCTTCAGTGTAAAGAAAAACAGAGAAATCAACAGTAAAATATCAAAACTTTTTTAAAAACAGTGAAATAAATCAACACGAGATAATAAAACCATTGAAAATGTTGTTTACTTTTGTTTTTGGGAGACAGTGTTTCCATTGGCTTTTCTTCGGCCGATTCTTTCTTTTTTTAAGATAATTTTTTCAGTGTTTTTGCCTTTATTTTGAACAGACAGAAAAGAAAATGTTACAGGAAGAGAAGCGGTAACGACAATGGACCTGGGAACCCACGTCACCCCACGAAACCGCCCATACATGTCCGGCACACAGTGAACCGCAGTGCGCCAGACAGCAAATGCTTCTGAATTGTAAAAATAAGTGAAGAACATATAACCACTTCAAATAAAATCACAATAAAAGTGCAAGTTCTGAACGGGTTATGCATTGCCCACCATTGTTATATATAAACAACCAACGGTGTCAACAAACCGCCTGCAACTTGGACTGCGAGAAAAGAAAATACTGCACCTCACCCATTTCCTGGGCTCTTCATGTTCAGATTTTGACACGAATATCATTAAAATAATTTTGGGGAACCGCTCATTTCGAGTCAACCCACACATCACTGTTAACTACAGCAAGCTCAGAACCACTACCGTTGTTTTCCTGGAAACTCTAAAGAAGGTTACATTTGGTTTCCATGGCTCTATATTTTTACATTTTATATATAATTTCATTGTGTGCACAGACACATTTCATAGGGATCTTGTGGAACAGGTCAAAAGGTTTGATGAGATACCTAGACAACAATTATATTTTTAGAGCTCTGCATTGAAGGTTTGCTTCAGATTTGATATTTAACCAAATTTAATCAATACTCCTTGACTCCAAATAACCCCACAGATGGATTCATACAAGAGATCAAACAATGCTCAGTGCTTTGCGTACATACATATATACATACATATATACATATATAGATATAATGACTCATGAGGAAGCCAGGAGCACCTGAGGGAACAAGCGTGTGGTTTGTGAAACGTTTCACATTTCAGAAATGGAAACCTGAAACCTTTTTTTGACTTGATTTGACAGCTGCTGATGAGAAGTGGACAGAAGCTTAGAGTGAGAGCAAACATGTCATAGTAAAAGACAAACAGACAAGTGTTTTTAAATTATTTAATAGTACGAAAAATATTTAATAGTGAAAAAAGCTCTTAGAATTTCACCATTTCATCATTGCCAATGATGAGCTGTGGCTGAGTGGGCATCACCTTTATGTGAAAATACCTCAATGTCCCAAAGTGGAAGTGTCCATATGTTGATCCATCAATTTCTACGCCCTGACGCTTTCCTTTAGATTTGTTTTAGGATGTGCCCTCTCTTCCCCCGTCTTTCTTTGTTTTGTTTTTTTTGGTTCCCCTTAGCTGAACGCTTCATGAGCTTTGTAGCTTCTCCTAACTATTACTCCTACTCCTAACTCGTATTTGTCCTGTTCTGTCATCCGTAGACAACCGTGAAGAACTAATATGTACCATCACATTTCTTTATTTAAACATACAAGGAACTGTTGTGTGACATGCCTTTTCTATTCTTGAGAATACAAAATGTTTATTCAGACATAAGCTTCTCGCAAACAAACTAATTAACAGAATAGTTTGGTGCCTCTTTCTCTGGCACAGTTCCCTTCTGGCATAGGGCAAAGTTGATGTGGAAAGTCAACAAAATAGACGGTCTATAGGCTGGTAATTCAACGTGTGTATTTCCCCTCAAACGCAGGCTTTTGAAAATAATTAAAAATGGTAAAGTAACAAATTTAACAGTTAATTTTAAAGTAACATTCTTACATCTAATCAGCTTTATAACGATACTGACGTCCTAAAAATGTGCATTTGTTCTGAAGTCATCTGAACATGATACTGACGATACTGAAGTCATCAAAAATGTCAATCTGATAAGACCTCTCCGATCTGGTTGCTCAATTCATTTCTCTGTTCACCCGATCTGTTGGGAATCGCAATGACTTCCAGTGAAGTCATTGGAATTTCTGTAATAGTGTGACTCCGGTATCATTCGACTATGCCGTTTAACTGTAAAAATATGTTTACTTGTTTAATTCCATCATACCGCTCTGAGTCCATCCTGGGTCTGATTATGGTGTTTAAAAAAAATCTCCAGAGATTACTTAACTTAAATATCTTTCACTACCCTTGCTGACTCCAAACCTTTGGCTGTTTTAACTATATGAGAAACTAAACAGTATTCTATATATTTTTGTAAGAGATTGGCATGTGGCTATAGTGTTACCACACTCCAAGCACAGTTTCTAGGGTGAGGCAATCAAATAGAAATGTCTGGTATTCGTGTGGGCGTTGTGAAAATATTAATCGAACAATGTATGCAGGCCACGCCCTGCCACATAAGTCTGTATACGCTTAATAGTGATGTATGCCTCTGTGCACAAGCCCTTGAATTATTATTAAAAAGTCTGCTTGAAGTTCTGCTTATTTTTTCTGCATGAATAAGGTTTACTTTCATTTAATTTTGAATGACAAATTAAAAAAAATGTGTTCAGTTTGATTCATGGTTTAACCAAAAATAGAAAAGTGGAGTTTCTGGCTCCAATCACCTCAAAGGTTTATTTTAGCAGTTGTTTTGCATACTTCACAAGGCTGTGAAATTTGTGTAAATGATCCACTCCTGAATCTTTCCCGTCAGCACATCTCTCATTCACTCCCCCCTTTTCTTTTAACACCCTCCTGTCCTGATGTAATTCATGCGAACTGGTCCATGGGGAAAATTAATGAATAATTACTTACATAAATTCACGGCTTCCATCCAGAGGAGGAAACACCCTATGTTCACTCCCCTGGAGATAACAAAATTTGCTCAGCTCAAACGAAACACCTACCCTCCCATCTGACTTTTAAAATAAGCAGGACAGGAAAAGGTAAAAAGTCCCGATTCACATTCCCTCAGATCATATTTCAGGAAGATTTTTCATCAAATGATCACAGAGCCATTTTAACTTGAAACATAAATGTTCTTGCACTGAAAGTAAAAAGATTTTGATTAAAATTATAGTATTTATCATCCATAAGCCCACTGCGTAAAGGAGGATTATCCAGATGTTTTTTGTAAACCTAGATCGACTTCAGACTCGACTAAAGTCACCTTGAGAAATACAGTCTTTGATCAAATTGAAAGTATTTCTCTATTGTCTATCAACTAGATAAGTAATATAATAATTAACTAGAAATAAAAAAACACTTTCGTTTGATTTTAATCCCCTTTAAAGGTAGATATACGTTAGTCACAAAATTGCAATAATGATTAAATTAAGGAGGTTTTATCTCAACTAAGAAATGTAAAACAGCGATAAACAAACAAAAACAGAGCATCATCAAACTCCATAAGTAAATGTATAACCAGCAGCAGTTACCTTCCGTATCTCGGTCCGTAGGATATGTGGTAATCTATGCTCTGTAGTTGCGCTCAGTGTTGCAGATGTCTGCTGCCCATTGGTTGATTTGTCTGTAGTCAATGTAGATTTGCATGGATCTATAGATGGATCCTGGCAGTTTGGCTGCTGCTCCGGGCGTCATCCATCAAGATGCAGCATCATGCACCCTCCTCCTATGCATGATGCAGAGCGTCTATAACCCTCCCCTCTCTTTTTCTGAGAAATTTAGTTACTGAGTTATGCATCGAGCAGGAAACTGGTCTTTTTAAGTTTCGTTTTTATACACCCGAGGTCATTTTACATTAAGTTTTGAATCTGAATCAAATGCACTTTTCTGCTGAAAATAAGAAAAAGCTCTTACAAAGTCACTTTATATGTCTGAGACTTGCTATACATTTAGTAAAAAAGTAGTAGCCTCAGTTTACTTCCGGAAAATGCTGGAGAGTTTGAAGGAAACAAGTTTCAATGATTAAGAAAACAGTTAAGAACCAGCCCGGACCTACGCGCCCAGCCCCTTAGTTCTACGTGGGTCATTAAACAAAGGAAACTGATGATACTAAGGAAATGGATTTGTGTCAATATTGTCCAAAACATTGCCCAGAATATTGTCCAAAACAGTCAGTGTTTACATAATTCTCGTAAAGTTCCTCTGCACTTTCTTATGGCTATCCCTGAGCTGGAGTTCACTCAAGAGCAGTATTGAAGTTGACAGTAAAATGGGATGACTTTACATGCAGTCACATGCTGGGATATAAACCTCTGAGAACACCTGATATAGCTAGATACCTTTCTCTCCTTCATTTGAGAAGGACCAGTTAAAGCTCAGTAGGGTTGAGGTCTGGAAAATGCTAGGCTAGGTCAACTTGGAGAACTTCTCACGTTAACATACTGCCCTCTAGCCTGGTCTCCAAAGAGAGAGGGTTGTGTTCTGCTTCAGTATGTCACATGCTGAACAACAGTTCCCCAGTTCAGACAGAACACGTTCAGCCCCAGACTATGACTCTCCCATAACCATGCTTGACCATAGACAGGTCGCTCCTGTACACCTTATCTTGTTTCAACAAACAGTTTGTAGCTTTCTTGGGTATCATCTTAAGAAAAGGCTTCCTTTTGGGACCAATTTGATTCAATTGAAGAAAGACCACCACCCCCTCGACCTCTGCATCACTTACACATCTATCTCCAGATCTGACTCTGTGCATGTGCACTCAACTCCTTTAGTGGTCTATGGTGCAGCCTGTTCTGGTATAGTGGATAAATCTTCACTGTAATTTTTGAGACATCTGCATTCACGTTTTGGTGCCTGATCTGCCGAGCCTGTAGCCTGATGACGTTCTGCACGTTTGGAATAGTGGGCAGTTTCCTTTTTTTTTCCCTTTTCCCGGTTAGAGAGATGTATGTTTCTCCACACACTCCATGTGCAGCTCTGCATCCTTGGCTTGCCTTGTTTTGTAAAAAGACAAAGAAAAACTTTGTGATTGTGTTTCTGCTTCTAGGTCTTTTTAAAGTCGTGCAACAGAATAAAACACAAAAAGAATGGTCTATTTTGACAAGGATTGTATTAATTATCATATTAAACATTTTCACAATAATCCCAACCACCATTTTCATTTTAAACATTTCTATTTAAAGTAGGCACTGTAAATAAATTTGGACTTTCTACTCATTTTGGGGATTGACTTCTTTTTTTTTTGTTGTTTATTTTTTTCAACACTTCTTGCAGGTTAATAGCGCCCTCTTCAGGCCTTTCTGGAGAGACGGGTTCCAAAACACGTCATAAAATACGAAGTAAAAAAAATCCACATGAGGTATTTTACATTGTATCACCTTCACAATTAAATATTTATATATAAACTACAAAGCTTTGAAGAAGATGGTTATTATAAATGTTTTCTGAATGTGAATAAAGCAGCTAAAAACTTTACTCTTTCGAGAGCACTTACTAACTTAACGTACTTACTTACTAACTTAACATCAGCACTTACTTACTAACTTAACTAAAAAAAAAAAAACCTCTGAAGCACTGTTTTGATCTGTACTAGCCCGAATGTGTTCTATGTGTATGTCTACTGATCCATCCACTTTGTACCAAACTGCTTGATGTTTACTCCCAATGTAAGTCGCTTTGGATAAAAGCGTCTGCTAAATACATAAATGTAAATGTAATAGGTGTCTCATTTCTATAAAGCAAGAGAATCCCTATTATTTAAGTACCCTAAATGCAGTAAACAGTACAGGTTGATAAACTAGATTTGAATTTTAGATGTGTAAGTTCTTTGTGTGTCGAGCTATAGTCAAATAAGAAAGAGTTGACCTGGATGCGGATCAAAGATCATTAAAACGATATTAAAATTCATCTGTAGTGCGTAAATAATGACCCAAAAATAAATTATCAATCTTAACCAAGATTTACCGATTAAACCCCGGATTTACAGCTTTTACACAGAACCTAGAAAGCTGTGTGCTGCATTTCCATTTTGTAGGAGTTAGAGCGATGGATTGTCTCACTTTTAAACTGCCACATAACGAGATGCATAATGGGGTATGCACGAGCCAATGACCAGGGAGTACAGAAAGTGAGGTACTGTGACGTCACACAGCTCCTCCCACTAGCCGTGTGGACTGTGGAGCACTCTATTTCCGTCGATCAATTTTCTGTCCCAAATTATCGATCAGCCAACAACATCTTAACCAATGCAGCTTCCATGTTCGAGGGGACTTTTCTTGTGTAAACGAAGACCCGTTTTAAGCTCTGAAACTTCCGCCTCCTGTAATTCCCAAGTAAAACGCTAGAGGGTGATGCTATATCATAGTTCTGCTTCGCGAATGGCTGTCAAGACTGACGCACGGCTTTAAAGTAAAATTAACCAATCTGAATTTCCTTAAACTCGTTACAGAACCTACCGGTTAGTTTTACAATATAAATAAACCCTTAGTTCAATCTTAAGTTTTTATTAGCACCTGCAGCTCAAACCAACTTTAAATTTAAACCAGTAACCATGTGTTCTTCCAAAACTTGAGTGGTTCCACTGGAGATAGATTTTATCTCTTTCCTGATACAATTCTAACTATTAATGGAAACTAGTACACTCTTTAAAAAGATGTTCTTCGTGGTTTGAAGATGCTGTATAGAACTTTTTTGCTCTGAAAAATCCTCAAGCTCTTTCCGGTTCTTCACTGGCTTGTTGTGTTTTTGTTATTGCACTTTGTTAGCGTTAAGAAATGTATGGCTTTTTGGTATTTGTGGTTCTAAAGTAGTACTTTGTTGTTTTTAGTGTGCTATATACAGATGCTGCTCATGACAACGTGTATTTATTTCATACATTTGATGGTTGGTATGAATATCACTTTTTAACATTGGTTCTGTAATAGCACCAGGGTTCTCCTATGTTTACTAGCCAAAGAACCAGATTTAGTTCTACACGAACCATTTTTAGAGTGTAGTATTACATTTACCACTAGGGCAGTTATATAAGCCCACACCATTGATACCAGTTGTTTTGTTGACACATGTCTATAGTTTAGCTTGAACCCTCAAACACCTCTTTTGTCACCTATTGGGTTGTGCACGCTGGGTTGGAACTAATGTGGAGGTCTGTGGTCCTCCAAGAACGATTGGCTTTTAGTGAGCTTGCAACTGTTTATTGCTTGTTAGGGTCACAAGGATCTGCTGGTGATAACAATGTTTGTGAAATTGGGATAAACCCTGCAGAATTGGCAGTCCATCACAGGTCACATCAACTCACTATTCAAACGGTTAATCTGTAGAGCAACACAAACTTCATCCACTTTAAAACCAGCTAGTCTTGCTGGATTTGGATAACTGGGGGCTATGGAAATTCCATATATGCGCCATAAACCTGTACCGGGACATGGGCCCCTGAATTATTATGATAACATATTTATTACATTCTATTCCCTATTAATATGTTGGCTTGTTGCAATATTGTTCTGCACGCTGCACTCTGTTTTTTTTAATAATACTTGGCTTACACTTGATTTGGTTTGCTAAAGGGAGAATTTGAAAGGATAATTGGCTGAACTCAAAACAATTTTTTATTTGCTTAGAGAACTAGCCCAGTTACACTTGTTGAAGTTCATGCAAAATAGAATTCCTGCTCTCAAACATGCCACAGGCTAGCTTTGGGTCTACAGTAAGGCGGCGTTAATGGCGGTGTTCCGGCTGGCAACGTTCCTGCTCTGCGCACGCGCACAAAGCTGCGATTTGATAGGACGCAATGGATGAGCTTCCTCCAAAGGAGCGTCACAGTTTTTTGTAAAACTCAAAACGACTCCGCAGAAAACGTCACGCCAGAAGAAAAAAAAAAGAGGAGAGAAGGAGAGCAGAGGAGACACAGGGACGCTCTCCTCCGTTCTCTCCAGAGCTGCACAGTCACCGGGAGGGAGAGAAGGGAAATATCACCATGCAAATGGGTAAGCTCCTCTTCTTCTTCTCCATCTAAGGCGCTGAAACAGTAATGGAACAAGAAAAACAGTCAGATTTGCCTTTGAGCCCCATAGAAAACAAATCTATTCAGAGGTGAATAACGCATCTGTGTGCTGATACAAATCTCTCAAATAAAATATCACGATCCGCATTGTTTTTGTTTTTTGTTCCCTGCACAAAGTTGCTAAAGCTTTACTTGAGGATATTGCTTCAAGTTTCCCGTGATTTGTGTCAGTATTTTTGTTTTCGTAACAATGCAAAGTTTAAACACTGATTTGCTCGAATGTTTTATTCGATTTATGGCCATATATTTAAAAACAAATAGATAAACTAATTACAATAATAATTACAACAGTAATAAAAATCGTTGACTATCATAAAGATTTCTCATCTGAATCCTCATGTTGATACTGAAATTATTGAGTTAGGCAAATTTTTGACATGGCAATAAAAGGATGGATGTTTGCAGAAAATAAAAACAAATTACAGTAAAATATTATTTGATAGGTAATGATTGCCTGAGCTTTCAGAAGGGGAAAACCTACTTAAAAGCTGCAAATTGACAACTTGTTTTAATAAAAAAGTTATTAATGTATGGTTATATTTTAATAGTTTTTCAAATAATCTGTTTTGAAATAAATATCCTTAAATTACATAATAATTGGTAATCATGTTTTATAATAATTACGCAATTTCTCGCTTCAGAATTTTGAAATATATATCTAATCATTTCGTTCGTTGGCTCATGAAAAGGATATTTGTGCTTTAAATTTGTTTCAATAATAGGTTCACTGGAAATAATCCTTTAATTTGATAAAAATAACGAGTGCAGAGAATTATAACGTTTTAATAGCTGTTTAACCACATGAGCAAACAAAATACTGACTAAACATTTAGTTTGCTTCTTTGGTGTGCATTGTATTTTAAGGAAAAATATTTTCTGCAGTGCTAAAAGTATTAAAAGTATCTAGGACTAAATAATATTAAAGTTAATATTAAACGCTTAGAAAGAGCGGCTGATTTTTAAAGTAAATTCTGCAGCATTTGTACAAAATGTTTCTTTGTGGATAATGTTTTTTTTACCACCGTGTCATCAAAAAAGTACCTAAAACAAGTGACATTTTAAAGTGAATTTCGAACATTTCAAGCGATGTAAACTGTCCAAAATGAAGCAAAAAGCGCGTAATTAAAAGTAATTATAGCCTACACTGAAAAAAAAAATTAAAAAATAATGAGGCGATGCATAATGCAGGAAATGTCCTTAAAATACTACACAATTATTGTACATAAACATGGCTGTTTTTTTAATTGATGTTTTTCATTGTTTTGCGCTGAAACGTGTGCATAATATATATTTTTGCTAATTAAAATTTTTCGCAATTTAGCCAGTAAGTTTTAAAACACACTTTGCAAAAAAACAAATCAACACTTTTTTCTATATATCTATAAAATAAATACCGTACACTTTTAATTGAAAGGTAATAATAATGGTACTCTAAATATTACATGTTATATTTAGCTTGTATTTATTGGCTTGTTGTCATTTGGCCAGAAGATGCATAATTCAACGGTGACTAGATTATGTCAAAATGGACAATTTTAGAGAAAACTGTCTATTTTTTGAAAATCCCCGCAGATCAGACGTACGGGGAGGTGAACCAGCTCGGCGGGGTGTTCGTGAACGGGCGACCGCTTCCCAACGCGATCCGGATCCGCATCGTGGAGCTCGCGCAGCTCGGCATCCGACCCTGCGACATCAGCAGACAGCTGCGCGTCTCTCACGGCTGCGTCAGCAAGATCCTGGCCCGGTACAACGAGACCGGCTCCATCTTACCCGGGGCCATCGGAGGCAGCAAACCGCGAGTCACGACGCCCAACGTGGTGAAGAGCATCCGGGATTACAAGCAGGGCGACCCCGGGATATTCGCTTGGGAAATACGCGACCGGCTGCTGGCCGACGGGGTGTGCGACAAATACAACGTGCCTTCGGTCAGCTCCATCAGCCGCATTCTGAGGAACAAGATTGGGAACCTCACCCCACCGGCGGTGTATGACAGCAAACCGTCCCCGCCGCAGATCTCGTACAACCCGGTGTATCCGTACTCGTACCCGAGCCCAATGTCACCCACCGGATCCAAGCTGAGCAGCTCTCCCGGAGTTCCCGTCAGTTTGTCCCGGGCCTGGCCCTCCGTGCACACCGTCAGCAACATTCTGGGAATACGCGCTTTTATGGACCCCACAGGTAAACGGCTGCAGACATTAAATCAACTCCTATTTTATTTGCAAATTAATGTCTTTATTTTGCAAAACTTTTCAATTTGCATCAGTGCTTTTTTTCCCTTCAATACTTTGTTTGCCACAACTTTGTTTTATTTTGCGATATTGGTTCCATGCCCTTCACTGTTTAGTTCCAACCCTCAAAAATCTCAAGCCTCTGGTTCCACAGAAGCTCTTGCTGAAGTAGAACTAAAACATTTTCAATATATTAATTTCAATCTGTTAACTCATAAAGTTCACTGTACTCAAAAATGTTGTGTAAACTCATCAAAAGAAATAATTTAAAACATTTTCTTTAGAAATTGATGCTTTTTGAGTAATTTTTATTTATAGATTCGTTTACTCAAATGACTTGAGCAACCAGTTTAATGTTCCAAATATCAATTAAAATCATGTTACATTTCCACTTTATGATCACTTGGGACATATTTTTGGGTGTAACTTTTATTGTAAAACTACTCTTTAGTCATTTGTAAGACTTTTGACACATACATTGAGTTTATTATAAGTGAAATCTCATGAAACCCACATTTTGACACAATTTCCTACATTTGATTAAAGTCAACGCTAAAAAATGTGGTCTCCGCACATGTTCCAGAGCAACCCCAAAGTGCTGCACACAGCAATACGGATACAAGATAAAAAGTTATTTAAAAGGCTCAGATCACAAAACACATCACAGACAACCCCCTAAACTCACAATACTTTAGTAAATATATACGTCTTAAGTTTTACTTAAATTTTGTCTGAATGCGAATCATTCTACAACCCTGAATCCACTGCAAACACTTTGTGTGTTTTAGTCTTTATTTAGTTCTAGGACCAGCATGAGCTACTTGTTTGATGATCGTAAGGACTAACTAATGGTGGTCCAACTAATATTTTGGGGCAACCCATACCTGAAACACCAAAAGTAAAAGTTCAAAATAATTCTGAATGAACAGGAAGTAGTATAGGTGTAATATGATCACGCTTCTTTGTCCTGCAGGTTAAAAAAAACATGGATAAGAGCCAGACAGACTGCAGCCTTGATTCATTGTGAAATTTATTTGAACCCAAAACAGACTTACAATTTTAGCTCATTTTTAATTATCTCTGTTATAATAATCTGACATTCAGCATTCAAATAAAAAAATACACAGTAATTTGTTGGATTAGTTTTGTTTCAATAGGTTTTAGTCTATTTAATTAAGGCTAATTAAGAATGATCTCTTAAAATGACCATTTAACAATCTTTTTTACTCTTTGACAAATACATAATATTTAAAATAAAAGTAAAATATAATTTGCCATCACTAAACATGCAATCACATTCAAGCTTGAATAAAACAAGGAAAATAATGACTTTTTTCTTATTTTGTCTGTTTACTTTGTTCAACAGGCCACACTCAAGCTGTAAAATCTAAAACTGAGGGACAAAAGTACAGTTTTTGACTTAAAATGGTTCTTTTAAACCCTTAAAGCTTGGTTGCCACTGGGGCATACTTTTTAAAGGTACTTTATAGCTTTCTGGTATGCTAACAAAGTTTTGAATTGCTGGATAAAGAGAGACCAGATTGCGTTTATTTCTCGCATGCTGAAAAAAACAGTGCTTTGATGGTTTTATTTAGTGTCATGGTGCACATTGGTTCCAAATGTACAGAACATGTCAAACAGCATTCTAACTAAATTATATCTTAATCTAAACTTTAGATGCAACCACATTTTCATTAAAGGTTCATATTTCCTTTGTGTTTTGCTTTTACATTGAAGAGTTTCTGCAATGTGAGGAAATCGAATGTGTGTAAATGTGCTTCTTTAATTGATAAGAGTTTAGTTTTGCATGTGCAGACATTTGCAGGTCAATCTCAATAAATTTTGTGAAAGTTCAATGTTTTGTCACCCATTTTAGAAAGGCAAACATCTTATTTTTAAACATACACGTGCATATATAAAACTTTTGAAACCTTTGTTTTCTGATCAAATGTTTAAATTGTATTTTCAGCAGAAGTGCTAGGTTTCTGAAGAGGCTAGTCTTTTGTGTATGTCTTGATAATACCATGGGGTTTAGATCAGAAAAGCTTTTGCTTTGGTGCTGATGCTGAATTTTGGTTTTCATGATCTATCAGAACGAACATCTCCAGAAATAAAAGGCTTGAAATATTTCTATAAAGGTCTGAAATGAGTGACAACATTTTGTAACTTTTACAATAGATTTAACCTTATGTTATTTCTACTGTTTGTAGATTAATGAAAGGCAGATTGTTGTATAAAATACGACCAGGTTCATCCAGAGCATGTTCAGCCCTTAAAAAACTTCAATAATTGCACATTTCTCCTCCTGAATCTCAGGCCTGTTTCTAAAATTTCAATTAAGGGGACATTTTAACAAAATCAACCATGTCAACATTACTTTTATTGTTGGAAATGTTACTTATGGTGTAAGTCGTGAATTTTTAAGATGAGTCTGTTAAAGTAGCAGGTGTAATCATACAAATTCACTAAATAAAGTCTGATTTTATGTGGAAATAATTCACTTACATTTGTATGCCATTTTATAATGGTTACATGTTTCATTGCATTAATAAACCACAAAAAGTTCACAGTAACTTCAACTTTTGGAAACCAATGCCCCAATACTACAACTTTTAGAAAACAGTTTTCAAAAATGAAAATTTGTGAAACAAAACATTTATTTTAGAATCATTTTGGCCATTGCGGCATTGTTTTTGACAGTCAATGAATGTGAAGAAAGAGGGGTGCACAACCACTGCACACTATTCCAGAGCTGCCACTTGTTAATTGTTAAGCTTCATTTTAAATACTTTTCCCTTATGCCTTGTTGACTTATACATAACTGTTTCCATAAGTTTTGAGTACTGTGATCTTTTTGGGTCAAAAAGTTTACTGACTATATTTTAATAAAATTTTTACCATTATTATATTTCCCACCAAATCGTAATGTGTAAAGCTAACATAAAATGCTTAGAATGTTAAAAGCACTAATAACAAAGTATACAGTTGTATTGGAAAGTCAGAATTCATTATATAAAAGCAGCAACTCACTTCCTTTCCCTTTGTAACAACAGAGCTTGTATACACATAATAATAATGAAGCATCAAGTTCAACATAGTACATAAAAACAAACAAGACAAAGAAAAATAACCTGAAGATCATTTAAAACTAAAATATCCCTGAAATTGTCAAAAGAAACAAAATAATTAACTTGAAAACACCACTTCTCGTTATGTCTTTCTTCTAGATTTGTTACATCATGTACTATGAGACTGTTTAATTGATATTTGGACGGAGACAAGACGTTTGATGCTTTTTAATGATCAGATATTAATGTTAATTCCACGTTCATTTGCCATGGGTGCTGTTACTGTTTGGGGTTTACATTTTGAGGAGCTCTCCTAGAATTCATAAATTCAACAAGCACGAGTTTCTAGTCCTTATAATAGCAATTTAGTGCTTGAATCTTTTAAAATGCTTCTTTTTAAATGGTTTTGACAGCCATCGCTGGAACAGAGAGTTATCAGCCCAAAATGGAGGAGTGGACGAGTGTTAACAGAGCTTCGTTTCCTTCCGTCCACGGGATCAACGGTATCGACAAACCCTTGGAAAGCGACCTGAAGTACAGCCAGGTGACTCTCTCTTTATCGTTTCAGAATGTTTTGCGCTGATCATTTCGTCAGTAGAATATAGTCAAATCTGCCGTTTTGAAACTAACGTTCCCCAGATAGCAAACGACCGTTAATAACTGACGTTGGTTCAACGACATTTCGCTCATCGTAACGGTATTTTAACGTCTGGACGCCCAGTCATTTAATAAAAAATAATATAAAGTTATTTTACGTTTATTTGACAATAAATAAATGCGAACTGTCCAGTCACTAAGATTTGATCCTTTTAAAACTTAATTTCACAACAAACCAACAATGTTAAGGGAAATGTTATTTTGTAGAAATATTTTAGATTTATCATGTCCCTTTCGGTTCTGTCTCAAACATTTTTCGCAATATAAAAGCTACATATTTGTTTAAAAATTAGATATTTTTGTGATAGTTGAACTGTTTTGTGAAATTGGTGTGTTAAATGATTATTCCTTTAAGAGTAATCCGTTTTTTAAGTAATTTTTAAGTGAAAGTATCATTTAATTTAGAAATAAATGTTATTTTACTTTTTAGGCTTCATCAAACCTGTCTGGATACGTCCCTGCTTGCGCGTACTCCGCCAGTAATCAGTACGGTGTTTACGGTGGAGCGGCCGGTAGCTACGGACACTGGGCGTCGCAGAGTGCGGGAATCAGTCACCCGAGCAGCGGCTCCGTGATCCCGCACAGCTCCGCAGTCTTCAAACACACCGGGAGAGAGGGTAAGAGGCGGCTATAGTTGATTTGGAAAGAAAAACTGGCACCAGAGCGAGTAAAACCGAAAATGTTCAGATTAATTCAACATTAACCTTTACAAGATTGTTAGCATCAAAGAATTTGTTAAAAATGTTTTAATACCTTAAAAATACGTATCATTGTAATGTGTGTATGATTGTTCTGATGCAAAGCGTTCCTGTTTAACTTGATTTCATACAGGAACTGTTTGACAACATTTGATATTTCTCAAACCATGGTTTGCAGAATTCACCCTAAAATAGCAAAACAATGGATTTTAGGATTCTGTGAAATTTAAACAAAGTTCAGAAGCAGCTTTGTTAACATCTTGCCTGATAAACACAGCATCCTTCTTTCTTTCTTTCTTTCTTTCCTTTCTTAGAAAGAAAAAGTCCAGCGAGCAAACACGAGGTGCTGAGCATCATTCATGGCCTCACAGAGTCATGAAAACACCTTGTTCTGGAGATGAACACATGCAGCTTACACCAGCATGGAAACCTGGGATTAGAGCTGTGGAGATTTCTGCAATATTTGCAGCAGACTGTCAGTTTTTATTTTGATTATGGACTTTGCTGTTCCTGTGTAAAAATCCAAAAGATTTTAAAATACCTTTTATGCATTAATTCGACCAGACATTAAAAACGGAAGTGATTGGGAGCAAGAGAAAGTGAAGAGGCTGGGCAATTATTCTTGAGCTCAGAACTCAAACTCGGTTCGTCCTATGTGAGCTTCCCGACCTCTACACCACCGAAGCTTGTCAGGCTTTCATAAGAGATTGTACGAGTAACGGCACGGCTCGGTTTGGTACGGCTTAGCTCTACTCACCGCTGTTCGCCTGATTCCACCCACTTCAATCATCTCAGACTTGGAAACATGTCACTCATGATGCGTCTCTTCTACAATGTCGTTGTAGTTCCACTTGGGGGCATTAAAAGAAGTAGAAGAAAAGTGCAAAGCTGAGCAAAGGAGTGTGAATATTTTGTACAGTTGTGGTGAAGCTTCAGTCAAGTTCGGCGCCTTTAGTGGTGCTCCATGGTGATAAACGGATTCAGGGTGCCACCAAAGTGTCATAAAAAAAGATAAACGTCCATCCGTCTATCCACCCATTTCTTCACGTGCTTACCCTGGGTTTGGCTCACAGGGCTCTGCTGGTGCAGATCTCTAGTTCACATCAGGTGAAAGACAGGGTATGTCCAGAACAAAAATGTATTTAATTAGTTGAAACAATGAAAATAAAGACAAAAAACAATTGTCATTTTCCATGTAAACGACGTAGCAGGGAAATACAGTCTTTGTGGCTCATGGGGATAATTTTAGTTCTAAAAAGGGAAATTGTCACATCTCCATGCACCTGTTTTGTACTAAAGGGGTGTTGAGTCACATGCTCGGGATGCTTTCATTGCCTCTAAAGCTTTGGAACTATATTTATTTGTGTTCTGAGCAAAAGAAAAAGTTGATGCTGAATGGCCAGTTGGGCTGGTTATACACATGTAAATATCGGTTTATTTTTATAAGTTTGTGAAATGTGGATTTCCGTGCATTAATCATCTGCTCGACAGTCTCAGCCGAGATCATGTTTACAGAGAGATCAACAGGGATTTTCTCTCAGTGTTTGTTAACATCAATAAACTGATCGTGGAGGATCAAACCAGTGACGTGAGTTTATTTACTTGAAAATTCAGCTGAAAACCGTTCAGATTTAAAGCATAACATGCAAAAACATCCTTTTATACAAATTGACAAGACATAAAAACTAGTTGGAAAATGTAAAGGCCTCGGAAACTCTAAAACCTACAGAATCCCAATGAAGGAAAAAAATGTACATACTATATACTATATATACAAACTATAGGGGATTACAGAATTTTAATATTTAAATACAAAAAGCAATGCACAGAATATTTTTTAGATTGTGCTTTAGTAATCTTTAAAGTACTTTTGTTTTTATCAGTAAACTTGGTATAATGCTTATTTCGTTTTTCTAAAGGTTTAAACAAACAAAATCTTTAATTTTTAGACTAAAGCATGAAACTTTATGTATTTTAAAAACCTAATTTTTGGGTGAAAGGCATTTTTTGCACAAAGTGATGAGATTTATTTCAATCACAATTACGTAATGCAACCGTTAACATTAGGAAGTTTAGGCTGCACTCAGGTCTATCTATTTATCTGGGCATGCATCATTTGCTTCCAATATTTGCCCAGACATCAAATAAAACGCGACGCTCCCTAAAAGCAATATCCTGGAAAAAGCTGATCAGCATATGTAGAAACCTTTCCCATCATGCATTGTGTTGCCATCTCACGGAACTGACGCTTCTTATCTGTGCTGTCAAATTTGTTCCTTCTGAACTCTTGTGTTGGTTCAGGCTTGCCCCGCAGGTAACGTGAGATGCATCATGGTCCAGTTGCAAGCATCCCTCTCTGAATGAGGGTGTGAGGTGACGTTAAGAGGCTCAGCCGACGGGTTTCCCGTCACATGCACAAGAGCTGATCCTGACTTTCAACTGTTCCGGATTATTTTTGAACCAAACTGCACGAACTAGTGGCACTCAAATATTTGGAAGTCTTTGGATTGAACCGTATAAGAAGGATTTTAAAACTTGTACTAGCAAAAAAGACTCACAGGTACTGTTTGTCTTTAGAGTTAAATCAACACAGATGGTGTCGATGCTGCAGATATGTTAACACTGCTCCGGTGTTATATGTAACACTTGTTCAGTTGGATTTTCACCACAGCTCACAAACTGTTACATAGTTCCACACCATTGCAACCAGTAGTGTTGATTTAGCTGCGAGTTTTGCCTTTAATCTCTAATTCTACCCACAAAATCTTTACAAATATTGGTACAATCTATACAAAAACTGGTTTTCCTCAAATATTTATATGGTTTTAAAACGTTTAGGTTTAATTTCATAACATTAAATGCATATGTGTGTAAGAAATGTGAGGGAATTTTGTAAAAAATTTGTAACAGTTTGGAGAATGTTTTTTGCTTTCCCTTTAAATTGTATGAATTATGGGATTTTTTTTGGTCTTTCTCTTGGGATTTCACATATTTTTAGGGAATATTTGCTTTCATTGAAAATTTGTTTTGGACAAAATTTGTTTTCACTTGGAAATGTATGATTTTTTTATCATTTAGTTTTCGCTTGCAATTTATTTTTGGAGAATATTTTTAGATTCACTTGGAAATTAATGTAAAATCTTTGCTTTCATTTGAAAATTTGTTTTGGTGAAAATGTTTTCTTTACTAGTGATAACACCCTGCTTCCATCAAACTATTTAAAATCCCTGCATGCAAATATTACAGCACTATCCCTTATAAATCAAGTTTTATGATTTTAAAGCCTTTGTCAGGAAACAATGCAGATTCAACAATAAACAAATCAAAATGATCAAAGTTTCTGTAATAATGAGCACCGTTGGCCATGTTTTGGAGCGTGAATCTTTGTTATTCTCTCCTCCACACCCCAAAACCTGATCATTAATCTACTCAAAGTCAAACAGGATTTGGAACTTTGTTTTCAGAACTGTGCAGGCACCAGGAGACGCTTTACACACTCTGAGCATGAAACCACAGAGAGAAAGAGAATGAAATACTTGTAACAACATGAAATTAAACTAGTTTCAATGCCAGGCATGCTGCAGGATTGTCTCAAACTGAAGGACCTTCTGTGAGCCAGAGCTAGCAATCCTGGTAGATCAGCAGTTTCTGAAATACTCAGACCAGCCCGTCTGCCACCAACAACCATGGCAGGTTCAAAGTCTCTTAAATCACCTTACTTCCTCGTTCTGGTTTGAACTGCAGCAGAACGTCTTCACCATGTCTACATGGCTAAATGCATTGCATGCTGCAATGTGATTGGCTGATTCGAAATTTGCATTAATGAGCAGTTTGACCGGTGTACCTAACAAAGTGGCATATAGGATGTCACTTTGTGAGTTAAATCAAGAAGATTCAAAAGTAATTCACAAGAACAAGTTGTGAAGAGAAGGATTGTGAACCCGTCGATTGGAAATATTGATTGATTAGTCCTTTGATTCATTTTCGTAGTGAAAAAATATCTAACCTTATCAGATGCTAAAGGTGAGAATGAAATGCATCTCTTATCTTGATGCTACTGACGTCAATGGACTCACATCCGCATGAACTCTCAGCTGCAGTTGAGAACAGAGTTGCGTGACAAGCCCTCATCTTCAAAAACCATGAACTTACAACTAAAACATGTCACAGTGTTAGCAATGAGGTTGAACATCTCCTTTTCTGTACGGACAGAAGCTTCAAGCCCATGAACTGAACTATCATTGGTCGAGATTATGACAGCAGAGTTCAAAAGCTGATTTTACACCCAGCTTTAGTTTGCACGTTTGCATTGGCCTGCAATGAACTCGAGTGAAAATGTGTGATGTGCATAGGTTGGAATGCTCTTGAAGCTCTCCATCATTGTTAGATGTTTCTTCAGACACCACATTTTTTACGAAGACTGAGGGTCAGTTATAGAGTTGCTCTAGTGTTATTTAGGAGGTTTGATTGTTGGTCCACAGTCCTTGTTATTAGCAATAATATTGATTTCATTTCTTTGTTCTCAACTTTGCGTCAAAAAGGAATAAGTGTGGCAACATGGGAGCTTCAAAACGACCCTCAGATGAGCTGAAAACAATGATTGTTGGACATCGTGGTTTAGGGGAAGGATACAGAAAGCTTTCAGAGATTTCAACTTTGAGGAACTTTGTGAAGAAAAGACCAGAAACATGGTTCTAGTTAAGGCCCGAAGTGGGAGACCAAGAAAAGTCTCAGATACACAGAAGCACAGGATGGTGAGAATGGTCACAGACAACCCACAGACCAGCTCCAAATATCTATAACATCATCTTGCGACATTAGAACAAGTGCAAAGTATGCACTAAACGAAAGTATAGTACTGGGGCCTAGAAAAGCAGACTCTGGGCTGTAAAAATTGCAAATATTTTGAAGTAGCAGAATGCAGTCTGCATGTTGCCTTCAGATCTGCTGGCATTATTGAAGAATGGTGAAGGTCCCTTGAACATTTGGAGCTGCATTTCTGCCAATAGAGTTGGAGATTTGGACAGTATTGGTGTTCTAAACACTTTTAAATACCGGTACAAGCTGATCCATTATGTAGTGCTACTAAAAAAAACAAGGACTGTGCAATCCTCCAAACTCTGTCACTCTGGCCATGGTGATGCTTTTAGAAAACTCTGTGTTCAGTGATGTCATGTGTACAATTGGAATAAATACCTTTCTGATAAATTGAAGTTGTCGTCTTGGCTTCTCATGCATTTTTTACACCCAAGTGCTCAATACTTTCCTTGTGACAATACACATTATTTTGTAGTTTTCGGTATTCTTCGATTACTAAAAGACACCTATCCAGCACTAAATTGAGTCAAAGACTCTGACACCAAACGCTTTGAAATGAAGCATCACGGAAAGTCTCTTATTCTTCCTCATTCATCAAACACAAGCTGATGTGAAGCTTCATGGGAAGTGAACTAATGGAGCCTCGCGTGTGTGTCCTCCGGCAGTGTAGGGTTTCTCTGTTTGCTGAGCTCTTCTATTTCTGTTTCTGGTCTTTAAACTCAGTCTGCGCGTTTCTCGAGCATTTTATAACTGAGGAAGCGGTCAAAACCCAGAGGTCAGATCTTCTCCTGTTTGACTGTTTTTAAAGGGATAAATAAAAAATACATTTAAGATCACAATTTGTGCACCAGCAAGTACAAATATAATACGCAAAAATTAAACATTGTAATCACTAATAATGCAGAAACAGCATTTAGTAAGTCCTCGAAAAAGTATTTAATTTCTTTTGATTGATTTCCATTTCACTGCATGGAATATATTTGATGACTAGAAAAATAGAATGTAATACAGAAACAACCTCAGAACATTTGTAGCATAGTAAAAAAGTAACAAAAAATAAATAAATACATTAATACTTTTATTCTATATAGAATTAAAGCACTTGCAGAGCTTAAAGACATCTAATAGTCAAATTTATGACAAGATAAAAATACTATGCAAAGTTTTCAAAATCAATGTACGCAGAGTAAAACTTAGGTTAACATATAAAAGTTTGCTTACAAAATAAAAGTCTCTGTCTGACTTTGAAACTATGATCAGTCCATTTTCCATGGGCTTCTGGAAAAAGTTTCTCCCAATTTTGAGGAAAAACATTAAAATAAGCTTCATAATTATGTGTTGAATAGCCACATGGGTGGAACAGCGTGTCGTCAACGGCATATACAACTGCTCAAATGCATTACAAAATCCAATAACATGTTTTATTGCAATTTTGAATACATTTAATATGTCCTCAATTTATATTAAAGAATATCCACTCAAATTGACGATGGGAGTTTCTACATGTCTCTTGACACTGAAGTTTCTAGCAAAATTGCCGGGGTGCCGTAAAGATCCGAGGGGTGTCTCTTAAATACGCGTCGCATCGAAACAATAATTGCGGAACTATATAATAACAATTTAATGTTCCTAGTGCGAGAACGCTCTTTAAAAAATGTAAGTATTCACAGACATAAAATATTGTTTCTTCTCTGATCAGCCCATGGTTTGAAAAAGTTCACAACTATTACAAAGTTGAATTTGCGACGTATTTTTAGTATTATTATTTATTATTATGTATAGTGGGATTCCTGAGAACATTAGCGATGTGAGCCCTCCGTGTAGTTTTCATAATTACTGTACAGATTAATATATTATTTTTTCTTGTTAAACGTACGTAAAAAACACAAACAGTTGTGTCTTTCACCGGCGTCCCACCAGTTTCAAGTCCGTCCGACGTTTTGAGAGTCATATGACTCCGATACGTTTAATCCTCTGCTCTGACTCTTCTGTGACCCCTTTAAAGAGTATGTTCCATTTAGTCGTGGTTGGCGACCGTCTAACTCGTTTTTCCACACGACAGTCTCTAATCTGAGTCTACGCTTTGACAAAAGAGAGAAAAGGAAGAAAGAAGCGGAAAGAAAAACAAGGTTTTTAGACCTGTCTCATTGATGCCATTGTGTTGGTAGTTACCGAAAACTCTGAATAAATGAGCGAATGAATGTGTCTGTGATTTTAATGAAAAGCTGCATGCACGCAGGCCACACAGACAGTAACTATCTGATCAAGAGAAGTGAAAACACAAGTTTCAACTGCAATCTAGATTTCCATCAACACCCAGAGCTTATATCCACCACATCTCTGGTTCGAAACTGCACCTCCCAGGATCACAACCAATGAGCAAGAGAGAGACTTTTTTACAAGGTGCTTTAAGAATTACAAGCAATGTTTTGCCTCGGTTCATGTTCACATGCAGAATCGGTCACTGGCGTGTACTGAGTCTAGAATTTTCCCCATAAGTGCAAACCCACCATTATCTAAAAAGAGAATCCAGATTTTTTTAAACTATGTATTTGTTGTGTACTGTGTCAAATAAGTATTTGAGCACTTTCATATCAGCTAGATTTCTGATCCTCAAAAGCCTGTTCTTTGGGTTTTAAATAGTCCAGATGTACACTGATCATGATTTTAATGTAGCAGCGCCTGTTTGAGGTTGTTAGCCATCATAAAGATACCTGTGCACCCCACAATCAGTCATACGTTTAAGTAGCAACATGGGCAAAATCTTCAAAAAGCTGGAAAGAGCTAATTGCCAAATAGTTTGGCAAAAAAAGCCCATGATGACCATCATTGTCCCTTGGACGATCTCTCCTTGTGGCGTATCAATGACGCTAAGAAAGTTGAAGGATCAGCCTAGAACCACGCAAGAGGAGCTTGTAAATGCCTTGAAGAGAGCTGGGACCATTGTTGCCAAAGCTTCTATCAATAACACTACTATCTAGGTTTAAAATCATGCATCGCAGGGAATGTTCCCCTGCTTAAGTCACTCAATGCCTGGGCTCATCCGAAGTTTGCCTGGGACCATCTGGATGGTCCAGAGGAGTCATTGGAGAAAGTCCTGTTGTCAGATGAGGTGTAAGTAGAACTTTTTAGTCTTAACTCCATTCACTGTGTTAGAAAGAAGCATATCAAGGTTCCGGAGTGGCCCAATCTCTAGACCAATAGAAGCTCTTTGGGGGGAGCTGAAACTTTGTGACAGGAAACCTGTAGAAGAACTACGGGAACCGTTTAACTTCTGTCATTGCTAACAAAGGCCAAATACTTTTTTCTTTTTAGATCTTGGTGCAAATGTTTGTAGGATGTATAGGAGAACTTGCAAATTTTGACCTCACTGTATATTTGTCTTAAAAGGCTTATATAAATATACTAAGAAAAGAATATATACCTTTAAAGCTTGGCTTTTTACCTTAGTTAAAAACACTGTAAAAAGCTCTTCACAGTACAGTATGGAGTCAGACAGGCACAGATCATTTACTCCAGACAGCGAGATCTGTCATCATCTTTATTCTCCTGCCTCTTGTCAACTAATACTCCTTTAACTTGTTCTTCTCTACACAGAAAAAGCTTCTCTCAATCTGTCATAGATCACAGTCAGATGTAGTTTTTAGTCTTGAAAACAAATAAAAACTCAGTACTCTGACCTTCCTTTGAAACGACTCATACAGAAGATGCAGATGCTGCTGTGTCAGTTCTTTATCCATTGTTCATCCATCCCTTCTAGTTTCTGCAACAAGCACTTAAACAGACATTGCATACTATTTTCATTGTCCTGTATCTTATCTTCACATTCTTTTCTCTGCTTATTTTCAGATGCTGACACTGTGTGTGCCATTGACTCCCAAACTGATTTACAGGTATTTTTAAAATATGCATTGTGTTTGGAACTGTTCGAAGCAAGGGTAGAGAAAGTAAATGATGATAAAACGTTCATTATTTCAACGAGTCTTGAAAGAAGGGGCTCTAAAATCTCTAAAGTAGAATGCTTCCTCTTGGGTGAAACCTGAAGCTTGAGTGCTGACAGATAAGTGGGTGACCAAACCATCGAGGAGGGGTTTAAAAGCTTCACTTTTAATCCCTAAACTAAACATTTTCAGATTATTCAGTCTGAAGTTGTTTCTCCAGAGATCAAGAGATCAGGAAACGCTGCGATGTGGAAGTGAAGGTGAAGATCACGTCTGAGGCTTGAAGCAATGAAACGGTTCATGTGTGTTTTGAGGAATGTATAGCTAGGATGCTGCACTCTGTGTTTTCTTTCTTTAAATTACATTTCTCTACATTTTCCATCGCCTTGCTCCTCTATTACCTACTCCACCATACCAGGGAGCAGCTGTATTGACTAAAGTGGAACTCTTTTTAGCAAAGTTTATAATAAAATGCAAGGCTACCTTTTTTAATGCTCAAGCCTGTCTCTCATCTCTCATAGATTGTTTTTTTTCTTCTTCTAAATGGCTTCTGTGTGTGAGAGAACTATCTGATGGGGGCTCTTTCAAGACCTGCCATTGAGGAGGAGGATGTTTTCAGCTTCTCTGGGTGGCAGAGTACCGCCCCTGATGTAGATAGCATTGTCTGAGGCAAAACTGATGTGTTGCAAGAGAAAAAGAGAGAGGTGCATGATGGGATATATATGCAGGTACACTGTCAGTGCCCTTTGAGAGTGGTATCTGTGTGTATGCAACTACAGAAGTCAGATGAACTCTCTCACACGGGCATGCCACTTCAGTTTCAACTTTTGCTTTTTGCAAAAAGTTAGATGCACAGTAACACATCCCCTTCTTAATAGGGTTTCACAAGTTCATAATCTGGAACTGCCTAGTAACATGGGTGGAAAGAGATTGTAATTAGGCAGAGGGTCAGTTTGCATGAAATGCATTTTTAGTTCCGTGGGTTTGGATAGTGAACTGAAACCAATTGGGCTGGTCCTGATAACTCCTCCCGAAACATGTTTAAAAAAATCACTTGATGGATGTCAATCTACACATACACTCACTGGCCACATTATTGGGTGCACCTTGCTAGTTGAGCCTTTGCCTTCAGAACTGCCTTTTATCAGCTCAAATCAGTCTGGCCATTCTCCTCTGACCTCTGCCATCAACAAGGCATTTGCACCCACAGACTGAATGTTTTTCTCTTTTTCGGGACATTCTCTGCAAACTCTAGAGATGGTTGTGCGAAACACTTTTTTGGCACCAGTACAAAAAGGGAATTAAAACCTTTTGAGTCATAAAAAAACAGTAAATAGTACCTTCGCTCATTAATCAGTGCACTCACTGAGATTCATGCTTTGAACGGTGGCCCCATGAACAGTCTCACATCTCAAATCAGCAGCTCATTTGTTCCATGTCAGCGATGAGAGACTTTCATCATCACTTCAGCCTCAAGTGAAAAACAGTCTGATGTTCATGGTCTAGCTGCAATGTCTTTGCTAATTGGTTCAGGCAGCAGTTTCCAGGTATTTCAAGGATATCAGTGACAGCTATTAACAAAAACTCAGGTATAGTAAGAAAAATATTTGATATATTACAGTTATGTTGAAAGTAAATGTAAATGTAACAATATTATTTGAAAGACACAGTGACACACAGAGACTGGGAGAAATATATATGTGAAGTGTAAATGCACATAAAACATGTCATTTGCTTTCTTCTATGAGCCAATAAAAAAATCTAAATTTTTAAATTCAGCGGTGGTTGAGTGTTTCAACTTTTTATTTCATTATTATATGCTGATATTGATGTGAGGTGCAGCTTCTGTCAGGCATCTGATGAGGACATATACATTTGTTTTGGGAATGTACCTGAGTTTCTTTATTTAATTCATTCGGACACTTCAAAGATATTTATTACCCCAATTGAACAACAACATCAGCTGCATTATTCCATTTATTTTTTATTTTAGATAAATACCACATTCAAAACAGACACTCACTGGCTCCAAACTGCTATCTTTGCTATTTAAAGTTGAAATAAATAAAACTACTCAGTCTTCACTCCTTCATAAATCTGTTACGACTCATATTTTATATACATCCTTTGTGTTTATTTCTTGGTAGTCGTCTCTGTAAAAAAAAATTGTCCTGTAACTGTTATGTTTACTTTATGGTTTTGTTTTATAGGTTGTCTCTCAACAGAAGGCTAGCCAAATATTTTTAAGTATTCTAGCTATTCTAATGTTTATTTAGCATTGTTGTACTATTACAACAAATATTTTACGCTTTTAAAGGTGAGTTTCGTTTAAATTAAATACGGTGTTGTAAGAGTCGACTCGTTTGAATCGGTTAACCTCGAAGACTGAACCATTAAACAACTAGTTCAAATGAATCGATTCCTAGTACCGTTTGATGCGCGGTTAGCTGAATGCTAATCTGTAGCCTGAGCCTCTAGCATAGCTGCCACATGCTAACGGTTAGTTATACGTTTTATAGAAGTGTAAAGTATCATATATCGACTTTGACAGAAAGATGAACAAAATATCACTCTAAAATATTCAACAATGTAAAAGAGCTTATTTTGTCCGAACATTTAACGAGCAACGCATTCATTAGCCCTGCTAATTATCTCGTGTAAACTATCTGGTATTTTTCTACACGGTCAATGTTGTTTTGGTAAAAGTTAAATAAAAAAAAAATTGAGATTAAACAAATCGCATTGTTAACAACTCCAGGTTGGCTAATAAACCTAGCTACCTCAATGCTCTTTTTGAAGATCATGTAATAGAACTGTATAATTAATATTATATAGATTCGAATTCAAAAGTACACACAGGCTTTTTTTTAATTTTTTTTTATTGTGAGCATTCAGTTTGTTGTGCACTTATTGACCTAATACTAGTCGAACAATTTGTAAACAAGAATTTAAAAACAAAACGTAACCGACAGAAATGTTTTTTTTTTTACTGTAGCTCAGCTAAAATAAGCGCCAACAATGAGTGTACATAAAATATAAGTATAAAAAGTAGCTTTTATGCTGCTATTTGATTTTATATTAAGTAAATACTGCTGCTTTTTGTATGTTTAAACCACATTTTGGCTCCTTATGTTGCATTTTTAATTTTACAACAAGTACATAATTATGTGATTATTGTGGAAAAGTGGTTCACATTTCATTTGTGGGAACTACTAAGTGTTTACAGTAATTAAATCCTTCAAATTGTGAGGAGCTCATTTGGATGCAAAAGTGACTTTAAAATTCTTGTATTGTATGATGTGTTTCACAAGTGACAACAGCTGTTTGTGTGCGCACGAAAAAAACAAACAGAATGTTGTGCTATCTTAGAAAGTCAGGGTTTGACCTGGCTGTTTCACTGTTAGTCTAAGCAATAAACGAGCTCATAACAAGGAATGTTTTAGTCATTTCAAGTGTTCTCAATGAGGCATTCTATTTTTTTTTCTCTCCCTAAATGGACGTGCAGCTCGAATCTGAGTGTTATGCCGGGAGGAAACTGCAGCAGACCACCCACTTCTACCCATCTGAAACTGAGTCCTTAGAGGGTAATTACACTGTTTTCTCAGGTCATGCAAGTCTTGCTCGTTAAAACCTAGAGGAGTGATGCTGATGGTAGATGAACATGGAAATATGAGTAAGTACAAAAAACCTACAGCATGCCTGTTGAAGGTGCATTTTCTTTTAAATAGTTTTAAATTTCAGATGAATGCTATGAAAAGCAGATATAAGAGTAAATCTCCAACAATCTGTCATTTATTTCTCCAATGGGTTGTTGTCCTACTACGGGCCCTTCATGTATCCTCCGTTCTCTTGTGGTTCTTGAATTTTCTTGCCACATCTTCTATACCTTCTGTGGGTTGCTGATGATTCTTCTTGTGGTGAGAACACTGGCAAAATACAAAATTGCCTAAACATCCATAAGGGTTGGGGGAAATGATCTGTGGCTACCACCTGCAGAACCATTCCTTCATAGGGATTTACTAAGTGTCTCTTATGGTGTGTTTCCAGTTTGGCTTGCTTTTAAGGGCTTTACCCTGGTACTTTTTTTTGGTCCCCTTTTTGATGAGTTGCAGAAATCGAGTCGAACTGGGACTATTTTCTTAATGCCAGAGATAAGAATCTGCAGATCTCTGAATGGGCAAGACAATAGTTGTGTTCATCACGAACAGCAACAGTGCCATTTATCAACATTTGATGAACACAAATGAACACAAAATAAAAAGCCAAATGAGGAGGTATACACCCTTTCTGAAAAGACCTTTTTAAGGTTTGTACAATGCGCAATTTAATCTCAAATGCTTCCTGCCACTTGTAACCGGTTAAAAGTTAGTGCATGAAATATTTCCAGGTCTACATGTATGTTAAGAAGTGTAGAAAAGATTCCCATCACCTGTATGATGGCCCATGTTTGTAAGCAAATCTAAGCTGAGAGCTTATCAGCTGTGAGAGCTGGGGGCTGTGGTACGATTATCTGTCTGGAGGGTGATAAACCCTGTCAAAATCTCTTCCAGCGCAGCACCTGGCCCTCAAGAAAGTCAAGCTCAGATTTGTCTCATGTGCGAGATTAAAATCAGGATGCGGTTGACTTCAGGGTAGGATTGGAAGGTTTGTTTAACATTGATGAAATATTTCTCATTTTGAACAAAAGAGTGATCTCTGGGGGTTCTGAATATCAAGGTCTCAGAGAGCGAGTATTTCAGAAACTGCTGATTTACTGGGATTTTTATGCACAAACATAAAAAATAAAAAAGAGAAAGTATACAGTGAGCGGCAGTTCTGTGGACTCAAATGCCTTGTTGATGGATCTCAATCCAATAGAGCACCTTTGGTAGAACCGGAGATTTGCATGATGGATGTGTAGCAACTGCGTGATGCTATCATGTCAACGTGGAGTAACCTCTCTGAGGAATGTTTCCAGTACCAGTCTATGCCACGAGGGCAGTTTTGAAGGCCGATATTAGTAAGGTGTACTTAATGAAGTGGCCGCTGAGTGTCTGTGTGCATAAAGGACACAGAAATAGAATCTGTCTCTGTACAAACCGGATTGTCACTCACTGTTCAATCTTTAAAATTCTAGCTATATTCATTGAATTCAGTTTAGATTTGGTTCATTCAAACGAGAAATAGCTGTTAACAGAAATAGCCCAAAATAGACATCACTGTTTCGTAACTTGCTGTGCACGTCCAACAAGCTGCATCAGCCAATCGATTCTGTCGTTACAGATGAAAGGAAATTACAGATTGAAAATCTGTTGTAATTGCTGCGATTAAATAGTTGGAAATGGGTGATAGCATCTCTGGGACCTCCACCCACTAAAGAACGAGACTCAGCCATTAAATTATCCAGCGATCAGGAGTGCTGGAGTTCTGCTTTGATCTTGTTGCTGTAGAGAAATGGCGAGACTCGATTATGGGCAAAATTAGCATGGGAGGCCAACCGGGAAGGCGCCACAGCGTGAAGGGTCAACACAGACCGGGGGCGGGAATCTGGGGTTTTAAACATGCATGCTTTGGAGAATTATTTGGTGTTTTTCGAAATAAATATTTCAACACTTAGACGTCTGTGGCCTTTTTGAGCACTTTACAATTTGTTCTAATAAATTACCTTGAAAATCGTTTGTTTGCACCAATGCTTTATATATACATAAAATATTTATATTTATATTATAATTGCAAATATTTTTTCATTACTTTACACACTAATTCCACAAAAATCCTGAAATTTTACAAAAAGTACAATTCAGAATAGTACATTTTGTCTTTTTTTACTGTAAAAAAATCACAAATTTACAAGTTTTTATGTTTTATAAGAAAAAAAAACACAAAATACAATGTGTTAACAAAATAAAAATGCATAAATCCTCCCAAAAAGCAAAGACCAGGTGAAAACAATGTGAAATTTTTACTACAAACCTCTTCTAAACCTTATACATTGTTCCAAGCACTTTTTTTGCCATTGTGCTTTGTTTTGTGTCAGAACTTTGAAAAACACAAGCCGTAAAACAGGTTTTGTATTTCCATGGGTTATCCCCTCTTTTCACCCCTAGGTGGCACTATGAAAGAAGGTCATGCATTTTTTCACATTGTAAGTTGAATTACCTTACAAGTGATGTGTCAACTCTTGTAATGTTTGTTTAAAAACAAAAAAAAACTAGTAACCGTTTTTCAAATATTCGATATCAAAATTAAACAATAGCTGAGTTCCGGCCTTCCTACTTAATTAATCTGATGTCTTTTTTTTATTCCGGAAAAGCATTATGTAAATAAAATGAAGCAGAATGTGGTTAAAATTTTGTTGAATTTGATACAAAATTGGGTCTCAAACAGTGGCAACTGGTCAATAGAAGGCGTTAGGGTGCTGCAGCAACATGCTCCTTGACCTAAACATGAGCTAGAATATATGTTGAATATTTTTTCATTTCTGCTGCTCGGTTTGAACTGCAGCATATTTTCTTGACCATGTCTACATGCGTAAATGAATTTAGCTGCTGCCACGTGATTGGCTGAACGAGCAGTTGGACAGGTGTACCTAATAAAGTGGCCAGTGAGTGTTTAACTGAGCACATCAAAGACAGATAAAAAATAAACTCGCCCATTTTTCAGTTGTAAAATAAAAATACTACTATGGACTGGCGACCTGTCCACGGTGTACCCTCGCCTCTCGCCCAATATGGGCTGGAGATCCAGCATACCCCCCCATGACCCCAAAAGGGAATAAACAGTTTGGAAAATGAATGAATGAAAATAAAAATAAATGCTTTATTCTGAATTCCAGACCTCAGGCTCAGGGTGGTATGACTAATTTAAAGCGCTCTTTTAAAAAGAAGGTTTCGTGCTCTCAAGAACAGAAAGGCAAAGTGTATATATTAATAATACAATTCTAAAAGTTTTTTGTATGTTTAAGTAAACAAATGGTACACATTACTTGCCCTGTTTGACAGTGCACCAGCTGCCACTGGTTTCAAACAACAGCTGACGGAGGCCAAAGGTGTCTTTCGATCTCATTTTTGTTGAAATCCTCATAATCTCTGAGAATATACATATACTGTACTCAGTTTGTCCGTGAATTCCCTGTAGCCTCCAACAGTTTGGAGAGGCACTGATGCACACCGTGCAGAACATGGTGTTCAGTAAAATCGCAGGATGAGTCAAACCAAGGGGAAGAATGGTTTCCTGTCGACAAAATATTCCTGATCTGTTAAGATAGTGGAAGAACGAGTGTCCAGTCAGGGCCCCAGAAGGGGAAGTCTCCTGTGGTTCATCTAAAGTGCTGTTATTAGTCACAGGAAAGATCAAAATATAAAATATCATTTCACCTTCTCAAAATATGTCACTTTCTTTTTATCCAGACAGGTCGAAGGTGTCCTCATTGAACTGTTGGTAGCATAAATATTTCAGTTACCTAAACAAAGCCAGTGCATATTACACACAAACAGCCCGTCGTAGTCTATACAGAGAGCCTGCATCGGGGTGTTTCAGGTTTAGCTGCTGAAAAGAATTATGGGCCTCTTCTTTACATTCCTGACACCCACGGTAAAGCTATCAGTGACATCCAAGTGCATCCAGAAAGAATTACTACATTATAAACACCCAGATGAGAGTTTACAAGACACACCGACACAAGCCTGCAGAAGTCCTCCACCCCGGACAATGTTCTAACACTGATCCCAATAAACAGTGCGTTTAGATGTGCATAAAAACTGATTAAAAAATGTTTTTAAAGTTATTGTGATTAACTGATGGACTAGTTCTGGTTGTGTAATATGAATCTTTGCTTATTATTAGTTAAATATAAAGAAAAACGTGATGGAAAGCCAACTGTATAGTGGTTTGCAAAAGTTTTGGTCATTTTTCATAAAAAACTAAATTGAAATTATTTAAACAAAGCTAGACTTGTGCATACATTTAGGCACCGTAAAAGAAGAATGAACTCAATAGTTTGTGCATTCTCCCTTTGCAGAAATAACAGTCTCTAAAAGCTGTCTCAATTAGTCTGGATTCTAAAGGTATATCTTTACAAAAATCTCAGGTTTGATGGCTTTACATCACGCCGCAAATGTTTGATCATATTCAGCTCTGGGGATTGAGATTCCAGAACCTACGTGAACACCGTGAACTTTTGTCTGATTCCAGGACATTGTTCTGCTGATCTTTTATCAAGATTCCCATGCAGCCCCACTGCGTGATGGAACCTCCACTAAATTCTAGAGTGGGTGGCAAGTGTTTTGGAATTCTTTTTTTTTCCACCTGTTTGACCCAAATAACTATTGTACTTTCATCAGTCCACGGCACTTTATTCCAATACGAAGCTGGCTCGTCCAGATGTGCTTTATAGCAGACCTCAAGGAGATAGCAGCTCTCCTTGTGTGAAGCGCTCTAAATAGTTAAGACGGTGCACAGTGACGCCATCTGCTGCAAGATAGTGCTATAGGTCTTTGGAACTGGTCTGTGGGTTGTCTGTGACTGTTCTATCATTCCGCACAATGTTCCTCACAGTTCCCTTAAACCATGATGTTCAACAATCATCGACTTCATCTCATCTGAGAGTTTTTTTGAAGCTCCCATGTTGCCGCTCCTTTAAATTCTTTCTCATGATTGGATTCACCTTTATATGGAGGTCAAGGGTCACTGAGGTTACCAAACCAATTCTGAGTTCTATTAATTAGACCTAAAGGTGTTGAAATCAATAAATGACAAGGGAGCCTACATTTATGCACATGCATAATTTTGTTTAAATAATCCTTGCACACTTTCCTTAAATGATATTAACTTTATTTCTCTTCTCAGATGTCACTGTGTTTGTTTCTATATGATATATTTACTTTTGCACGACACTGTATTTTCGCGACAACATAAATCCAGAAAGTGGCAGTTTTTTTCACTGTTCGCAGTCTTAAAATTGAAGGTTATTAAAATTTTGTTTCGGATTTCGCTTATTAAGCTCAGTTGTGATCAAAAACTGATTTAAAACTTTTTATTTGGCTCATTTTGGAAAAGCAAGCCGCACATTTCAGCAAATTTGAGCTTTAATTTATTAATAAACTACAGACACCTTAGTGTCTCATTTTGAGACCAATGGTTTTGGTTATTAAATGCCTGATTTTTATTTAATTAATTGTTTTAGCTAATTTTAAATAGCATGCAAACCAAGCAGGTATTAACTAAATATAATGACCTATGTAGTATTTTTAACACTGTAACATAAAAGCTCTCCACCACCCTCATTATCAGATTACACCGAGCCAGGGTTGTGTATTTACCGTATCCGCATCCAATCTGACCACCTCTTGGGATTTGACCCAAAGGGGTTTTCCAGCCTCTCATTTGGGAATGTTTACGTAACCCTGACAATCATTTGAGCTGTTTGTTTCAGATGCAGTCGATGGCAATGAAACCATTTGAACTAAACTGCAAAGAACCAGTTTGTTTTCACTGCGTTTTATCGAGAGCAATTAGGCTTTGATGTAATTGCTGAGATTTCAGGCGACTGCGTTCATCAGAAAAGGGGTTTAACCATGGTGTGGGTGGCACAGACGTCTGCTGCGGGATGCATTTGTTTTGTACAACCTTCAGTACAAGAGAAAACAAACAAATTGCTTAGAACTGCTGTCATTTAAAAAAATTATAATTTACCTTTTAAGTAATGCAAATAATTCTAATAACAAAATTAGTTTATTAATAATGGTTACCCGTGTGTTTTATTTTGATCTCACTAACAAATCACAACACTCTCAAAATTACACAGCTCTGTTTTATTAAACAAATGTGTTCTTTTTTTTACATTTTTTACCATTTATAAATACAGATATATACAGTGTTTTTATTGTATTGTATAAACTCATGCCTGTGAATTACCGGTACATTAAGTGTTATCATTTTTTTTTCAGATATTAAATGGTCAGAAAATAATCAACGCAAAACAGTAAAATCAACCGTGCAAAACGTTGAAAAATTATGCAATAAAAAATATGATCTTTTTATTTTACAAGAAACTCCTATTTTAGTTACAAGACAAGAAGGATTAATAATCTTTGTTAAAATACAGTTTAATTGTCTATTCAAATCTTTAAAAATGTTAAATGTAAAAATATATGTAAAAAAACCCAATAAGCTGAAAAAGCAATCTGTGCCCCTCTAGGTTCATGAGGGTCGCCTTCCTCTTGTGCAGCACCGTCTAAAAGTACATCAACAAAATTAGTTTTTTAACCAGTTTGGAATTTTGATCCCCGGGAAGAGCAAGAAACAATCATTGTGTTTATTCCTTGAAAAGCCAGAAATTTTGGAAAGCATCTACCAAATTCAATTAAAGCAAATGCAAGTAAAGGGTTTGTAGCACGCTTTAAATGATAAGCAGTCAGAGTATCAAATAAAATAAATGCAGACTAATATTACAATTTGAAAGAAATAACTAATTTAATTCTAAAGAAAATAAGCAAATTAAAGGAGGCTATCCAGCGACATCTACAGGTTGTCAGGGGTCTTTACATCTTTAAACTTTAAAGCGTGTAGACGAACTAAACATGCTTTTACGTTTATTTTAATGCATAAACTGAATAAATCAACTTCAAAACGAATGAATCTAATGACTCTAGTCTAATCTAGTGATCCCATCCTGCCACCTGCACCTCCATAACTGCAATTTGAACACTTTTTGCACTCGTCAATTCCACTTTATTGTCATTATTTGCTCTGAAATGTTTAAGGTGTTCTGCACCTTCATTTGTTGCACTGGAATACTTCCCCGTGGTTTGTGGACGATAAAGCTTTTTTTTATTATTTTGACTACTATATTTCCTTTTTCATTTATTCCCAGTGAAGGTGACAGGGTTCTGCCGGTGTCCTTCTCTAGGTCGCATGGGTAGAATCTTGCACAGGTCACTAGTCCAATCGTAGGGCCACATTAACTCCAGAGGATCCTGAGAGGCAGCTGTAATTTTCACCATGAAGTGATTTTATTTTATATTTGTGAAATCATTGTGCTTGAGAAAATATTAGTCATGCCCAACTTTGATTTGTTAGATTTTATGTGATCTCAACATTTAACCTAATGAATGCATTTTAAGTATTTTTATATTCACATTGTTATTTAAAGAGAATAAAAAGTGTCTTTCGTGTTTGACCACCAGCAGTGTCTTATATGTCCACGTTCAGACTTAATGCACATTCAACTTTATTTCCTCAAACACAACACGTCTGGAAAATCACTTGAGTCATGCTCCTTTAGGTTTTAGTATCGACTGCTTCGTCTTCATCAGCTCATCGCTGACGTTAATCTCCAGAAGAACAGTTTGCTTTTCATTCAAATGATTTAGAATCAGATATGAAGCGTCGCTCATGCATTTTGTTCTCTGCTTGGTTGGAGAGCTTTAAGATGGACTACGGTTTTCTCCCCACAGAAATTCTTGAGGAAATGGGGAAAACAGAAAATGCTAATTTCACCAATAATTGTGTTCATTTATTTCTAAAAAATGTTCTGAAAAAACATTGCACGTCTCCGTTTAATATTGCTTGGGAAATATTCACTTTTACTCATACTTTTTCAACTTTTTTCAGATCTTTTTCAAACAAAGATCAAACAATCATCTGCCTTTATGAAAATATATCTTGATAAATGTGTTAAAAAATATCTTCTCAAAGAGAAATCTGTTGAAAATCTTTAGTGTTGAAGACAGCCTGAAACACCTGCAGGTTCATGTGGATCATCTTCATCTTGTGCGGCCTCGTCTTCACATGCAGCTCAGAACGATCAGTCGGGGAATTGAATGGAAGTTGTAAAAATAGATGAAAAAAACTCCAGAAAAAGAGTTGCTTCTCGTTTGGCTGTGACGGTGGTCTGGGTTTTCTTGTCCCGGGTGATTCCTCAGCAGCTGAAATCACTGAAGATGTTTGTGTTTGCAGGGAAAATATCTCATCTATCATTGCTTTGGGGCTCGTAGGCCCAGAACCATTTCCACATGCAACTCAATCGAGCTGTTTCGTGTTGAGTTGCTTCCAGACATAAAGCCATGAATATTCACTGAGGACATTTGGTTCAGAATAAATGAGGACATTTGTTGAATTCAGTTTCATAAAGTAGATTCACTGTGTTCAGATTCATACATTTCAGATTCATTGAGTTGAGTTCAGATTCATGGATTTCAAATTCACTCAACAGATTCATTGAGTTGAGTTCATATTCGTGGATTTCAGATTCACTCAACAGATTCATTGAGTTGAGTTGAGATTCATGGATTTCAGATTCACTCAACAGATTCATAGAGTTGAGTTCAGATTCGTGTATTTCAGATTCACTGAACAGATTCATAGAGTTGAGTTCAGATTCACTCAACAGATTCATAGAGTTGAGTTCAGATTCGTGTATTTCAGATTCACTGAACAGATTCATAGAGTTGAGTTCAGATTCACTCAACAGATTCATAGAGTTGAGTTCAGATTCGTGTATTTCAGATTCACTGAACAGATTCATAGAGTTGAGTTCAGATTCATTCATTTCAGATTCACTCAACAGATTCATAGTGTTCAGTTCAGATTCATGGATTTTAAATTCACTCAACAGATTCATAGAGTTCAGTTCAGATTCATGGATTTTAGATTCACTCAACAGATTCAATGAGTTAAGTTCAGATTTGTGGATTTCAGATTCTCTCAACAGATTCATAGAGTTCAGTTCAGATTCATGGATTTTAGATTCACTCAACAGATTCAATGAGTTAAGTTCAGATTTGTGGATTTCAGATTCACTCAACAGATTCATAGAGTTCATTTCAGATTCACTCAACAGATTCATAGAGTTCAGTTCAGATTCACTCAACAGATTCATAGAGTTCAGTTCAGATTCACTCAACAGATTCATAGAGTTCATTTCAGATTCACTCAACAGATTCATAGAGTTGAGTTCAGATTCATGGATTTCAGATTCACTGAAGAACACTAAGTTTTGACTAAGCAAGTAACGCTTCAGCTTCATTTTTGAGGTTCACTTTAATTCCTTCATGTAATCCTGGTTGAATGTGGTTCATGTGAATATCATGTAACGTAATGTATTTAGATAGAGATACATCAGTACTGTGGATTTCTGTTTTTTGACTCTCCGAGATGCTTCCTGTAACTTGTGTTTAGATCATCCCTGGAGTCTACAGCAGTGTGACCTTCCCTACCATACAGTATGGGGCTGGATCTCCAAAAATCACAAACACACTGAAAACCTGGCTTACAAAATACATACCGATACGCCAAGAGTGATGTATTCCGGCTTCTCCTGTAAGAAACGCACTGACGGATCAATCCAGACCCCTCTGTACGTGTGTTCCTGTCTGCTGGTGGCCCGGGCGCTCATCCGTCCCTCTGAGGCCATAAATCGCTGAGATGAGATGAAGTCCTTGCTTTCCCCGCTTCAGACGACTGTGTGAAAGCTGCTGGTGTTTTGACAGGCTGTGGCTTTAAATCAAGCTTTTATGACGGGCAGAGAAAGACGAGTCCGTGTTCTCCAGGCTGATTTATGCTCATTGGAGCCTGGAGAATATGATGGTTTGGCCTGAGCAGATGGATAGAGAGATACCACAGCGCTTCTGTGCCAAACGCTCTCATGCACGAAACAAATGGAGGCCACATGCTGGACGGGAAACCTCAACCTCTATGAACGTTGTGAAGACCTAGTGAACGTATCTTTTAGACCTGCTTTTGAGGGTCAAGGTGTTCTGCTTGCGTCCGGTCCTGCTCAAATGGATGGAAAAGATGGGGTACGATTAAATGTAAATGTTTCCATGAGCTTTTATGTTCCCTCTGGAGCTGGTGCATGGTGGTCTCCTCTGACCGGAGGGACGATCAATGCCCAAAACCTCACTGGCACTTACTCACTGACCTAAGAGGCGAGAGCCGTGCCAACAAAACCAAACAGAGACCTATACAGAGCTCTGGGTCACAGGCACTGGCTAAAGATGATGGCAGAGTGCAGAACAAAACATGGAGGTCTTTACTGCCTCGCTTTTATATAAGACGTGTATCATCAGCAGATTGTTAGAAACGTGATCGTAGACATTGGGTTAGGGATGAAGCATGAACGCTATCCTTTAGTGTAGGTTTGCAATCCATTGACTGAGGCTATTATAGGAACCTATAAACAGATTTTGTATTCGGTGGATTCAGCCTCCACATACATTCACCATAATGCCTTTCCAAATTGTTTCAGTAATGTCCTTCATATGGAACATTTTCTTTCAGATATACATCCAAATGCTACAACTTTAGCTCATCTAGAGGGGTCTGAATTCTCCCAGCTCTCCATCTTTCCATACTTCTCACTTGATTTCCTCTAGTATCTAAACATTTCAGACCAGGTTTTAAACAGTACACCCGAAACTCCATTCCATCTCTATCGTGTCTTCATCTGGAGCCCAGAGGCACATCATGGAAAGAGATTTCGAATTCAGGTCAAACGCCCACCCGTATTTTACCTTGTGACCTTGGGCCTTGAGGCTTCAGATGAGTTTTCCTCACTTTTAAAAAAAATACACATTCTGAAAAAAATGCTAAGCACCTAGAGTTTGGAGCTCGCTAAAATAATACAAAGATGAAAGTGTTGGGTTGAATCATGGATCAATGATCAGTGAGGACTTGTACCTTTGACATAAAGAGAACCCATGCATTCAGGACTTTAAGGAGACCTCCCCACGTCAAACAATAACAAATGTACTGTAAAATCCAATACTTCTTACATCTTTACATACATTTTTTTGTCATATTTAAAGAATGTTTTCCATTCTGATTATCCAATCACTTCACTGTACAGCTTCTTTAATATTAAAGAAAATATAGTCACTCCCCGTCGGGGAATCGAACCCCGGTCTTCCGCGTGATAGGCGGAGATACTGTCCACTATACTAACGAGGAAGTGCATACATTGAGATGAGGTTACCTTAACCCCCCCATTCATACATTGTGTTCGCGCTTAACTCTACGGAGGCAATGTTTTTGACCACACGTCGACTTCTTAGATTTCAGTTTAAGGGGATTTATTCGATAGTCATCCGCTACAAACACTTTATTTATTAACTCTTTGACAAATTAGCTTTTACCGTTACATTTTATACATTTAGAAAACAATTTTATTAAATGTCTACATTTTTGTCTTTTTTTTTTTTTAGTACGAAGAAAATGTGGATGTAGTGACGTGAAATAGAAGTGTTACAAAAGCATAATGCTTATGTCGTGTATTTTGATACAACTACGTAATATACAAGAAGCAGAAGAACACAAAAATAACATTACTCCCCGTCGGGGAATCGAACCCCGGTCTTCCGCGTGACAGGCGGAGATACTGTCCACTATACTAACGAGGAAGTACATTAAATTGGATGAGGTTCCGTTAATCGCTCCATTTATTTATTGTGTTCGCGCTAAACTCTACGGAGTCAATATATTTTTGACCACACGTCCACTTTTAGCGCTGTTTCCACATTTCAGTTTATGGGGATTTATTCGATATTCATCTGCTACAAACACTTTATTTATAAACTCTAATGCGAGGAAAATGTGGAGGTAGTGACGTGACATAGACGTGTGACAAAAGTATATTGCTTGTGTTGTGTACTTTGATACAACAAGCAGAACACCTTTTTAACAACACAAAAATATGATTACTCCCCGTCGGGGAATCGAACCCCGGTCTTCCGCGTGACAGGCGGAGATACTGTCCACTATACTAACGAGGATACACGCTTTGAAAAAAAAAATATTTATATTATTTATATTATTTACATTTACATCTGGTTAAGCCTTTCAAACTTTTCCCATTCATTGTCTATGGTAGCCCTTAACATTACGGATTCCACCTTTCGGTTTTAGATTTATTTCTTGCTAAAATACCTTATTTCTAAACTTCTTTAAAATAAATGTAGCTTCTTAAATTAAAAGTAACTTCTATAAATAAAAAAAATATATATTAGATTGTATTAATTTTTTTGTGTTAACACTATAACACTAACAAAAGAGCAAGCACAGAAAACTATTAAAGATAGGAATTCAACAGACCCCATTGTCAAAACACACATATTATAATTAACAAGTCTAAAATATTTGTTTGATATGGATTAATAACTTACTAAAAATATATCGACTTAACATCAAAAACCGGCCATTACTCAGCAAGCGATGACGAACCCGGAAGTAATATTTTACCCACAATGCAATGTTGAACAGTCGGTTTCTATTTAAGTGTTGGGGTTGTATAAAGACGCGCATAGATTATTTTACACTTAAATCTTGTTACAATAAAAGCATGTCTTTCTTTTACCTAATTTTTATCTGTAGAATATACAGCTTGAAGAGGCTACCGTTTATGTGAAAGAAACTGCTCGCGGCTGGGTCCCTTTACCGGGCATGTTAGAATTCAGTACACTCATGTTTCTCTTCAGATCGTATAAATCTTTCGCCTTTTACTAAAGATTTCCGTGGGGAGGAACACTATGAGTATAAACTAATTTTTTGATGTCCCACCGATGAGTGGGACTCCCGTTTAAGTCGAAAATCAGATTTGATGAATATCCAAATACCGTAGTCGAAGTAGATAAAGCCGAAACCGTTGTATCAATGTCCATTAACCGTGTAAACTATGCAACGTCTTTTATTTAGATTTGCATATCTATCATAATAAACTGTTAACTTACAAATTTTTGACCTCTTTATAAAGAAAACCCATGGGTGCATTTTATTAAAACAATTTAATTGAGACCAGTAAGCAACGTTTTAACACACATATTTGATATTTTGCTAAGCCACACCCACATTATGTGCAAGTTTATCAAAACACTTAACAAATCAAGGTTTACATATTATACTGTAAATATTTGGAGTAAAGCATTTGCAAACAAACCAATCGTCACAACCATTTGTGAAGTGGAAATGAAAACAAATAATTAAATTCAAAACCCTATTATGGAAGAATACATCAACATATTTTACATAAACCAAAAGAACACGTGAGAAATTCTAAAGCAAAATAAAGAAACATCAAACATTTTACAGCAAACAAGAATATAGTTAGTAATGTGTGTTCAACAATATTTATAAAGTTGGGAAAGGCTCATAAGTTAGTGATCAGTTGCATTTAAAGAGTTGCATTAAATTGTGTTCAGTGTTTTTCTTTCTTTCAAAAATGTAAAACAATCTGTTGGTACAAATAAAATGGGTATTATGTATAAGCTTCATTGCTCCTTTACAACAGCTGAGGAGGTTTTTGAATAAGTCTGACTTGTTCAGATCTGTGTGTGAGGAGCAGAGGATGCTGGGAACTGTGGAGGTTTCCATCTGTGTCATTCAGTAGCTGTACACTGACAGAGGAGCATCTTCTAACATATCGTCCTGAAAAACATGAATTTGATTAAAAACTCAGCAGAAATGTGGCCTAGTATGAGCTACTCTGATTGGTAAATAGGCTAGATCAATGGGTGGAGGTTGGATTGGAATACTGGGTTTGTGATGGGGAGGGCAAGTTCCTCCTAGCTGAACTTTCCATCGGAGCGGAAACCACCACAGAAAGCTATTAAAGATAGAAAATGTAACGATCCTCATTGTCAAAACAAATATATCAGCTTAATAACAAAAAAAAACAACTTGACTCAGTGAGAGATGACGAACCCAGAAGTAATGTATTACCCACAATGCAATGTTGACTAGTTCTTTTCTCTTTCAGTGTTGAAGGTTTATAAACACGCGCATACTGTATTTTACGCTAAAATCATGTTACACTAAAAGTATGACATTTTTGACTTAGCTCGTGGAGGTAACCGTTTATGTGAAAGGCACTGCTCACGGTTCGGTGCCTTCTTTGGTCTCATCGAAACCCAGTATACTCATGCATGGATGTCACTAGGGTTGACAGATAGGGGGGGCTTAGCCCCTGGAGGGCTTCTCGTACATTGCATGCGGTGAAAATAGAATAGAATTTACTATATTAATCCCTTTGGGAGAACTTTTTGGGAACTAGTACTAATGACACTAAATTTCAATCGCGGTAACTGGGAATAGATACTAACATTATGTGTACTTCAGAGATTCAACAGGATATTAGACAGCTAAATAAAGATTTTTCACGATGTTAGCAGACGTTCGCTTTAGCTTCCAAGATTAAGGTTGAAATAGACTAGGCTACAATATCGTCCTTCCTTCTCTTACCACAGGTAAATGTTCAGATTAAGCAACAATCGCTGCTATCAATGTGCAATCGCTGACCGTGTGTACACCGTGTGTTCACTGCTTTCTACTGCTGCTCCCTCCACACTGTGTTGGTCCAGCAGCTAATGCGGCCGCCTACCACGTCACGCTGGACGCATGCTAATGAGGCATGATGGGAATCATAACGATAATAATTTTGAAAGCGAACTTCATTTTAACTCGCTTTCTTGCTGGCTCGTGTTCACTGCATGTATGCACTTATTTAAATATATTTTAAATATCAAGATAATAATAATAAATAAAATGTCACCCCAAATTATAGGGGGGGCTTTGGGATATTTTAGGGAGGCTGAAGCCCCCCTAAATTAGGGCTAACGACGTCACTGCACTCATGTTTCTCTTCAGATCATATAAATCTTTCATCTTTCACCTTTTACTAAAGATATCTGTGGGGAGGAACAGTATAAACAATTTTTTTGGCGACCCACAGACATCAATTATAAACAGTTGATTGTTATCAGATCTAAGTAGTTATTAAAGGCTATTTACAATATTAAAGACTTGATTGGATTGTTATAGTTTTGTGGCCCATGTTTATAGGCTTCTCTGAGTAGTCACTGTATTAATATTATGGGCTAGATTAATATGCTCAATTGGCTTAATATTTGAGAAAGATAATGGAGAACTATTCTGGGTTTGATATTCCACTGCGATACTTTGGCACAACGGCCCACTGAACAAGGATAAGTTGGTTTTGTAAGTGTGGTATTTTGACGAACCGCTGGGTAAATGTCAATGTGTATCCTGGAAACCCTGTAATGTGATTCTGTAGAGGTTTTTTGCGTGTAGAATGAAGGTGACTTGTTCATACCATGGGCAGATCCTGCAATGGACGAAACTCAGGACTTCCACCATGCATATTCCTGAACCTGAGGAAGAGGAGGATGGAGACGAGGGCGGCAATCACCACAAATGAAGAGAGCAGTCCAGCCAGCAGAGGGTCAGGCGGCACGTGAGAACTCTCTGGAAAACCAACACAACCGTTGAAGATAAAATAAATATTTAGTTAAAATTAGTTTTTTATACAAATGAGTATACTTATATAAAGTTGTGATTTGGTTAAAAATGGTTTAATCCAAAGATAAAAACACACAAAGCAAGCTAAACACAAGCAAATAATCTGGATGCCTGTGTGATGCCACAAAGACGCTTGTGTTGTCTAGATGTTTTTGTGTCAATGACGCGCTTGTTTTCCCATCATCACTTTGTTTGTTGCTGTTAGAGCGCCATTCATTATTCAGATTTATGAGGATTTTTCTGCTCGTCATTCTGATAAACAACATGCAGCAGAGATATTTGTTCCCGCAGCTGTGTTTTCTCACAAAGACTTTGAAGAATGTTTAGTGAGCATGTGATGTCCCTGCATTGAAACACTTCTGGGGTTTTCCTGACAAACTATTTTGTAATAGTAATGGCATAGGTTTGTTGCCTTTAGTTTAGTAAACTGCCAACCAGATGCATTGAACTACCAGCTGATATTTAAAAAATATTGTGTAACTCACAATGTTTCGTTTATTTGAAGAACTACTTTTATTGGAGTCTGCCCAGAAAAAAACAGCGTATAATAAGCCTTACTTTGCAATGTAGTTTGTATGTTGTTATCCCCACTCCCATGTACGATGCTCTCCAGCTCCACCTTCACGCATTACAGAATTCCACCCCTCACAGTCACAAAAGGTAAAAATAGCTAAAAACACCACAGTTTGAATCAGATTGAAAGGTGTTCATTTGAAATTGAGTAGCCTATAAGATTCTGTGCCTTTTGCAACAAGCCTCTAGTGGCCAGTGGAGAAATGACAGTTTTCATTACTTCTTGAGGAAGGGGAAATGCACCCACAGAATGTGAAGCCCTGCCCACTGAATATGGTGCTCCTCATTAGCTGTACTCCCTAAAGCATAACCATAAAAGCTGCGGTCACACTACGAAAAAAATTCCATTGAATTGAATCACATCGGCAATGCAGAAGCTCCCGCCGTCTATGTAATAATATTCGTGATGAACTTGTAAAGTACCCAGCCCTATTGCTCTTTACCACTGCCTTTCACCTAGTAAGAGGTGGAGTAAGGGAGCCCCATCACCCTACTCAGGAATAGGTATGTATGAAAGATTGACACACAAACATTAAAAGACCTTCCCCGACCTGCATCTCCAATATTCAGTGCTGATGGAGAGTTTAGGTGTGCTTTGTCCTGGACTGAGCTGTCACTGAGGGTGGTGAAGATGGACTCCGAGGAAGATGAAGATGGTGATGATGATGACGTTGGTTTAATCGGAGCTCTGCTGGACTCTAGGTTCACAGTTGTCACTATGGAAACAGTAGGTGATGCAGCTGCAGGGGAAATCCATATGGTGTGAGCACTCTTGGACTCTGTGGTTGGTGTGAAGGTTGTGAACCCCTGGGTTGTTGATGGTTGGGGTGAAGTGGGATTTACTGGATTGAGCTCAGTCTGATTTTTTACTGGTAGCTCTGTAGGCTCATTTAGATTGTTCTTGGGGAAAATGGTGGTCGCCATTGTGCTTGAGGAATTTGTTTCTGTTCCTGTTTGAGAAACAAAGCAATTGGAGTTAACAGCAAATACTTTTTAAAAGTCAGATTAATGATTTTCAAGCCGTACAAAGCTAAAACTTGCTTAATATTAAACAAATAGTGTACTTTTTAGAGATATTTTCTATTATTTAATTATAGACACTTTCTAACTATTGTCAAATATATAAATCAGTAATGGAAAAGCACATTCACATTATCTTTGGTCTGAAAATGTTATCAATTGTCATGGTTATTTTAATACTAAAGATCCTATGTAAGTAACATTTGGTAATGTTAAATCCAAGAACATCCCTAGATAGAATGGTGCCTGTAGAAGGGAGCTTGTTCTGCTTTGAGACGCAACCACAAGTTGACTTTGCAGGATTCACGTGGCAGGATAAAAAAAGACACGGTGACGTTTATCTATGACTTTGTAAAAAAAGAAACTTTTGTATTGATGCAAACGTGTTAATAAGTTTAGCTTAACGTCACATATATTAATTCGATAGACATAACCAATTAGAGCTTAATCCAGGCCCTAACTAAAATAAATAAATAAATAAATAATAATAATAAAAAACAATAATATGTTAAACCAGACATGTTACCTGTAATGAACGAGCGAAAGAAGATGAAAATGGCACATAATGTCAGATTTCCACATCTGCCCATTTCCCTGAGAAACCGCGCGAAACTCACTTAATCCTGAAATACGTTTTAAACGGTTACGGCAAAATTAAAATAAACAACAAAAGTACGATGTGTTTTACAAACTCCTCTGAAGGTAAATTCTGAAGATAAAAAGTGGTGTTCTCCAGCCGCGACGGACCCAGTTTGACTTTTCCAGAAAGACGTTAACATTACTGGAGTTCGGTTGTTCACACACACTTCATAACGGTTCCTGATGTTGCCAGATTGGTTATTTACGTTGGTTATTTATAATATGTAAACTAAGTACATAAATAAAAATAGGGTTAGCGTACACACAATGCTGTTTATATAAACGATGGATGTTAATCTAATCTAATTGGAAATAAATTTGGGTTTGGTTTTAATGGGTAGTCAATCAAAACAACATACCGGTTGCCAGACATTACTGGATCGTCCTTTTCCAAAACGTTATAAGTCTTGTGTCTGTATTTTTAAATATTGTGTTACGATAATGACAAATTTTTTTATGGCAATTCCTAGATTTATATATATTAATTCTATATTAATGAAAGATCTTAGGCAAGGTCTCATGAAATAAAATAAAAAAAAACTTTTTTAAACTGGACATTAAATAAATAAAAACTAATCCACTGAAGTTTCTAGATACATTAGTAAAATGTTTGTGACTTTAATTCGTGTTAAAAAGAACAACACATATTTGTGTTTTAGTTAAGAATACAATTTAAAGTGGTAAATAAACAGTCTAACATTTTTGGGGGGTTTTGTTGTATATATTTTTTGTACAACTCCATATCGTTATGGTAAGAACAATCTGAATCTTAATGCAAACCACCACAGCGAGTCGCTTTAGCGCCGCACATAAGTGTTGGTCCTAAACAACTACACTTCCCAAAGAAGGACCCCGTGTACAAGGGCACTTCATATGTCCCGATTAAAAATAAAATAAAAACAAATCACATTGAAATACAGGCTGCTCCTATTTAAAGTTTTACACCGAATACAATCTGAAACAACCCTGGAAAGCGCCCTCTCATGAAAGAAAAACAAATAAAGAAAATACAATAAAAAAAAGAAAAAGTGTTAATAAATAAAACATAATTATAACGTTATTTATATTAAAAAACATATTGTATTTAGTACATAAATCAGACATATAAGCGGAATATGTTTTTATTCAGGCAGAAAAGCGGGCAGCCCCGGCGCTTGGTCTGTTCAGTTTTGTCGAGGAGACGGGCGGGCGGTCACTCACGTCGTTATCACCGGTACCGAAAACGCGTCTTCATGTCACACTAATACACATGGCATCTTGATCGTTAATCTGAGGCACGAAAGCGAGATTTTAATCATGAGTGAAATATGATATTGAGTGATATGGGATCGCGCGCACCGGCCTGATCGATCGATTGCGCGCGCACCGGGGCCGAATCACATAAATTTACCTCAGAGATTTATTGTATAATTATTTAGCTCTTATCATAAGAGTTTGTGTTATTACAAACGCAGAGATGGATTCGGACACAACCGCAGACTTCACTGTGGAAAACGTGGAGAAGGTAAGTTTTCTAGGTATTTTCCAGTTGTTTATTATTCAGTTATTATTGAAAAGCTCTTCAGGTTGAGCTTAAATTGTGGTGCTTGAGTAATTTTCTGAAAGCAAACACTTTGTTATTTTTATTTATATCGTTAATGTTTTATCTGTTATCACATACGTATGTACTTGTGCTGACTGTATCTATGTCTGTTAACCATTTGTGTGTATTTTCAATATTTATATTTATGTTTTAATGTGTTATTTATTTGCCTGTCTCCCCCCACAGAGATACTGTCTGTTTATCTCTACCAAATTTTACACCTGTCTCTCCATCTCTTGCAAACTGTATCTACAGATATCTGTCAATTATCTTTTTATCTTTGTCCGTATAAAATAATCTTTAGCAAAAAAACTTTGTCTTTTTGTTTATGTCCCTAGCTGTCTATCAAACTTCTCTCCTGAGAATTTCTCTTTTTCTGCCCATCTTTATGGCTATAGCTTGGGACAGCTGTCTGTCAACAATCTCTATAGACTTTCTCTGTCTCACTCTCTTGACTCTCTCTCTTTAGCTTTTTTTATTGTCTCTAGAATTGTTTTGTGTCTCTTTCCATCCATATACATCTAGCAGTCTGTTGACTATCTCTGTCTGTCTGTCTCTATATCAAACTTTCTATGCCTGTCTGTCTATAGCTATCTATTGCTATATCTACAAAAACTTTATCTCTCCCCTTCTTTCCTGTTATGTCCTCAGCTGTTTATCAAACATCCCTCCATAGAATTTCTCTCTCTGTCTTTCTGTCCATCTATCTGTCCATCTACAACTGTCTGTCAACCATCTCTTTATGGACTTTCTCACTCTCTGTTTGTCTATCTCTACCTTTTTGTCATTGTCTCTATCAAAATTTATGTCTCTCTTTTCTGTATATGTCTTGCTGTCTGTCGACCATTTCTCTTCAGATCTCTCTGTCTGTCTGTCTGTCTGTAACTATCTTTCATCATCTATCATCTGTGGACTTTCTTATCTCTCTATAGCTTGGAACAGCTGTCTGTCATAGACTTTCCCTGTCTTACTCTCTTGTCTATCCCTAGCTATTTACCTCTTGCAAATTTTTTCTTTCTCTTTTTGTCTATATTTTCTGTGGACCATCTCTCATCACTCTCTGTCTGTCTCCATCAAACTTTCTGTCTGTGTCTCTCTAGCTATCTATTGGTCATCTATCTATTTTTTATCTGTCTGTCCATCTCTTTCAGACATGCTATCTCTGTTAGATCACATCCCATCAGATTGAAAGCTCTAATGTTAAATTCTCTCTCTTAAACACATCTTTTCATGAAGTTATGTATTGGGTTCCACAGATTTTAATTATAAATGTAGCATCTATTAAAGTTGTCTTTCTTGCACCTTTTTTGAAAATTTCCTTTATTTTACTTTAATTCGCTTGTGGCGCTGACTGCTTTGTTCTTGGATGTCCATCAAGCTGTGAGTGAATGTGGTTTTGGTGCATCTGCTGGTGGTCGGGTTTCAAACGTGAAATTAGATTATAGGGATAAAGAGAAGAAAGGGTGGGAAATATTGATCCTTATTTCTTAATGGGAAAATCCAGGTTTCTTCCTTTCTATTCCAGCCTTCCTTCCTTTCACCCAAACGTTATAATTATCATTCTACCCAAATATGTTTTTTATGATGATTTGGGAACATTTTTTATAGCTAAATGTATTGGAAGGATGTTGGTATCTGCCTTGATTTTCATTACGTCATCAGAATGTTCGTGGAGGCACCGCTTGTAGTCATCGAGGATGCCTTTTAGAGGGAGGAGGTGAGCCAAAGAGAGCCAAACCCATCTTAGTAGGCATCGCTTCTCTAATCATCCACCGTTGAAGGAGAGTAAGGAGTCAAGGATGGGTGGAAACCCATTGAAAACCCATTGGGGCTATTTTGGCCCTATGCCCTCTGCTTGCAATGACTGGCCTTAGATGGCAACAACCCACCATTAAACATGTGCCCAGCACCAAATATGTGGCACCACCACACCAGTGCTCCTCTGCTCTAAAGTGCATTTGTCTTCCAATTGTGGGCCTGTTAACCCAAGGAGAGGAACATACACTAGGCCATGTTCAAACAAACAGGTTTTTTTGAAAACCATTTATTTCTCACACCATTTCCTCCAAAAAATGCATCCACATGTTCATGTAGGGCTGGGCGGTTTGACGGTATATATTGTTACCGTGGAGTGAAATGTATGCTGTAAAAGAACTTTTCATTTGGTGTATACAGCGAAATGTAAATAAGTGGGCGTGGCCAACTCACGAGCAGCACAAGTGAGGGTGAGATTGGTCAACCCATTGAATGCAAAACTGAAGTAGTAAAAAAATGGAAAAGGCGAAGCAAACAGATGATAACGGCTTAAAAGAAAAGCCAGAGCAGGAGTAACTAGTCATTTATTTATATTATAAGGTAAAAATCAAGTCCCTTTTCTTAAATATGCAAGTTTCTTTATTATATAAAGCCCCTTTGTATATTTTCTGGTATACCGTGAAATAAAAGTTACTTCTCAGTCCATGTACGTTAAAAAAAATTGTGCCTACACAGACCCCTGAAACACTGTAAAGTCTCTATGACTCTGGAAAAACTCTGGAAAGCGTTTTCAGTGTCAACATGAAAATAGAGCTGAGAGCATTTTCAAAAATTTGCTGTGTGACTACTCTCCTGCACAACCCAAAAACAAATGTTGTTTTCATAGTCGGGTATTTCTAGCCATTTTCGTTTGTTGCGTTCACCTGGTGCTTTCCAGCATTACCATTTCAGCATAAAGCGGTGTAGTGGTTAGCATTGATGCCCATTAGGGTTGAGAAGTCTTATTTCTTGGATTGTTGCTTGTGTCGTTAATCACCAGAACGTCGACAGGTTTGTTGTGGGTCCACGTGGTGCTGTTCCATTGCCCCATGAGTGGCTCGTCTGGGAGCTTTGCTAATTTTATCCCATGGATTCGGGCGTCTGGGGCAACCCGAGATGTTTTTCCATCCATTGACGCCTCAGCCTTGGCTTCTCGTTTTGCTGATTTAATAACTGTTTCATCTATTGATTGATTTAGTTTGGAGTTCTAGTGGTGATGAAATATTTCAAGAATGCTATCTGTTTCATGTTATTAGTGGTTGACTCAATGCAGTAGATTATACAATTATTCTACGTGATTTATTTTTTTTTTTTTTGTAAAGTGCATGGTTTTCTCAAGTGTTTAAGAAAGGTTTAAAACAGAGATGTCAAAAACAAATGTTGCAGAGGACCAAAAAAAAAAAAAAAAAACAACTTTGCTTGTTAGCCCAGACAGGTTCAATGTTTATTAAGTGATCGCACATAGACTATTGAACCAAGACTTTAAACAATGTGTATTATTTAATGGTTACAGGAAAAAGTTATGTTTTCACAGGCAAATAGAAGACAGAAAACACAAAGATTTGCATTTTACCTCAGTAAACATCTACGCTGTCTCCCACCTGGCTTGAGAACCTCCTAATCCCAGTGTCAAACTTCTTTTTAGCCATTTTTTGTAAGGCGGAAGCTGATGCGTGGGTCCATGTATAAACAACCTGCACCTGACCAACCTTTTCATCTAACCTGATCCAACCCGAATATCATAAAAAAATGTTTTGGGATGACTTGTGACTGCAGACACCCACTCGTTTTGGATCAAAATTGATACATTCTCTAACTGTTGCATTCAGACTGTTGCATACCGTTGCATTGTAGGTAATGTAGTTTTAGTGCGTGCAAAACACCAGTGGGCGCTGTGGTCTGCAGATAGTTTCAATAGTCATGAGTTATCAGAGGCCTTGACTTTGACAAATGATATCGACTAAAGCCCCCCTTTCCTTCAGGCCCTGCACCAACTCTATTATGATCCAAACATGGAGAACAAGAATCTGGCTCAGAAGTGGCTGATGCAGGCTCAAGTTTCTCCTCAGGCCTGGCACTTCTGCTGGATTTTACTCCGCCCAGACAAGGTGGGTTAATGCTTAAAGCAATGACCAAGAATCACGTTGAACCTCCTTTTTTTCCATTTTGTTCCGATGGAAAGTAACTCTTTGGTCTTTATGGAAACACTACTAGTGTTACTTCTGTTTTGAACATACTTAATTCCCAGGTTCCTGAGATCCAGTATTTTGGTGCCAGCGCTCTACACACCAAGATCTCCCGCTACTGGGGGGACATCCCCGCTGAACAGTATGACTCTCTCAAATCCCAGCTCTTTTCCCAAATTGCCCACTTTGCCTCAGGCTCCAAAATCGTCCTGACGCGTTTGTGCGTAGCGCTAGCCTCCCTCGCATTAAATATGATGCCCGAAACCTGGCCTGGCGCAGTCACTGAAATGGTGCGGATGTTTCAGGAAGAAGGGGGTGATGTGGATGGAAGGGCGCGTTGTTTGGCACTATTGGAGCTCCTGACCGTTCTTCCTGAGGAGTTTCAGACCAGCAGGCTGCCACAGTACCGCAAAGGACAAGTGAGGGGTGCTCTGGGGCGTGAGTGGGCAGCAGTGTACCCGCTCCTGCAGCAGCTGTTACAGCAGCCGGACTCTCCACCCCTGGTGAAGGCACGGGTACTGAAGTGTCTGTCCAGTTGGGTACTTCTGGATGTCCCTCTGAATCAGAGCGAGGGGCTAGTGGAGGCGGCATTCACTGCTCTGGCTGATCCGGAGCTTTTCGACACGGCAGTGGAGGCCATTGTCAATACCATCTCACAGCCGGACTCCCAAAGGTCAGTCTTACGATATTTATTCATTTTCTGTGGTCAGTTTGTTCCTTAGTTAGGGGTCATTCAAATTAATAATGGTTTGAATATGAAAACAAAAAGGTCTTAGTTTACAGACTTGAACGAGTAGATTCACAGAATTAAGAGTTTTTTTTAAACCGTGCAAAACAACGAGTTTTTAATCCTAGAAAGCAATAGATTCCAGGCTCCATTTTACCTTCAAGCTTGGAATTTGTAGGTTTTCAGAATGAAGAATCAAGTGTGAATCAAATAGATTCCAGACTCAATTTCAAGGGTTTTCAACATTTAAATCAGTAGATTTTAGGCTTCAAATCAAGGACATGCAGAAACAACTGTTTTTCAGTTTTAAATCCTTAGTTTTCAACCTAAAAATGACTACAGGCTCATAATTCAGAGTTTCAGTTTAAAATCACTAGTTGTCAGACAAGTTTTTAGGTTAAAATCCTTAATTTTCAGTCTAGAAATCAATAATCATAATTTTCATAATGAATCATTTTCAGAATCAATAGTTTTTAAGTTTATAATTACCTCTTTCTAGACTTGGAATCATTAGATTCAAGGTTCCAAATCAATAATGTTTAAAATGAGTAGTTTTTAGACAAATAAAGGTATGTGTAGATCTAATGGGCTTAACATTTTTTAAATGTTACATTTCCAGTATTTTGGTTTTAATAGTCAAATCAGAATCAAGAATCATTTCCTGTGTGCCAGGCTGTGGAGCCCTGCAGCTTGTTTGGTAGAGCTAGGCTGACCTCAGTGACCCTAATTAATATGGAAGATAAGTTAATAACTAAGCCTCTTTAGTCGGTTGCCAAAGAAAACAGTTGTATACTGTATTTTAATTAGATCCATTTTCATTCATTTTACTCAATCTCTGGGGTTTACGGCCAATGTGTGCGGCTCTCCTTGAGAAGATATCTGAAATTAGCTGTTTGTTCTCCATCAAACCCTTTAAAGTTTATACTGACACATGTGAGATGACGGAACGACAGAGACTCAAGATCTACCGAAACAAAGGCTTAGAACTGAAACAGTCTCATCATCAGAGGAGGGAGGAAGGGAGGGGTAGCGGCGACGCCAGGTTTATTACAAGGATGGCTGGCGTTTCCATGGAGACGGAGCATGTCAGTGATGTCTCACGCTCTGCTTGGTACAGACGCGGCAGGATCCCACCCCACCCCCCCTTCTCTTGCACTCTTTAAAGGGAAAGGCTGATGACAAGGGGTCAAGAGATGCTTCCTAAAACAATGACATCATTAGTTACTCAGCCCGGTGTTGTGTCTGTACATCGTCATAGCATAATGTAAATATAATTCAATAATAGCGCTTAATTTGGTAATTTAATTTATGAATCATCTTGGTCCTGAAATGTGAGGTGGTGGGATTCCAATGCATTTGTTGTGCACTGGATCCAGACGCATGCCAGATATTGCGCTTGAATAGTTTACTTATCTATCAATAATGTAGGGTGATAAATCAATTAGATTAAAAAAATAGTGATCAACCTACTGTTTATTTATTTTAAATACACCAAGGGCAGGCTAATGGTTTGCCTTCCTTTGTTTTTAACAGAAGCACAAAATTCTTCTTTCGCATTAAAACGAACTGAAATGATGGCGTTTAAAGTGATCTGCACCTTGAAAGGTCACGTCAATGATTGGATGTAGATTTTTGTGACTGGTTGCGTCTTTGTCCTTTTCCCTGTCGCTTTCTCTCGCTGTTTAAACACATCACAATCAAGGCTCTCGGGAGGATGCCATTGGAGGAAATGAATCCTGTTGCCAGGCAACTCTTTCATCTGTCTCCTGATGTTCAAGAGAGACCTCACAGAAAAGCATCTGAGAACTAATGTTGCAAAATTATAGAAGCTTTACAAAGGATTTTATTGGGTAATACTTGTCCCTACAAAACTAATTCAAGTTTGTAATAATTATTCAAACAACCAGAGTTCCTTCAGAGTTCCTTGACCACTTCTTAAGGAAAATAGCATGAATCACTCACAACAAAGTATAAATTATTGGTAATTGATATGTTTCTCCTCAAAAAGTTATTTAGTGGATAAAAAGACTGTAAATCAGCTGCTATAATCAGCAACATGTGATCTTGGCAGACCAGTTTAGCTGCAACCTTAATGAAACGTTCAATAAAGCTGATTTCTAAAGCCGTTGGTCTTTGTTGAAGCAGGGTTCAGTTCAGTTAAATATTATTATTATTATTATTATTATTATTATTATTACAAAAAAACATAAATAACCACCATAAAGCATAAGCCTTCCATCTGATTGGCTGATATTTTGGCATAATGTGTCCCTGGATTATTTTGAGCGCGTAAAAGAAACGCACAGTTGAAATTAAATACATGTTTTTGACAAAATTCAAATGTAGGCTCACAAGTTGCAGCAGTTCTTTGACCACAGCTCAAGTCAACGGCTCAAAGAACAACAGTTTGAGCTCCAAAGTGCTGACCTTAGGGTCTGTGAATACATTAAGGGCATCGTTTGCAACAGGAAGTGACTTGCTAAAAATTAAACAAAGGAAAAATGTGCTAAACACGCGGTTAGAGATGATGGATATGCCCAGGTAAAAGAAGACAACCCTGAGCTGTTGCACTGTGTGTTATTGTCCCTCCTGCACCAATACTGAGGTATAGTTCCTAGTATTAGTATTTAATGAATTAAAGCTTTATTCAAGTATTTTGAAGGTTATTTATTTTTACTGTAACAATTTTTATCAACTATTTTATTTGGAAGAGTATTTTAGATAACCAAGGTTTAAAATGAAGTAATAACTAACCTTAATGATTATTTACATTCTAAATAACATCCAAAGAGCTGCTCTTCCTCTTTAGTAAATCTTTTAAAATGAAAAAACTAAGGGCCAAACCCAGTGAAAAAGTAAGTGTTGAGTCTTGTAAAAATATGTTGTTATTGCAGGAAATACTAGAGATTATTGTGATCTATCGTAAGCTATATTACCCAAACTCAGTGCACAAAATGTCTTTCTGCCATCTTGAAATGGGATCTGGCTCAAGTGAATCGTATCAGGATTGTAATCCCATAGGTTTAATGACGTAGAATGTGATGTTGAGCATCTCCCATGGCCTTTACATTAGCAGATCTCAATATCACTGAGTCACTGTTGGGGAAGGGCGACTCAGGGAAGGTTTTCTTCCAGCAGCAACATGCCTTGTAAATGAAATGGCTCATATCTCTCTGAACACTTGTATCTGTAATTCCCTTGAACAGAGTCTGTAGTGGATGCACAAGGAGTTTTTTACAATATGCTGAATTTTGTTCCTAGCCTTCAGCAAACACGGGTATTGACAGTAGATAATCTATTTGTGATTTAATCCGTCCACATTCCCATCTTCTGGAGCTAAATTGAGCAGTGTGTGACTAGCAATAGCTGCATGTGTTCTACTCACCGCGTCCTTCTTGACCTTTACCGGGGATCTATTTCTGCATCTTAAATGCAGAACTCATAAACAAACCATGAAACATCGACAGCCATTGGGTCAATGAAACCAGGAGAAAAGGACAAAGTTTGCTTAGTTTTATTTGTTAATAACGTTAGTTATAAATTGTATATTACTAGAAGCATTATCAATAAGAGACAAATCTATGAAATGGAGACAGGTTTTTCTCAAGGCGGGGAGCTACACCAATCCGCTAATACTTATTTATGTTGTAAATACAATTTATTTATTGAGCAAAGATGATCATTTGGAAAATCTTAGGCGGGCCTCACAGCAGTCATACTGAGCTTGGCACAGGCATGATTTGCATATAGAAGGAGTGCTACCCATGACTAACAGTGAAATTGGAAGCATGATATCATATCAGTTAAACGACAGTTTTGCGTAGTATTCCAATAAATAGACCACTTTGGTCAGCGGCGAAGGCGCAAGTGTTATTGTATTTTTACAAAAAAATCTTTAAATACAGTCATAAGCTCCATTGTGTTCAAGAGAGCTTCTCTTCCTTGTTTACAGTTGCGTTATAATAATGACGTAACCGTGCTCTGACGTAAACACGTCAGTGGGGGAGGGGAAATAATTGTGTTCAGAGTGAGACTGAGTGTTACAGTGAGGCCTAGTGTGGCTAGCCCCATTGGTGTTCGAATAAAGGTTTGGTCAGACGTTGCAATCAACAACTAGTAATTGTCGAAATGAAATTTCATTATCCATTAGTTAACTATGGGATTGATTCTGGCCTTTCAGATAATAGTGCTGTTTTGAAATGAGAACAGTTTTGGTGAGAACGTTTTGTTTAAACAAATGGGTACAATTCGGGTACAATTAATACCATAGGCTACTGTACATGCTTGGAGTTCTCCAGTTCAGACGGAGAAAGAACAAATCCCTTTGATGTTCTGTAAAGATTCAGCTGAATCCATTTAATCAGCAATCTTTTTGCAGATAAATATGAATTGGTTTAGCTTAAAAAGCCTTTCTGAAAGAAATCTAATGTGAACGACTCTGAAATCTCTTAAAGGGACACTGTCTATCTGTGAGCACCATTTTGAAACTACGTATTATGTATGATGTACTAGATTTTTTAGGGTGTGTGCAAAATCTGATTTACAATACAATCCCAGTCTACTTTTGTTTTAAGTACACGCTACAAATAAAATATTTCACAAAAATTAGGAGCTTATGACATAACTTGTAACTTCATCTTTATGTTAATGAGTTTGCTTTCCAAGCAAAAAATATGTATAAAATATCTTCTTTTTTTTTCATAAAAAAAAATGCTATTATCCGTTTAATGGAATAATTGTTAGCTGCAGCAAAAAATAATTAAAAACAGACAATGATATTCACTAATCATTTCAGGTACGTGAACACCCTCCTGAAGTTGGTTCCACAGGTGCTTCAACTTCAGGATCAGCTTCGAGACGCTATTCAGAATGGAGACATGGAGACGTCACACGGCATCTGTCGAATCGCCGTCTCGCTGGGAGAAACCCACTCCAGGTGTGCTGGAAATCACTTTACAGATCAACAAATATATGATTTTGTATTTGGAGATTGAAACTACAGTAAAAATGTTGTAGGTTACTTTTTCAAGAGTTGTTCCTCACTGGTTTTGTGTTCTGAATTTGTGTTGGCTATTAAATTTGCGTTTTATTAAACATTTAAAAAGGCTCTTATGCTTTAGTTACTCAGTCCAACTGGTGTTAAATATTAACCCCAGGACCAATATCAATTTCTCAAAAAACAGCTTTATCTATAAAAGGGGTTAGTGTAGAAAGTTCAATTTTCTTTTAATAATCATGTTGTTAACAACTAGACACAAATGAGGTGAAAACTGAAACAACCAGAATCTAAAACCATAGCAACTGGAAGCTGTTTAACATTTTTTTTTATAAATTTTGTGATCAAAACTATAAAACCCTTCAAGTGAAGAGCGAACATTTAATAGAAAATAATAATCAAGTTCAACCTTGTTATGTTTAACCTTCTATTTTTTACCCTGGCACTTTTTCCTAATTTAATATTAATAACAATAATGCCTAGATGGCTCGTTTGTACATAAAACTTTGTGGTTGGCTTGGTAAAGTGCCATTTAGAAGTGAGTAACATAAACCAACCTCCACTTCTCAATTACTCCCCTACGTCTGGCCCCGTGGTATAGCGGACGGTGCACCGGACAGGTCATTTCAAAACCTTCCACATCTTTACCCACATCTCTTTCTGTCTCCATACTGTCCTATCAGTTCCAAAGAAAGGCAAAAAAATGGCCCAAAAGTTGCTATGGTAACAGCCTGGTTGTTATGGAGGGGTCAGTGACAACATTCTGTTGACTTCTTTGTCTCAATTGTTTTCTAAAGCTAAAGCAGTCTAAATGGTAGGCCCCGAAGCACACCCCTGTCTTAACTAAATCCAGTCAAAAATATTCTTTATTTAAACTGTCCCACCACTCAAAATTGGTCAAATGAAACATTTTAAGGAAATTCAATCTTATTCTTATAGATAAATGATAACTAGATTCTAGATCCTGCAGAACAGTGTAGTTTTGTGAAGAAATACTCTATATTCACTGGGTTCTAGTGAACATCTGTGTCCTCTGCATGTGTTTCAGAACTCTTCTGGCGCAGGTGGACCACTGGCAGAGCTTCCTGGCACTGGTCAACATGATAATGTTCTGCACGGGCATCCCTGGACACTATCCTGTGAACGAGACCACGAGCTCCCTCACACTCAGCTTCTGGTACACCCTGCAGGTGAGCACAGAGAACTCCAAGATGGGAGCTTTTTCTCTGCTGCGCCGTGCATTTGCCCATTCAACTCGGATCTGTGGAGCTTAGGGAAGTGTTTGTGTGTTTCAGGAGGACATCATGTCGTTTGAGGCGGACAAGCAGGCCGTGTACCTGCAGGTCTACAGACCGGTGTATTTCCAGCTTGTCGACGTCCTGCTGCACAAAGCTCAGTTTCCCAGCGATGAGGAGTACGCGAGCTGGTCCTCTGACGAGAAAGAGCAGTTCCGCATCTACAGGTGTTATGCCTCGGGCTGCAACCACTGCAAAACAACCAAAATGAACATGATGTTGATAATGATTGATATTTGATGTTTTAGAGTGGACATATCGGACACCCTCATGTACGTCTACGAGATGCTTGGAGCTGAGTTACTGAGCAACCTTTATGACAAACTGGGACGTCTCCTCACCAACACAGAACTGACTTCAACCTGGCAGGTCTGCAAGTATAGCATTCACTGTCATTCAATTAAGAAACCATAGGAACGTTTTGTAAGCTGCTTGGATTATACAGTGGTACCCCAAGATACGAAAGTAATCTGTTCCAGGGTGGCGTTCGTATGTCGAATATTTTGTATCTCGAAGCAAGTTTTACATGTGAAACGCCTAATCCGTGCACCGGCTCTCAGAAACAACAGAAAAATCAAGTACAGTTTCTTCAATCCTTAAATCTACACAGTGTTTATGTAATAAATGATAATAAAACAGAATCAAACACAAGCAAAATATGTACACAAATGTGAAACCTTACCCTGAGAGTGAAGCGATGTGTCGGAGGAGGTGGAACGGATGCAGAAAACATTACAGCACCACGTATGGAAGTTAACTTTCTCGAGATATTTCACAAATTACTAACACCAACACGGTTTCAAGCGCAAGCGCAGACAGATGTAGAGACACTTCAGAAAACGCGTCACAGGGTTTCTCTAACTTACAGAAAAGCACTTTCCACATTATTAACGTTATTTCTTTTACGACACCTTGACTCTTAACATTTGTTATAGCACATTATTGATAAACTATAAATAATGTTTCGCTGTGTTGTTGAAGTGTTTTGAAGAGCATCAGACCCTTTTCTCACTGGGAGATAGGAGTGCATGAACCCGGAAGCGCTACGCAATGTCATACAAATAAGCGGAAAAAGCAGAACAGCTTGTAGTTGTTCGTATCTCGAATTTTTCTTCGCAGCTCGAAGCAAAAACTTTCCAGCGAGCCAGAGAGACATTTCGCATCTTGAAGCATTCGTTTCTCGGGGTACCACTGTATCTAGAACATGTTCAACGATTTATGAGATCTGTGCTAAAAACGTGATTTAAAATAAGGTGGTTTGTATTTCTAAAAAATCATTTTATAATTGATATAATTATCTAAAAATTGTTTTATTGTCAATGGGGGGGGGGTGTTACTTTGTTGTGCAATCTATTTAGATTTTTTTTGTTTTATTTGTGCATCAAGATTACCTAATGAACATTAAGTATGTATTAGTTCAAACCACATTTGGTGTTTTCAAACCAGCTTTAATTCTTACAGCTACAATTGCTCAAAGTCTTAGGATTATAGTCATGGTTTATTATCACCCGATTATATCAAACTAAAATATTATCAATGTTAGGTGTTTAGAACTTTAAATGCATTCTTCCTTGTCTTCCCACAAATTGACTCGTGGTGTGTGCGGGTACTGCACCCTGGGGGACTGGCGCCACCTGTTGGCGGGAGCACCCTGCTTCAACATATTTGTAGAACTCAAACACAAATCGTTTTACAGATCGCACACAGAAAAAGTGTTGCAAAAATCACATGTTCCACAACATCCAACCAGGAGCCTGAAACCCATTTGCAAATCATTTGTAAAAAAAAATTTAATCCCATACCAAACCTTCTTTTTCCAACACCTTTTTGTACATGTAGATGTCAGTAGTCTGTGGATACTGAGGACAGAGTTAGGTGGAAAAGGATGATTCGCTGTGGCAACCCCTAAACTGGGAACAGCCAAAAGGAAAAGAAGATGTCAGTAGTCTGTATTTTCATTTCAAGAACAAAAACCGAGAAGTGTGCTGGTCGTTTACACTGCTTTCACTGTCTTCACTTGAATCATTTATCATTGTCTTCAATACCATCATTTTACATGATAAAATTATGCAAATAGCAAGAGATGTTGCGGTAATGACTAGGGGTGTAACGGTACGCTAAAATCGTATTCGGTTCGGTACAGTGTCTTGGAGAGTTCGGTTCGGTTAATTCGGTTCGGTACAAAACAATAAGAACTTACATAATCTTTATTTTGAAAAGCTGCCAATACACAATAGAATTCTTGCATAAAATAAATAAAAGTGACACATTTGGGTGATATTTTAAATAAATTGCACTCTTTATAAAGAAAAACACATTTTTTAAATAAAAAATGAAAACTGCAACTAGTTAGGACCTGAAAACTTTTAACACTAGCAACAGCTTCAGCTTATATATCAACAAAACTAACTTTTTAAGTTTTAGGCTAAAAAGATTAACCTATCCACATTTTCTGAAGAGAGCACAGACCTGGTTGCAGTGACAATATTTCCAGCAGTAGAAAATGTTAGATGTGTTGCCTGCCCGATCTCCGTGGAACAATGTCGGCATACAACTTTAAATTTATCCACTCGTCTATCCCCGTTATGTATTTTAACAGAGAAGCCAAAGTGTTCCCAAACAGGAGACCGTAGTGAGGTGGGAGGGTCTTCAAGCTCTGGCTTCTCTTTCGCTGTTGCCATGATGCCATTTTCTAACTTGTGCTCTGCTACTAGGAACAATGTTCCTAGGCGAGTTTCTGCACGGACGCTATTGAGTGACGCACAGTAGAGCTGCACGTCACTCAATAGCGTCCGTGCGGAAATTCGCCTAGGAACATTGTTCCGCTGTGCTTAATATCGCGCTAATAATAAATTTATATTATTTAATAAAAATACCGAATACCGAAACGGTATGCAAGTGTACCGAACTGAACAGGCCGTACCGAAACGGTTCAATACATTCCGTGAACCGTTACACCCCTAGTAATGACAATAAACATTAATGCAATTCGACTGAAACTAAATAAAAATATACTTTTCAAAGGAACAATGAATATTGTTATTGCTGTAATGACCATAAACTTGAATTGAAAACAATTGATACTTTTTCTGTTAAAATTTAGATAACGTTATTGCGGTAATGACAATGAATAATATATAATTGAAATCTACTCTGATATTCTACGTTCGATAATTACAGGAAACTAGAACAGAATACGCCTGAAACTAAACCAGATTCTTCTGTCATTTGAATTGAAATTTGAATTAATGACTACAATGGAAAAAAAATTACTATCGAAACATGCCCTTGCTTACAGGTAACCATGCTAACCCCCTAGCTATAGTCATATACAGTAAATGTAGGAATTAAAAGTGCTGTTTTCTGAATGTTTTTATTGGAGTCCGCTATGTTAAAGTGCTATATGAACAGAGCCTCCTTGTTCAGAGAGAGGTGTCAGTGCTCTGAACTGTGGTTTGGTTCTTCCAAAGATCTTTTTATTTAAAGTTTACAATTTTCATAGAAGTGGATTCCACAGAAGATTTGGACGTCCGCAACTTTTACATGAACAGAAATACGTTTTCTTGTGCAGCACACGGAAGCTCTGCTGTACGGATTCCAGTCCATCGCAGAAACGATAGATGTCAACTATTCAGACGTCATCCCAGGACTGATCGGCCTCATTCCACGAATCAACGTCAGCAACGTCCAGCTGGCCGACACAGTCATGTTCACTATCGGTGCGTGTATTTGCATTTTTTAAAGAAGTTTAATAAAATATCATCACGTTTGGGATCTTGTTTGATCGCTGTCCTCTCTTTTACCTGCATCACACTTTATGTCTATGCAGGGGCGCTTGCGGAGTGGCTGGCTGATCACCCGGTGATGCTGAGCAGCGTCCTCCCACTGGTCTTACAGGCACTGGGCAACCCAGAGCTGTCCATATCCAGCGTCTCAACGCTCAAGAAGATCTGCCGCGAGTGCAAGTACGACCTTCCGCCATACGCTAGCAACATCGTCGCCGTCTCACAGGTAACACCAATAGACAGCCATGGTTTGTAATGTCTACTGGGAATATGATGAAGGAAAGCTATTAAAGGTGTACACCAGGAAACGTCTGTGTATGAAACTTTACTCCTTTTAATGTGAGCATCTCTTATTCACAGGAAGTGCTCATCAAACAGATCCACAAGGTGAGTTTGAGATTCTTTCTGGCTCTAAATAGCTTTAAAAGTGCTAATGGCGTGTTTCTCTTTTTGAATCTTCAGACGAGTCAGTGCATGTGGCTTATGCAGGCTCTAGGTTTCCTGCTCTCTGCGCTTCCTGTGGATGAGATCCTGAGGAACCTGCACACACTCATCACACCGTACATCCAGCAGCTGGAGAAACTGGCCCATGAGACGGTCAATGTCATATACCTGTACATTACGCTTTAGAATAAACAAAGTACAATAGGATTTGCCTCTTTAAAGTAGGCTTAGATAAAGCAGAGGACTATGATGTTACTACTTTAAGGCAGCAGAATTTTTTTCTACAGTATGCTTTCCAACCAATCGCTGTTCTGTGGCCGCTTTGTTTACTAAGGATATTTATTTATTTATTAAATTTTTTTTTGGGGTGGGTGGTGTAACAGCATTTGTTCTCCATTTCAATACTCTAAACTAACCAAGGGCTTTTTTCTTGAGAAGAATGATATCTCATTGATCTTATGGCTTATGGTAATTAAACTAATCTCCAATTTAAAAAGCCTTTTACCACAACTAAATTAAAATCTGCTGCCAAATAATACTGTGATATTGTAACTACAGTAATGACAATAAATATGACTGAAACTTATCAAATTTGACTTTCAAATTGAACTGAGATGTCGTTTCTGCGGTAATAACGATTAACCTGAATACGATATAACCCAAACTAAATAAAAACTTTACCGTCAAATTGAACTGAAACAGTGCAGTAATGACAATAAGCTTTAAAGCAATACGCCTGAAACAAAATAAAGATTTACTCTTCAGATTAACCGAGATATTGTTATTGCGGTAATGACAATAAAGTTGAATTGAATACAATTGAAGCTAAATAGTTTAATCGTACTGTTAAAAAAAATGAGGTAATGTAGATTGAAATAATAAAGTTTGAGATACTAGTTCTGGTAATTACAATACACTTGAACAGAATATGCCTGAAACTAAACTAGATTCTGGTGTCAAAATTAACAGTTTTGTTTTATTGTCATGACGACAAATACCTTTGAATTAAATAGAAAGTGACAAGGAGAAAAAAATTCATCTTTACCCTTGTTTTTCGGGAACAATGCTAACCCCCTTAGCTATAGTCATGTACAGTAACTGTAACATGACAAAGTGCCATATGGACAGAGTGTCCGTGTTCAGAGAGAGGTGTCAGTGCTGAGCGTCTGAACATTTCTCAGCAGGAACAGATTGGTGTTTCTGTGGGGGCTAAAAAAGAGGAAGCTACAGGAGAAAGCGATTAATGAGCTCTGTGTGGATTCAGATTCAGAAACTGGTGTCTTTTAAGTCCATCACTGACCAATATTTGATCTGTTTTAGCTGCAGCAGTAAAAAAAGGGGCTCTTTGACACTTGAGTCGAATCAGTGTTAAGCACAAAGGTCTTACTGTTAAAAAAATCACATTCAAACGCTTTTAATGATACGATAAGCTCTCTTTAAATGACCGACTGTCTTAATATTCTTTTAAAACTGAGTAGCATCTTCATGACAATCCAAACCTGATTTCACCGCTCACTTCTCTCAATCTTCAGTCTATTTTTGACTTTTTTTCCATGCTGCGTATGGTGTTTGGTGCTTCTCAGAATGCCATGATGTCATATTTAGAATAAATAGTGTGCAATGGAGCGCCCTCTGGCTGCTGTATACATGATTTCTTTTTCTCATGGGCAGACTTGGGATTTTCAGTTCCTGTTGCTATTGAGAGGCATTTATTTATTTAATTAATAAACTGTATTTGTTTAATTTATTTTCATTGTGAGCTCAAGTTTGGGGTGGTTAATTGCAAACCTCTGGAGGATCTGGAACAGCGTCATGCAGCAAGAAATGCATGCAGTAACATGTTCATTTTGAACTTTTTTATAATTATGTTAGTAAATATATGTTTATTATCCTCTGCCTCTTTTCAGTGCAGAGATGTGTTTAATAACTTGCCTCTCGTTTTTATTTTTTCAGCCGAATCCCTCAAACAAACTGGCCATCATTCACATTCTCGGTCTCCTGTCCAATCTCTTTACTACACTGGACATCAGCAAACAAGAGGAGGAGTCAGGAGAGAATGCCCCCCCCTCAAAACCAGCCCCACCCCAAACTGGGCCAAACCCTGTAAGCTCTAGAATAAACCTATTAATCGTTCTTATTTCCCTTCAATGTTTTCTCAGACCAGGGAACTTAGACTACTGGCTCTTGTGACATTTGCAGCCCGCCCTCCTCCTTCATCTAACAGTTTGTGCTTCCCCATCAGATTTAACGTCCTTGGCACTGTAATGCAGTGTGCAGAAGGTCATTTTTATCAAAGATTATTTTCGATGTTTGGAGATTTTTAACAATCAAATAAAAAATCATATTCAGTTGCATTAAGTTTATATTTCTACGTGAAAGACATCATGCATACATATATGCAAATACTTAATCGTTAACCCTATTACTATACTTTATTAGTGTTTTTGTGTCAAACATGCAATCAAATTTAGTGAGTGCCATAAAATCTTTTATGCTTTTATGCAGCTGTGGTGATCTGAAATAATTGTATTTTATTTGTGCACTCAATTTGAACTAAAATGTCTTTATTTAAATTTGCCGCTTGTATATCAAGAATAAATTTTTTCAACACCTTCAAAGTTGGCTTTTGATATTCTCAGGATGGGTGCTCAAATAACTTAAAACTTGGTCAGAAAATGATTTGTTCTCACTCAGAAAGTCTTAAAATCTTATGTAAAAAGTATTTAATAAGCAGTGTTTGTAATTTATTACATTTTTTAATTGGTTATATTTGTAGTGTATAATATTACATTTAAAAACAAAACAATATTCAACCAAAGCAGAATAAAATCATTTTCATTTTTTAGGATCCATTCAAAAGTCCCTTTCGGTTTTCTTCTCCGCTCTGGGCTCCCAAACGCCATAGATTCTGTGGTCCGAGAGTCTAAAGAGGAGTGTTGGGTGCTTTCTTTTGTATATGTTCTGTGACTTCTTGGAAATTCCCAGAAAAAGTCACAGTTTATGTCATGAATTCTTTGCAAACTCTTACAACCTCTTTACAATCCATTTTTTGGTCAAAGTTCAAAGGAGTCATGACCGATGGTTACCTCTCTGTAACCTCTTGATTTATAGCTGTGCTGGATCTCTAATCAAGTTCTTACTCTTGCCCTCTCGCCACAGTTTTAATATAATATTGTCCTATGGTTATAACATCCTCTACATGTCTGTGCTACAGCAAGTCATTGCTTTGTAACTTTCTTCAGTTAGATTTTGTGATTAATTCTTTGTTAATGTCCAGATATCTATGTCAGTTATATAAACTAGTGAAGGAAAATAGCAAATCCTTACAATTTTATAGTTAAAGAGGACATTTTCACACAGCTTAAGCCTTTTTTGCTTATGATCCTCAATTTTGAGTTTGATTCACCAGGCAGATTAAGGTTTGACTAAGATTTTGGTGAGAGTCAATAAAAAGATGACGACTGTAGGAAATGAATTACCTAAAGCTACTAGGAATAACGCTTTGTTTGTGTGCTTCAGGTGGTGGTGGTGCTTCAGCAGGTGTTCGCTTTGATCCAGACAGTTCTGAGTAAATGGCTGAATGACTCTCAGGTCGTTGAGGTGAATATTCACATTAAATTTATTGAGTGGTTTTTATTTCATATATATATATATATATATATAATAAAATGTCAAAACGTATTTCATATTCCATTCATGGTTTTCTGGTGATTAATAAACAGGCGGTCTGTGCCATTTTTGAGAAGTCAGTGAAGACGCTGCTTCATGATTTTGCGCCGATGGTTTCTCAGCTGAGTGAGATGCTCGGGCAGATGTACAGCACCATCCCACAAGCCTCTGCTCTCGACTTAACCCGACAGGTACACGCCAAAATCACAACGGCTACAAGTCGTTTTTTGAAACATGACGTGTGCTCCAGTTACAAAACTTTACTACTCCAGTTACTACTTCTGGTGTATCTCTGTCTAAAAACTCTGTTTTATTAGGTTTTGAATCCTCTTTCCTCAGATGGTTCATATTTTTGCCAGCGAGACAAACCACTTCCCACCAATCAAAGCTCTGTTTGAGCTGGTCACCTCCGTCACTCTTGGCATCTTTCAGCAAGGTAGGCACACTAGATGCGGAGAGGTGCAGAACACCAGTCTCTGGTTAACGAGACGTTTTGGATATGCTAATATTTTTAGCACAAGGCCATGGATTACATTGAAATCATTAGCTTTACGGCTAGCTATGTTTTCTAAATCTCTCTATACCAATCCTTTAATGCATTTCTGGAAGAGAAAACAGCTGGTCACAAGTGGATCACGCAACGCAAATTATGTCAGATTATGAACAGGAAAAGTTTGTAATGGCATATTTACATCAGAATGGGTGGACTGACTTAAACCAGTGAACACCTGAAGGATTCAGAGAAGAACTGGGAGAAAATGTGCTCATTTGAGAACATGTGCTCGTGCACAACTTGACATGTTTGGAACACCACCCTCAGTCGAACATGGAGCTGGAAATATTGCTTTGGGGTTGTTTTGGAGGCACTTCAATGAGATGACGGATGAAATACCATTGAATTTTGACTGAGAGCCTTCAGGCCATTGAAGTATTACTTGTTTCAGCACGACAATGACTCTAAACACACGGCCTAGGCAATAGTCATTCAAGGAGAAGCATGTGGTTAAACCCTTAATCCCATATTCCCAATTTTGGAGGTGAGATCCTCCAAACCTTGACAACCTAATGCTTCAAAGCATTAAACTTAGTTCCTAGTGGTCCACAGTAAAATTCCAATCTTCATCAGACACCACTTTTCAACGTGGTGTATTTGACGTGAAAATGTATAAAACCCCTGTTTTGCATCTTTATCTTTCTTCTCTTCCTTCTGTCGCTCTTGTCCCACAGTTTTGCAGAAATGTGAACATTAACCCTCTTATCTCAAACAGGTGACAGCATCAAGGATTCTGTGTGTGTTTAATGTAAAAGGCCAGGGTTTGGTGCAAGGGGAGGAATCTGGATACCAAAGGGTGGGGTTTGTTTGGAGTGTGGGAATGGTACAAGGAGGGAAGTTTTTGGGGGGTGGCAATGAAAGAATCGTTTGAGAAAATGAATAAAAATAAAAGTCTCTTTCAACACAGTAACAGGTGCATCCTGGGTTCCCACTCCAGACCCACCGTTACGTTTAGTTCTCTTTAGGTTTCTTTGCTTTCTGTCGTTATTTCTCTTTGTTTTCCTGCAAAACGGACTCATTGATCTCTCTTTGTTTCCTTCTTTCATTTTTGTTTGGAATCGCCCTCAAGTGGTTCATGTTCCCTCCTCTTTCTCTGCCCTGTTTCTCTCACGCGTGTGATTCTTTCCGATTTGCTTTCCACATGACTGTTTGATCTGTTTGTATATCTTATTCTTCTTATGATTTCTTAAGTTTCATCTTTATTATATTTTAGGGCCCAGGGATCATCCTGATATTGTTGATTCATTTATGCAACTCCAGGCTCAGGTGTGTTTTTTGGTTTCTTATTTCATTCACTTTGGGTTTCTCTCTTCTCTTTCGCTGTCCCCCTTTTCTTTCTCTTTCCTTCTGTTCTCTGTCTCCAGGTTTCTCAAGACACTTGTTTTCTTTTCTCGAGCTCTGGAAATGACCTGAGGGGGTTTGCTGGAGAATGATTGACGGCTCTCTCGCCCAATAGTCGCACAGAGCTAGTGTATAAAACTTTTTTGATCGTTTTACCGTATATGGATTTATTGAGTGCTAAATCTTTCATTTAAAGTGACAAGAAACTGATAAATACGTGATTTTATTAATTAGCACAACGCTTTGACCTTTTTAAAATGTATTAGTTCCATTGTGATGCAAATAATTACATTTGGTGTATAACAAACTCTACAATTTGCCAGGGCTGGGAGATATGTCGAAAATTACTTATAGAAAGAGGTCTACTTTGTTGAAAATTCCTCAAATGAAAGACCAAACATCAGTATTTGCTTCAGACACAACATTGGAAAGACTTTTTTTTATACATTCGAGCTGATAGAACAACTGGACATTTAGGTTCAGTTTAAAATTTGTACATTTAAAATCTGGGCATTTAAAATTCGAGCCACCTCTGCTAGTGGTTGGGAGCGTTCAGAATGCTGTGGAAAGATACAACGGCGTGAACAGGCATGATTCATGTAATAAAAGTCCAAGTAAGAATGAATAAAGCTTTTGAAACATTCACTAGCATTTGGAGTCTTGCGCATTCAGAATTTCTGGGAAGGTGTAATGTTCATGGCAACTTTTTTCGTCCAAAATGAACCATGTCATTTTGCTTAGTATCTTGTTTTGGCTGCCCACAGATACCCGGTTATTTTGAAAACTGAGATCACCCAACAAAGGCGTCCGTGTTTTTGCACAAATCTCAATGCTGAATATTCATTTTAAAAATGACTCAAATTAATTGCCAGCACAAAAAGGGCCATAGGCTCTGTGTTTGGCCAGTTCAGTAGTTGAGCTTTTCTGGTGTTTTCATCACAGGTGTAGTGTCAAAATGTTCAGTTTTTCCATCTTCGGAACTTCTTGTGGTCTAAAAACTGGGTAGCTATCATTAGTTACACAGCTTTAAAGTGACATAAAACATTAGTGAGTCAAATAAATGTATGCGTAAAGAATCCAGTTAAATCAATAAGTTGTGTTAGTTTGAAAGATATGAGTGATTTAAAGAAAGACTAAATATGTTTATAAAACCAATATATCACACAATGGGCCTGTGTTGGTTGAGGGTCAGGCTTCTCCAGACTCTGTGACCATAATAGGGCTTTTAAGGTGAATGTATTAAGGCTTGTGTAGTACTGGGTGCAAACCCCCTTCCAGTGTCTTTCCAGCTCAAACAGCAATGTCAGCCAATTAAACATCTCAATTATTGGATTGATTAAGAATGAATTGGCTCCCTCGATGTGTCTCCTTTCTTTCCCTCCCCTCTGTTTCTCAAATATCCTCTCATCCTCAATGAGTTTCTTAATGCATAAGTTGTCTTTATTGTACATGTTACTTAGATTTCTGTTGCATTCTGAGCAGAGAAAGTAGCGATCGAACAGATGACAATCAGTAAAGCGAGAAAAATCATCATATTTTTAGTTTCTATTAAGTTAAATTTCACTACTTTAATTTTGTTGATGTTGATTTCATAATTCCCTGATCAGTTTGCATCGACTAAGTGAGTTGGGGAGGGTGGGCGGGGCTCTGGAGTGATTGACAGGGCTCCAGGAGGCGGGGCTTGAGTCACATGTGCTCTGTTTGATTCGTAGGCACTCAAACGGAAGCCAGATTTATTCTTGTCAGAGAGTCTTGATGTGAAGGCGGTGTTCCACTGTGGTAAGTCCCAACTCAAAGAAATGTACATTTTATAATAAAAAAAAAAAATAATGCAGGTACTCCACTGACCATTCATGCCATTTCTTTGCTGTGATTTCTGTAGGTGCCTTTGATTCGCAGATATCAATGTCCCGATTCCGTTTAAAACTTCATGCACAATATATCCGCTGTTTTACTGAATGTCACTAAATGGTAGAGCTTTGTTTGTTTTTTTTAATCACGTATTATACAACCTATAGGGTTGCAGTATGCAAGGACTAAACTATTTGTTAAAGTGTGAGCCGTTTAGCAACAGGAGCTATGAGTTTATATATAATGTCTATGTTGGTTATTCTCTGGACTGGCAAGTTCTCCTTTTTGTGCACATTTCAGACCTTTTTTTGGATATTCGTTTGATCCATACTCTTAGGAATAGAGGCATGAGTCTAGTCAGCATGGAATAAATCATATACTAAATTCGCATTTTATTCAGAAGCAACAATTGGTTCAGGTATTCACACTCCCGAACCAGTGTGGATGTAATAAAAAAAAGTTTGTTTTCTTTTTTTTTGTAGAACAAAATCAAATATTGAAAAACAAACAACTGGGGGCAGTAAAGATCCCTGGGTAGCTGAAAGTGTGAGGCTTAATGAGACAATAAAAAAATCACCTCCTAACAGTTTTCATAAGGGACCAGTATGACTTTTAAAACCATTAACCGGCCTTTCAACTTCCAATACAACGGCCATTTTAAACATAAATGAAATTTCAGAGTAAAAAAAAACAAAACATTGGAAGTTTTGAGCATTTTGATTGGAGCTAAGTGCTCAATAAATGGCAAGATAAAGGAAGATTACGATTTAGTTAACCTCTTAAGCCCGAGAGTCCCCGGTACCGGGGACTTGCCCCCTTGTGCGTTACATTTTCAATCATAGCTCACTAACCTTGATAATAACCCACACATATTAAATACTGTTGTGTTCAGCGGAAACTCCTCTAAAAACGTATCTAATTCAATTTCATATTCGTGAACCACAGCTCGAACGCCATGCAAATAAACAACAACATGTCCGGAGTATAATTCATGACCACGTTTTTGTTTATGTGCGATATGTATCCACAATATAAACGGAAACACCAAAACCATGGCATCAAATGAAAGCTAACAACCAGCTGGATCCAGCGATATGCAACTCATTTACATTGCATGAAGTATTTCAGAGCAGGGAGCGAAAGTTCCCCGAAAAAACGCCAGCAAAACCAAGCAAGCATGTAAATCTTGTCTTACCTTTGCCGTTTTTTCAACAAAAAGTTATTTCCATAGCGATAAAAGTCCGTTTGTTGTTATGTCCGGTCGATAGCTTCGCGAAAAGTCCATTTTGTGGTTTTTCTGTTGCTCCAGTGCTCCTCTTACGTCACCAAATATGGAATGACTCCCCGTGCGTAAGAGCACGTCTCTCCACGCTGCGCGTCGTGTGATTCGTCGGCGATCCCGCCAGTCTCAAAATGGTTGAGCTGATTGGTTTCCATAGAATCAGAGCTTTCCAGCGATATATAGAGCTCCTGGATTGGACAGATGGTCGGGGGGTAGGGACACGCGGAAGCTCGAGGTCGAAAGCGTTTGTGAATGAAATGTTCCCAAAAGCGCAGCAAGATGGCGTAAATGAGCTTCTACCCCCCTTTACAGTGTTTCTTTAGGAGGTTTTTTTGCTGAAATCATGTCCCATAAGCAAGAAAACAAGACTATGAACGTAGCTGAAGCTTTGGACAAGATTTTTTTCATATTTCAATTATTGTGCCAAATTGTGCCAAACTGTGCCAACATGGATTACGCCTGAACTTTGTTCAATCAAAACCTTTACAGAATATTAGTTTCTTGTAGTATGAACACCAAACTTGCTACAGATGTCCTTGACATGTAGTGGTTACAATTGATTGTGTTTATTTGCTTCGTTATAAGTAAAATAAGGAGATATTGGAGGAAACATGTGGTTTTTTTTTAGGCGGAGTTCATTTTTTGGCCATTCCAACATCAATTACTCTTACCCAGTGTTCTTGACTGTCAAATTAACTCATTCACACCACTCCCCAAGAACCTATCTTCATTTTGATACCAAGATTTGCAGTTTAGACCTTGTAAAAGCTGAGAAATGCCTTAAAAAGTAAAAGTATAGGTTTTTCGGAAAATAGGCCTCAGGGCTTAAGAGGTTAACAGCTTGTATTTTATTTAAAGTAAAACATGCTCTTATTATAGTTTCTCTGATGCATACATTTCTACATTGATTACAGGAGTTCTGTCACTGAAATTTCCAGAAGGCCCGACAGTCAAGTCCACCTGCCTTTTCTTTGTGAGTCAGAGATCCAAAGTAGTGTAAATGCATTTTGTGTTTTGTTGAAAATGTGTTTTTGAACAAGTGTAAATATAACGGCACATGGTGAGGTGAGTTGAAACAGCATCAAGCAGAAAAACAAAGGCAATTATAACAAACTAATTAGGTAGTGCTCTTTTGGGGTGGGGGGGGGGGATTAGACTTTAGTTACTGCTGATTATCAAAAACTGTACCGCTAGAAATGCAAAGGTTGTGGATTCAAATCCCAGGGAAAGCAGAAACTGGCAAAAATGTCATTCACTGAAATGTAAGCCGCTTTGTATAAAAGCGTCCACCAAATGCATAAATGTAAATGTTCCGATTCACATTTGGTGAGATATGAACAGATGTTGTGCAAGGAGTTAGAAAACTATTTTCTTTATATGATTCAAAAAGGCTGACACCCAAAATGGCAGACAAAGTAAAACTAGACAAGGTTCGACTTGTGAGACAAATTGAGATCAATTTTGAGAACAAATGGCTTGGAAGGTATAGACCTAAAGCCCATTTTTTATATCTCCAGAACACTAAGAAGCACCACACCAAAACGCTGCATGCATCCTCATTCCATGGTAGTTACAAAATAGACCAGGTTTGGTGTAAATGCTATAAAGTGTTGCAGAGCTATAGCCTTGCAACCAGTAATTATTTGAAAACTAGTTGACAAATTATAATTCTGTAAATATCTCAGTCATGTTGAAATGTGAATTGTGTTCTCCTCAGACTGAGCTAATTCCTCGTTGCTCAGATGTTCCTCCAGTGGCTCAGGTGCTTCAGGGTGATGGGAAACTCCTGCTGGTGGCTGTTCTGGAGGTGAGCGTAGCTCCTAAATTCCAATATACCACCTGGAGGTTTTGGATTTTATAAAGTTTTAACAGACAAGAGATTTATAACCCAAAGCTAACCAAACTAGCTCAATGGCTAATCAACATAGTGGCTAAAAACCCAATGCCAACTAAATTAGTTCAACGTCTAATCAACATAGTGGCTGATTAACGCTACTAACCAAACTAGCTCAAAGGCTAAGGAACATAGTGGCTGATTAACCCAAAGCTAACCAAACTAGTTCAATGGCTAATCAACATAGTGGCTTATTAACCCAATGCTAATAAAACAAGCTCAGCGGCTAATCAACATAGTTGCTGATTAACCTAATGCTAACCAAACTAGCTCAACGGCTAATCAACATAGTGGCTGATTAACCCAAAGCTAACCAAACTAGTTCAATGGCTAATCAACATACTTGCTTATTAACCCAATGCTAATAAAACAAGCTCAGCGACTAATCAACATAGTGGCTGATTAACCCAATGCTAACCAAACTAGCTCAACGGCTAATCAACATAGTGGCTGATTAACCCAAAGCTAACCAAACTAGTTCAATGGCTAATCAACATAGTGGCTTATTAACCCAATGCTAATAAAACAAGCTCAGCGGCTACTCAACATACTAGCTGATTTAACCAAACTAGCTCAACGGCTAATCAACATAGTGGCTCAAAACACAATGCTAACTAAATTAGCTCAACGGCTAATCAATATAGTGGCTGATTAACTCTACTAATCAAACTAGCTCAAAGGCTAATCAACATAGTGGCTGATTACCCCAAAGCTAACCAAACTAGCTCAATGGCTAATCAACATCAGGGCCTAATTTCCACCGCTAACACAACTAGCGCAATGCATAAAAATCTGGTTTCTACTAAAGCGCTTCCCTCTAGTGCATTAGTTAAAATTCTATCATCAGTGAGAGTTCTAACAGCAGGTTTGAAAGCAGTGAAAAGCTAGCGATGCTAGTGTTTGACAGAAGTGTGTTTGTGTTGAGGCGATCGGCGGCCAGTCATCTCGCAGTCTGATGGATCATTTCGCAGAGGTGCTCTTCAGTCTAAACAAACACTGCTTTGCTCTCCTGACGCTTTGGTTGAAAGAAGCTCTGCGTTCACCCGGGTTCCCTTCATCACGTGTCACAGAGGAGCAGAAGGAGACGTTCAGCCAGCAGCTGCTCCGGTGAGAGGCTTCGAAGTACTAATGTGAATAAAATTACCCAGAAATCAAAATAATTGTATCGGCCTTATGTCATCCTAGGGAGCGAGTGAACAAGCGTCGAGTCAAAGACATTGTGAAGGAGTTCACGTTGCTCTGCCGAGGCCTCCATGGAACCGAATACGCTGCTGACTACTGAACAAACGTGAAACTCCCTTTCCCAAAAGCCTCTGAGAAGAGAGGTCCTGCTTCCAGAGTGAGCACCACTTGGGATCTCTTTCGCTCTCCATCACAGGGGTTCTGAAGCCTGGCTGAACGCCCAGATCAGTTGAAACCGCGGCATGTTTACCGGAGACCCTTCCTTCGTCCGTTCCGTGTCCTTTTACGATCTTCCGTGGCTCCTGAGCTGTTGTGCATCTGTATGAACCAAGAACTAGTGTTAGTTTAAGGGATGTTCACCCAAAAATTAAATCAACATCACGTCATCGATTATTCCTAGACTTTTGGAAATGAAGATAATTGCATTTAAAGAGTTCGAATTCAACTAAATATCTTTACATTAAGAATCAAAGTCTCGATGCAAATATCTTGCTTTTCCAAAGTGAATGAAAATATCACTGTGGTGCCGAACTGTTTGTCTGAATGTTCATTTTTGGCAAACTATCTCTTTAAATGTTTTATTATCTTATTTTCGAGATATATAAACACTCTATATCAGATGTATATAAATGTCTATAAAAGCAGCTCTAGTGAAGCGAGGGGCTAACAACGACAGATCTCTGTAGCTTCCCGTCATCTCCGAACCCTGCGCCCTCTTCTGCCAAACCATGGATGTTTGTTTTTAATAAATTAAATATTGTTTTTGATATATGCATACGTTTATTAGGTCAGCAGCACCACTGGACAGTGGCCGTCACACACACACAGAGAGAGAGAGAGAGAAATCTCATAATTAAATGCTTTCTCACAATTCTTAAAGTTAAAATAACTTAAAGTTATTTAAAACAAATTAGTAGAATTAATATTTTTCTAAATATTAACATGCAATTCTACTAAAACTCAGATTTGCTCAAAAGCTCTGAATTTGTTTTCTTAAGTTGTATCTAGTCAGCTTTTAAGTTTGACTACTGGCCATTTTGAGTCTTTATTGTTGGCTTTTCTCATTTTATCAACAGAAAACTGATAAAATTTTGTAAATATTAAAAATTAGGGAAATTTGGAGAGTAAAACAGAAGCTCCACACGTCTGTCGGTTTAAAGAAACGCTCAATTTGGGAGGAGTTTGAGATTTTTCGATGTTCCATATGTCTGACGGTAGCACTTTTAGCATATTACAGCAAAGATGAATAAGTTTTGACATTTTCTTATTTAGCAAATTCCTGGTGACTATTCAGGATCTGCACCGTAGCTCCACCTCCTAAAAAGAATGCTTCCTATTACGCTCTAAATGCTAATTTCCTGTTTAGAGTTCACTTTGTAACTACAGAACGGAAATGCTACTGGTCTAATAACCTGACATATGCTAAGCTATGCTAACAGTGCCACACCCAGAACTGGAGAACGCCTTCTAATAAAAGATTCTAAAGTTTTCTTTTTAATTTTATGTGACTTAATATTTGTATGTTCTTTCAGATTTGTGAGAAAAAAATGTGTTGATTTCTTATTTTATTTTTGCATAGCGAGAACTACGTGCAAAGAACCTGTAGTTTTTTCAAAGGACAAAATCATTAAATTCTTACATAAATCACACCTCAAATCAATTGGATGCATTCTTTAAGATGAATAAAAATGGCAAATATGTAGAAGTAATCCCTCTCTCTCTCTAATCACGGCTGGTGCTGGCCGAACATGTAGCATGTGTGTGTTTTGACATACAGAACCAATCCGGAGAGGCTGAACCAGTGGAGCTTTGGAGCTGTGTCGGACAAAAGCAGAGCCTGAGGCTGAGCTGTACATTAGTTTGTTTCTATTTGAACCCTGTTTTAATTTATTAAACATGTCTGAAATGGAAGCATGGCCTTATTGATTTATTGCACGATTGAGAACCCAAAAATGAAATCAGAGATCTTTTAAGTGAATCCTGTAGGGTCAATTGTGCTAAGAATACCAAACATTTATGTTAAGAGACTTTTGTTTTCGTCTAGAGTTGAGAAGGCTGTGTATGTATTTTCATGTGGGATCCAGACCCCACAAACTTTGATGTTGGCTTGTCAAAGTGCCATTTAACAGTATTTTCATTAGAAAAATTTCAAAGTGAAATTGTCCTTTGTAGAGATAGTGATCTGACAAATAGTTGCTATGGATGGGTCAGTGACATAATATAAGGTTTCCTGTCACTATAAGCTATAGAAACCAACCCCCAAGTCTTTATCATTTACTAAGACTGAGATAGAGTTCAGAACATTTGGTTGCTAGGGTCAATAGCTTGGTTTCTAGGGAGCCATCGGTAATGATATTTTCCGAATGGCCACAGTAAATAACCTCTTCCAGAGTCTGGGATTTAAATACTTTTGCACAGTGACTGGTATGTTCTTGGAAAACAGATAATATCCACATGTATGGTCTATTTGAACTGTCTGTGAGGTTTGAGTTACAACGTTTTATTCATTCGCTGGACAATTTCCCAAGCATTGTGATTTTTCAGTCGTCCATTAGTGGTATCAGTCTGAAAATATATAGCAACCCTCGTCGCACCAGTTTGGATGTCTTGGCAAAGTTTTGTGGTTGTAGCTAGAGGGGTGTTGGTGAAGATGCATTTGGCTTTTTTTTGTCCGCACCAAAAGATGCATGAAAATGGGAAATCATAATTGCAGTTTAGGGGGTATTAAAGGTCACAAAAGTGTTTTATCCATTATAAAAAATAAAGTGATGAAGTAATAATCTACAGGTCATTGAGAGAGAGTTTCTAAGAAAGGACATTTGTGTGCAGAGGATTGACCCAAGAAGAGAGGAGTGATTGCAGAACACACACCTTTTCAAAATGTAATCTCTTTAAAGGTATTATTACATTAAATATCATTACACATAATTTAGATGCTGCAATTCAGTTGAGACACAGATATTGTGCATTTGTGGGTTTGCCGCATGAATCAAAATGATTTTAAACAGATTTCTGAGAGAACTTTCATTACTTTGGGACCAGGGGGAGCTCTCCCTCGCTTTTATTTCCCCTCCTCTGGTGAGCATGAGGGATGTTCAAGCGACGACGGTCCGAGAGAACGAGAGAGCGGGCGAGGTGGAATCATGGAGCGGGGCTGGAGAACCTCGAGTCCCGCGCGTCCTCTCTGATACGCCCGGGACACTGGAAACGACGCCGGGGCGACTCAAGGATGATTCTCCCTGATGTTTTCCTGTCATATTCTCTGTTTCTGATGGCCATCTCCTGTCTCACAAGCTCCTCCAAGATCTCTCAGGAGTTCTCAGGTACCGAGCAGCACCTCTACATCAATCTCAAGAGTTTCTGGCTGTATTTTTCAGACTAATCTCTTGATGCGCAGTTTTCGCATGTTTACTTCCGTTCCGTTGAGAGCCATTTCACGCTTATCACACGTTTCTTTCGCCATCTATACCCTGATTATACCACGCTTTTTGTTATTTAACGTTATTTTTTGTATAAAAAGGCTTGTTTTAAAAACTTTTATGATCTAAATCTACCGGAAACTCCGCTTGATAAAAGAGCGTGCACGCGCTTCTTGTAATATTTGTCTTTCAAAAACACTTTTGATTTTGATGGATTTTAACGAGGGGCATTCAAGAAATGTGGGTACACTAAGCAAAAATTTTGTACAGAATAGTAATGCATTTGCATGAAATCTCTCAAGCAAACTTCTATGTAGTATGGGATCATTAATTCAGCAAAATATTCGGGTAGAAATTTTATAAATATGGTGTCTGACCGCTCACAGAGTTGTCCGTTGATATTTTGGCTGCATGCTTATGGTCATTGCTCTGCTGCAAATGAACAATTGATTCAGTCTGGAGCTCTGTATTATAAATAATAATAACTTTGCCTTTAAGTTATGTTGCGCTTTTGCATACGCTTTAAAATTTTCAGAGCATTCACTCCACGTTCACTCACTGGTGTTGATGAGCTACCTTGGTAGCCCTCGGCTGCTCCGTTGGAGTCTCCTGCCCACTACCAATCACACCTCACCAGGGCAATGCGGGTGAAGTGGTTTGCCCATGGCCACAACAGCAGAATGGATTTGGTGGAGATCGAACCACTAATCCTTTATAGGACAAACAACTCCAGCACTTGCTGCCCCAACAAGATTTTGTCCAAGATGTCTATGCATTACTTTATTAGCTTTTTCCTCAATCCTGACTAGTTTCTCAGTTCTTGATGCTGAAGAACACCCCACATTATGATGCTGCCACCACAAGGCTTCACCAATGGGATGATACTGATTAGGTGATAAGCCTTGAGTATTCTTGTTTAGATGCTGTTTTGCAAACTCCTGGTGCCTTACTATTATGTAGCTTTCGACTAGTCACGCTATTTTACAGACCTGGTTGATGGAGGGCTGAAGAGATGGTTGTACTAGTGGAAGGTTCTCCTTTCTCCACAGAGGAACACTGGAGCTCTGACAGAGTAACATTTTGGTCCTTGATCACCTCCCTGACTAAGGGCATATCCACACGAACAGTGTTTTTTTATCTCAAATTTTATTAATAAAAATTGCATCCACACGTGCTTGTTACAAAAAAATCCTCAAAAACATATTAGCTGTTTAATCCGTCTGTTAGCTGTTTAATACTCTAAATTGACTATCGAGGTGTTTGTCTTTCCAAATGGGGTCTAATCAAATTACTTTACCACTGGCAAACTCCAATTGTTGGAAATAAGATGCACCTATGCTCAATTTCTAAGAAATCTAAAAAAAAAAAATTCCATGTTGCCATTGTGTGCAGACTTTGTAAACTGTTTAGATGCACTGTAAACCCCATGCCTCTTTCTCCTTCGAAAACCTTTGGAATGTCTAGCTGATTGACAGGTGCTTGAAGGGGGTGAAGGAAGTTGTCGATGGAGATGTAGCATCTGTTGCCGAGCGACCGGTCTCTGTACATCTGTGCTACTGGAACCCCAGGCTTTTGTGTGTGTACGGGTTTCATCAGGGTTAATTAGCCTCCCACACACAGTGGTACAGACTCTTTGTGTGTGCCCTGCAGTGAAAGGCCTGATAAAGCGGTGGGCGGGGCTTGTGCAGGAACTCAAAGGGAAGTGAGGCTGTTAAAAGGTCAGGAGGTCATCAGAGGTCAAAGCATTTGATGGATCTCAGGAGTCTCTGGTATTCACAGAGTTGCTCAGAAAATAAGTGAGAAAAGCTTTTAAATCTGCACCTAGCCGGGCTGGATGATGTACTACATTTTTCTGTGAATGGCCGAAACGAATGAGGGTCATGAACAGCTTTTTTTTTTCTTTTCACTTTGTACTGTTCATGGGTGTCCACGGATTATATGGGAAAAAGCAGAATGAAAAAGTTAAATAAACATTCTTTTCTGGCTTTTAAAGCATTCACCTAAGTTCCCGAAGTGGGCGGGGCTTCAAATTCAGCTATCTTTGGCACTTATGGTTAAATAAACTTTAGATATAAACGAGTCTGATTAGAGGAGTACAGTTTTAATCTATTGGGTAATCAGTGATTTTTCAATGTAACATATCTTTAAAAACACTGCTATTAACATAATATTTTTTTAAAAATTTTACTTTTTTTTTTTACTAGAACTATTAATTTCTACACATTGTTGACACAAAACATCTCTTATTCTGTGAAAACGTGCCTATGTATGTTAATAAAATGTTTGGTAACATTAAGATTCAGAGTATTGTTAGCGTTAGCAAGCTAGCATTTCCTGCTGTTAATGGAATGTTTTACATACTGTTTAACACCATTGAGTTCAACCATTCAACCACTTTCTTTTGTTTCTATAAATAAGTTTTTCTTATGACGCATAAAACGGACATGAAAAGGTATTTAATTTTACTGCAGATGTTTTTTATTTTTTTCCCCAAGTTTGAGAGTATCTCCAAGACACTCTGGCATGTCTGTTTGGTATCCAGCACTATTATATAATGCAATTTATTGTTGAAAAACGGTACAAAGAACATACTAATAATAGAAAACAATCAACGTAGCATTGATAAATGCTTTGGGAAAGTTAAAAAAAATGTTTATATTTAAATGCAAGTGTTTGCAGAGATTTTAAACGGTCTCTTGTCAAGAACCGCAGCGATTGCTGCACAATGACTAGAAATGTAGCTTTCCTTCATAAAACAACAGCATAAAGGTCTTTACTTTTAATGTACCTTTTGTTGCAGAAAACATATTTTTAATAGTAATGTTTTTGAAACGGTAGCTGTGAAGCTAATTATTTAAATGTAAAACGCCATAGACTTGTGCTAAAAACATTAGCATGCTGTTAATGTGCGATATGCGTCTTAATATGTAAAATAATACTTTATATGTGTGTAGACTTATGAAGAGAGGTAAATTTAAAGATTGTGAGGACCATGTGAGAACATCCAGTAAAGTGGAAAAGCGAGAATCTTGAAAATGAAATCAGACTAAAGAGAGATGAAAAAAATGGCTGTGTTTGACAATTACATTAAATACTTTATACAAAATCCTAAGCTCTGATTGGTTAAATAGAAATAAACAGGTGAGAACATTTTTTTTTTTGGTACAACATAATCTACTATAAAAACAATATTTTTGGTTATTATTAGGGAGAAAGAAGACATTGGCAAGAGTATTGCAAGAGTATTTCAGAACAGGTGAGGTTGAATTGAAGCGGGACACCAAGAGTGGAGTACATCCCCTAAGCCCGGCTCCAGTTACCTCCCTCGGATTCCAGATCTGAGTTTTACATTTTTTTTTTCAGAGTTTCACTTGAATCTGTGGATAAAACTGGGAATTAAGGTTAAAACCACATGGAAAAAGCCACATATGGCATCTGAATAGAAAATTACAGACGTTTTTTTTTCACTAAAAATAGGTCTTTTGTCCTGTTCGACAGTTTTCTGAGGTGAGTGACTAGACTTTAGAGATAAGTGTGTTTTCTTTTCTGAGACTTTGTTCCGAAGTGCAATCTGATACCTCTGCCTTCTGTTTGTAGAAAAGACCCCCTCTTAAACTCCATGAGCCTTTTTTACACCCCCCACTCCCTCCACATTCAAACCAAACGTGGTGATGGTGAAATGTTCATTCATTATTCAGTCAACATCATTGAGACGGATGCATAAACCTGCTGTAACTAAAAAAAAAATCACAGTTGCAACAAAATGTAGCAAAAACTACTTTTACTCCTTTTCCAAAGGTGTTTTTTTCTGTTGACTCTTTCGTCTGTAAAGTTCCTTGCAAGTGTTTTACTATAAAATATTGACTCGTTTTTAAAACCAAATGGTCAAGATTGTGTCTGCATGAATAGAAGGGTGAGAGAAGAGGTAGGATGTTTGGCAAGATTTTAAAAAAGTTCTCAAGGAAGGAAGACCACTAAGAATGGAAGACAATTGGCAGAAATTAAACGAAAGGTGTTTGGTTGGAATAAAGGATAAAAGAAATTAAATTCCATACGAGGTAAAACCAATTGAATTTTTTCTAAATGTATGAAGATCTAGGAAGTTCTGAAAGAAGGATGCTATTTAGAACTGAAGGAAGGGAGAAAGTTTGTTTGGTATGAAGGAAGTAACTTTTTGTTGACGTTCCGAAAGAAGAACGTTTGGTGGAATTTAGCAGAAGGAAAGAAAATGAACAAATTGTGAATTTTGTTGTGAAGGAAATAACTTTAAAAAGAAGTAAAGAAATTTGACGTCACGGTAGAACTAAAGGATGGAATAAAGGAAAGTTCAGTAGGAAGGAGGTGAGGTATGAGTTTTGTTGGTCTAAAGGACATCCGAAGGGTTGGCGTGAAGATTGAGATGAATAAATCCGGGTCGAGAGGAAGTCTGTGAAAAAGGGAGTGAGAGAGTGCAAGACTCTTTAAACATCTTTTGTACATTGACTGGAAATTTATGCATTTTGCAAAAACAGGTTCATCAACCAACTGGATCACAAAGAACCATGTTCTGCATGTTTTACTACAGATCCTAACAAAAATAAGAAACCCACACTCCTCCTTTCATTCAACTGTGAGACCCCAAAATAGTTCTGTTTATTTGCTAGTTACTCCTTCCAACAATCCAAGAAAAGAGCTCAGCTTTCCCCAAATATTTCTGAATCCTGGCCCATCTCTGATGAGAGCGTGTGTGTGCATGTGCTCGGCTGTTTATTATGTTTTGCTTCATGTTTCTCAGCAGACGGGTGGAATTCAGCCTTTCGGTCTCTCAGCCAATCAGATTGCAGCATCATTTAAAGAGGGGAGCTCTCACAATCAGTAGTTCGACTTCTCGGTCACTCATCCATCTCCTATGTTTCACAGCGGTAAATTACCCCTGTTAGCCTCTCAGATCACATGACCTGTAACTTCCACTTTTTCCACCTTGGTCCCTTTTTCACCTGGGTTTGAGGGTTTGTTACTCACTGTGTGAAAACGTGTAAATCCATGTATTCAGTTTTACTGTTGGCAACACTTTTAAACTTAGTGATTATTAAGTTATTTTCTCGAGTTTAATCAGTTTATACAATCCCTCCAGCGGCGTGTCTTTCTGCGGGTTCCCTGCTGGGTTTATTGTGTCTGATAATCCTCACCTGAGCAACTTTAACACTCTCAATATTAAAGTCAGAGCAGGACAATCTGATTGGCTGTGCTCACCACATTTTGTCTGTCGCCTGAGCAGTGATTGGTGCAAGGGGCTGTCAATCACAGGTAGGAATGCTGTCTCTGTCTGGGAACAAAGGCAAGGAGGGATTGAGTTCAGGAAAACCCGTGAGCAGTCGCAGGAATCCCAAGAGAATTGAACAGCATGTTCCTGTACTGAGCAGACTCTGTCTGTAGAGTACACAGGTAAACTCTTAGAGTAAAAATTACTTTACAATGTTTTGGAGGGGATTTAAATAAACACTGTCCATCACCTCTTAAATCTGAGGGTGGCCATGACCCTCACTTATTACTAGAGGAGAAGGCGGATCACATTTAGCATGAAGCTAACATTTCCAAAATCGTGAGAAGGCAAGAACAAATGTGTGTCGCTTTGGATCTGCCAAATGTAAATCAGGCATCCGGCTCGAAGGACCATATTGCCATTCAACTCTGCAATTATTTGTCAAAGGCTCAACAACAAAATCTTACCATGTTGAACCTCAGTATGGACAGTAGGTGGCTACTAAGACAGACTGTACCACTGCTAAAACAAAAAAAAGACATGGCCACAACAGTCATGAAAAGACGTTGTCAAAGAAGGATTTGATTTCTTGCACTGGACACCAGATTTAAAGAGGAAGAGAGTATGCTCAAAGATCATCTGGTGCGGAATGGTGAAAAGAACCGAAAAGCTACTCTGGCAGCCCTATTTGTTTCTGGAGTCACTTTTATAAGTTTAAACAGATCCACATTTCAGATTTTTTCCCGATGTGGCGCACTGCATTATGGGATCTGATGTTTGTGCCCTTCATTTCCCCCAGCCATTACCAAAAGTTTAATCCTCTCCACCACCTGATAGAATTTGGTTCTACTGTATTTTAGCCGCTGGTCTGGGTTAAAGCCTCTTTAAAAAGAGTGGTTGCTCTATGCCATACAAGAGCCCTTTGATCACTGCTCGCAGTTTTAACTTGTATTTGAATCAGATTTCCCGATAGTGCAAGGATCTTCAATCAGGTGCTCTTTGAGGGTGTGACCAGTGTTTATGCCTGGAGTGTAGCCTGTGTGGTCTCTGCAGGTCTGGACTGGTTCTGTGTTTGCTTTGAGCCATTGTTAGCTGCTCTCTATGTCTGTGTTTAAATGGTTCCTTTGATGACATCACTCATTCAACACGCATCATGATGAAACGCTGTCATTGCTTTTACAGAAAGTGTGCTCTCATTATAACCAAATCTGTAAAAAAAAAAAGAGTCTGTAAAACCACCTCCACGACAGTAGAGGGAGCTCTTTTTGGAAAACAGAATGTGACATCTCTTTGTTTCTGCTTCAGGTTATCTCTCTCGTGCGTTGAGGAACTACACAGAACAAGCTTGTGATGGAGAATTCCTGAGCATTCGCTGCCCCCCTCGAACATCCATCTCCATCCAATCAGCTTTCTACGGCCGTTCAGACTCCACCCACTCTCGTCAGTGCCCCTCCCCTTCTTATAGCCATGCAGGAGCAGGTGGATTGAATGACATCACTTCCTGTCATGTGTCAACATCTTTGCAGGTAATGGTGCGCTTTTGTTGAATAGTCCATGATGTCATCGCCTTGTCATCGCACAATGCGTAATTTAGTTTAAATAATTCTTGCGCATTTTTACTTTTCAGATATCACAGAAAAAATTTTACTTTTCAAATATCACTGTGTTCGTCTCCTATTTGATTATATATAACTGAAATTTATTAGCCAGACAAGCAGTGATTTATAAAGGAATATTTACAAGGGAGCCCAAACATGTGCATACCACTGTTTGAGGCGTAGAGTAGCGAGGTGTGAGGTAAAGTCTGAGGTGTGAGACAGCAAACACACGCATGATTTATGCTTGAACGACTAGTAAAACCACACGCTACACGCTCAAACACTCATGTAGAGAGGAAAACAAGCCGGCGTGTGTTTCTCTGCCGGAGGGAGAGAAACTGAAAGCCATGGAATGTGTTTACCTCCATCTGCTGTCTGTCTCTCTCAACCCGTCTCTCCTTCTGTCTCGGTATTCCTCTAATTCCGCATGTTTCTTTTTCGATCTGTCTTCATCTTATTCTCTTTCACCTGCGTGTCTCACTAACGTTCGAAGATAATCTGTCTGTCCCTTCTACCTGTCTTGATTCTCTCCTCACCTGCCTGTCTCCCTTATCTACTCCAGTCATCTGTCTGTCCCTCTAGATCATTTTTTTTATATTCGTTGCTCTATCTATCCCCTCTTTTATGTCCACCTCTTTCTGACTGTCTCACATGTTTCTTTTATTCGTTATTGATCCGTCTGTCCTTACTACATCTCTTTAGATGTCTGTTTTCCTGACTGTCTCTGATGATTAATCTATGTTGTCTCTCATTCTGTCTAACTGCCTGACTGATTCTGTCTCAATTTTTATTTCTCTGTCCATCTACCTGTCTCACTTCACCTGTCTTACTCTATGACACGCACATGTCTTTTTCCCTCTCCACTTCTGCCTTCTTCATAATGTCTCGTATTATCTGTAAGTCTCTCTTATCTGTGACTCTCCTGACCCGTCTGTCTTCCATATACAGTCTCTTCTGACCTGTCTGTCCCTCTGCAGAAGATGCTGTATGAGTGTGAGGATAGACGCAGCTGCCAGCTTCTCGTCAACAGTCGAGTGTTTGGAAATGACCCGTGCCCTGAATCCAGTAAATACCTGGAAGTGCGCTATAAGTGCCGGCCCAGTAAGTAATTCATCAGCCAATCAGAAGCAGGCAGTGGAGGTGATGATGCTCATGATGCACTTCTTGTCGTCTGAAGACGAGTACAAGAGTAAGGTTGTGTGTGAAGGGGACCGTTTGCGTCTGGGCTGTAAGTCGGGGATGCAGATCGTGCTCTACTCTGCCATGTTTGGACGAACGCAGCAAGGGACTTTGGAATGTCCTCCACACCACCAGAGGGCACTCTCTGTTGGTAAATTTTCCGATGCTGGTTTTATTGTCTAACCCCTGTATGTGTCGTCTGTGAGCTGACCCTCTGTCCATTGTGTGATCAGACTGCTCATCAGATGTGGCTCTGCAGGTGATGACGTCACACTGCCAGGGGAAACACTCTTGCGTTATCCGTGCCTCCACACAGGAGTTTGGAGACCCCTGTTACCATGGCACCCGGAAATACCTCAGCGTAATACACACCTGTGGTGAGTTGGAAATATGTAAATATAAATTTTTTTTATACATTCCATACTCTTTTCCAGCAATTAAAGTCTTTACCAGGTTACAAAGGTGGGCGGGGCTTCTCACTGAGCTACCCAAATGCACTTCTCTCTAATTGGTCATGGATTTAAATATTAACAACATGCTTCATGAAAGTCATAGAAAAGTCATGGGAAACAAAAAAATAAATAAATAAATTGTCAGTGTTTTATTAGATATAAACACACCCATATTAGATAAATATTATATTATAAATACAAAGTTCTAAACACACAAGATTGATAAAGTAAAGTCTTATTTATTATTATTATTTTAATTTGCTTACAAATCAGTTCCTAAAAAATGTTATTATTTCAACATTTTAAAAAGAATATTTTTTATTGATCCGCTATCACATCATAATTTATGCTTTTTTTCATTTTTGGTAAATTCTGTAATTCCCTGGGGATCAAACCCAAGATCTTTACAAGGATTTAAAAAAGAAATCCATCTAAACATTTTTTTGTCATTTATTTATGATGTTTTACTAAAAAGTAGTTACTAAAAACTAATACAATAAAAAAATGTAAAAAAATATCAAAGTTTTGAACTTGTATCAATTAAACAGGGCTCTAGACTAACTTTTTGCACTGGTTGCACTGGTGCGCCTAAATTTTTTTCTTAGGTGCACCAGCACAAAAGTTAGGTGCACCCAAATTTTCAACTGCATCACATTTAACACCGCATTTCCACAAGTTCACTTTTTTTAGTTATCTATTCATTTATTTTTTTTAAATCACTGTCCATAGACAATATTGACTTGTAAATGATTAACTAACAACCTGGTCAATATAAAGTTCTTTATTTGAAGCACAATTCCACAAGAAAGGTAACTAAAACTTACTGAAAAGGTGTTTAAAGTGCTTTACTGAGCTGAAATTTAAACTTTAAACTGATTTTGGTCCCTAAGAGCAGCAAATACAAATAAAAACGATAATACCATTTACTACCCAGATCAAGAGTTTATAATGCAGCCTATTTATTTACTTCTTTTGCAATATTGTAGGCAACGTTAAACTTAATTATCATCTCGGCCTCGTCTGATCTGTTTGCAGCTGCCTGCCGCTGTAAAGGTACGTTCACATCGAACACGGTTCGCGCGGTTTCCATGTTAAGTCAATGCAAAGACGCGTTTGCGCGCGTCTGAGGCTTCAGCGGCGCGGTAAACGCGAATTGAGCGGCGCGCTTGCCGCGATAGGCGCGTATTGAGCCGCATGAATGGGTGATACGCGTGTTGTGAGCCGCGCGCAGGAGGCGGACCGGCCGTAGACGGAGTTTCGTTTTTTTTTTACCCCTCGAACGACGGGTCGCACCGGTGCAACCTCTGATTTTTTTTAGTCGCACCATTGAGAAATTAGGTCGCATATGCGACCAAATTGGTCGCACTCTAGAGCCCTGTTAAATCAGTTTTTTTTCACTTTAATACATTTTAAGTGCATGTTTCTAGCGCACTAAGTATATGCTGTTCATAAAATAAAGAAAAAAGCCTCTATTCTTAAATTATGAGAATATTGTTGCGTAATATTTTTAGTAAGTTTATTTATTTTAAACACGAGTTTTTACCTGGTTTGAACACTAGAGGGCAGTAAAACTTTCACATTCTCACCCTCTGTCAGTCCAAAACGGCTATACTCTTTATATTCTACACATCCAGATTTCATCAACTTTTTTCGAGCGCCTTTCTTTCGAGCGCCTAACCTTTCTTTTATTTTATTGTTATTTCCATTTATATTTTAGTTGCTGCTCTGAACTGCACTAACGTGTTCACTCTGTCCTTTAATATCTTTTTAGTTTGATATATGAAGTGTTTTTGACTATATTTCTATTATTTTTAGGGTCCAAAGAACCTTTTGCTTTTCCTACCATTGAAGAATTCTGCCAAATCAGTACTTTATTTATTATTATTATTACTAATATTAAATAGAATTTTGAGTGTGCACTGTTCTTTTGTCCTTCTACTTTCTTATTTATTCATCCGTATGCTGTCTTTTTTTGCCCTTTATTATTTATTTCTGTATACTTTACTGTATGCTGCTGGAGACACAATTTCCCTGAGGGAGATAAAGGCAGTAATGTTCATATATACAAACCAGGAAAATGTGGAGAGGACCTCTATGTTTTAAAGCTCTACTTTTGGGAGTTTGTAAAAGGGAAGGTGTGTGTGATCTTCCTAAAATGCTTTTTATAGAGAAGAAATCCCATCCTTATCGACCTGCAGCCAGACACTGTATATAACTGGACGTAGCATGTGTGATGTCACCCATAAGCTTAGGATAAAGCAAATGAGGCTCAGTCTTTAAAATATCAGCCACTTGGTGTTGGATAAAAGTCGCTGATGGAGAGGTAAAAATGTATAAGGGCTGGAAACGAGGCGAATCAGGGAGCTTCCAAAGAGTGGCTTAAGGTTTATACCTGAGACCACACCCTTAATTATGGACAGTGTTAAGGCTTAATACAACTAAAACTATCATAATACAAAAACTCCACCCCTCTCAGAGAGCAGAAAGGTTAAAACCAGTGAGAGGAAACAAAAAACATCAAGAACCCAGGCTTTAAACATGTTTTTAACACGGGAGTCAATGGGAATTAGCTCACTCCCAGCAACAGCCTCTAGTGGACAGTCGAGGAATTACAGCTCAGTCAATTACTGTTGCTCAGTGGAAGGAAAGTAGGAGGCTACTGCTTGACTAAGACTCGTTGCCCACAAAGCAGATCAGGACTGGGTCTGGTGTATTCTTGAATGGGAACCCAGTTGGGACATTTCATCCTAAAACAAATGTTTGTAAAAATAATTCTATCATAGGCTGTTTTATTTATTTTTTTTGTACAGATCGACGGTCTTTTTCCTTGAGGCTCAAGAATGATTCATATCCTGTTTTTATGAGAGTGCTTTCACAAGTTCACACATGTGAAGTGCAGGTCGCTTCGAGGGTCAGCAGGACCCCCTTTGAGGTCACAGGTCAATCTCATTGCTGCAGATCAGCCAATAGCAGTCTGGTGCGGCTCTGAAGGGGAATGCTGGTGCTTTTTTAGTCTTCTTGATGTTCTCTTGAGGATGAATCAATTTCTCGTGTGATCAGAATCCTCATCAGATCGCTGCTGTTTGATAGGGATAAACAGCCGGTAAACAAGGAATGCTTTCAGAAAAATAAAAAGACTTTGGTTCTTATAATGCAATTATGTGATAGGTCAGTGAAAATGAGACAGGAAGTGAAGGGAAACAGGAGCTTGGGACTAGAATTGCATCAAGGAGGCGTATGATTGGCCTCGAATGTATTCTGCAGAAAGACAATGACCCCAAACACACAACCCCAGTCAAGTGCATTTTGTTAATTCATAAAAATAAAGGATTAACAGGTCATTTTTTGTTATTATATTCTTTATTTTACCACTGATGCTGCCTTTTTAAAATCAGTTCAATGTGCAACAAGGAAAACTTGACGGTACTCTCTAAAAGAGATAATGAGGCGCAGATAACTTGGTAAATAATGAAAAGTATAGAAGTTGTGCAGTGGTTCAGATAGATGGAGAGAGAGGGTTTTAGCAGGAGTCACCCGGTGAATCTCTAATGTTACTTCCTGCCTCCTTTTTCCCTCTCTCTCTCCCTCTCTCGCTCTCTAACGCCCCTCCGGTGCAGCTCCTGCCCCTCTCTGCTGTGTATTAGCGTGAGTTTGTGTTCTGTTCTGAGCACATGCCTCAGTTCGGAGCTAAAGGAGATTCAGTTTAGAGAGCTTCAAGGGCGTGCGAGCACACGTGTGCACACTCTCTTACTGGAGCAGAAACCAGAAACCAGAGATCAGCATGAGCTCGTGAGTGTGTTTCACATTTCATAAGTGTGTGTGATTTATGAGGGAGGGAGTGTGTTCTCTTTAAAGCCGTAGGTTAGACATCAGGCCATTGTTTGGTCTTGTTTCACCACAAATCTATACTTTTATACAGTTCTTTAGCTACCATTCACAAAGTAACAATCACAATGTTCTCCAAAAAAACTACTGAGATGGAGTGTGAGTAGACTTTACTTTTGAGTGATCTATCCCTTTAAGTGTGTTTGTTTGAGAGCTGGTGAGTGATCATGTGTTTTTTAGCTCTTAAAGAGACGGTACGCTCCAGTGGAGGGCTTTGCGTTTGATATTCGTTCAGTGCTACAGCCAGAACGCTAGTTAGCCTTAGCTCCAATCCTCAATGCAACAATACGTTTTCCGTGTACATCATCTTGGGGAAGTTCAGGATCAATATTCATTTGTTAACATGTAAAAATGTAATAAAATCAATTATATTCTCTGCAAAAGTGGTTTGTTTACTGTAGAGGGAGTGCACATGACATCACGGTACTCAGAAGTCACAGAGCAAGTGGCTTTTGCGATCGACTGCTCGAAATCCAAAGAAAACAGAAGCAAATTGATTTCTGCTACTGGAATCCAGTAGCTTAAATACCATTTTTGCTAATCGGAAACTAAATATTTAATTTCTGTGTTACAGTTGTGCTCATAAGTTTCAAACGTTTGGCTTTTTATTTATTTATTTATTTATTTTTAAATGACACAATAGCATTTTTTTTTCACTCATAGTTTGCAAATGTGTTTACACTTTTAAAATCATAATGACCACAGAAACTTTCCAAATGACCCTGCCCAAAAGTTTACTTTTAGCTCTTAATACTGTGTATTCCCCCCTAGAACCTCAATGACTACCTCAATTGAGGTAGTTGTCGATGAGGTTGTCTGTTTTTAAAGCAGCTCATTCTTCTTGGCAAAAAGCCTTCAGCTCTTGTAAATTCTTGCAAGAACGGCACAATTGAGTTCTCCAATTGTGGTTCTCCTTTAGTGTCCAGCCCAATTGTGACATATGCATGACTTGACCAATGCTAGCTACCAGACAAGGGCCACACACAAGACACCTCTACGAATGATATCTGGCATCTGTATGTATTGAGCACAGGAGGAACTAAGTGTTTTTAGAAACCACAAACTGAGCGTTTATGTTAATCTTGTGGGCTTTTTTTGAGCGTAAAACATGCAGCTGGTGGGTGGTTCTCTTCTTTTGGATAACACTGACAATTTTCTACTCAGCCTTTCACCCAAGACGTATGTCCTGATGGTTAAAAATATCCAAAATCTTTGTGTTGCATTTCTGTGATTCCCAGGATGCATTGCTGCAAGACTGTCGTGTGTGTTTATGAATGAGTACGTTTCTTTGTGGGTAAGTAGAGTGAAACCTGACCATGACTGCATGTAAACATTTGTGTGGTTTACTGATGGCTCTGAGGCATCATGGGAAATGTAGTGTTTGGATGCTTTGGTGCTCCATATGGAGGTTTTTTTTCCATATGTTGTTTATAACAAAAAGAAACATGTTGACAATTAATTTTTGATGAGAGAGAGAGAGAGAGAGAGAGATTCATTCATGTGAGCATCTAATATTAGCGCTGGAATGGGTGCAGCTGTCCCTTTTCTTCTTCTCTGTGCTGCTAAATACACACTTTGTGTAGAACACAACTTAATGTAGGGTGCCACTCTCTCTTTTACTTTGTAAAAACAACACACAGTAAAATCACTGGAGTGTAACACGTACATAACTCTCAAAGTGTTGGATTACCAATACACAGTGTTAAAAAGTACACTTTGCCAGTGTAGGTTATGGGTGTAAAATTATATGGTTTTACATTTAAACCTGAAAGTGTAAAAATAGTGCGCAAAAATCATGACTCCGCCCACAACAACTTTGCCATTTTGTTTGGTGATGGAGAACTGTGACCCCCTACACCCTAAGTGTTATTTTTTTGTACACAGGAAGTGCCAATTTAATACTCTAAATTCAACACTTAAACCAGTGTAGTTTTTACACCCATATATGTATGTATGCTCTCAGCGGTGTTAAAATGAACACTTTAAGTGATGGATTGGCACTGGTAAATTCAGCTCAATAAAAAAGTTGTCTAAATTTTCTGAAGAAATTGCTTCAGAAGCCTTTTGATGGAATCTTGGGCTGAACTTTAAACATTTTGTTTGCAAATAACCGTTTCGAAAAAGTATTTCATCACACATACATTGTAGTGTTTGGCTACCGCAGTTCTTTGCATTTACGGCAGGAGGGATTTTGGCCCACTCCTTCATACCGATCTTCTGTTGATCTGTCAGGTTTTGGGCTGTCGCTGAGCAACACAGAGTTTCTGTTGGATTTGAGTCTGCAGATTAGCTCGGTCACTCCAGAACCTTGATACACTTCTTATGGAGCACCTTCCTTGGTTTTCCTGGCTGTGTGTTTTGGGTCATTGTCATGTTGGAAGACCCAGAATCATTTTTAATGCTCGGTTTTTGCATCTCACAAAATATGGCCCTGTTCATCCTCTCCTGTGCAGTCTTCATGTCCCCAGAGCAAGATGCTTCCACCCCAATGCTTCAATGGTTTTATTGTAATGATACTCATCATTTTTCCTCCTGAAAGTAGTTAAGACCAAAACGTTCCAGTTTGATCTCCTCTGACCCTGATGAATGTGGGAATGGGCTGACTTTAGCAGGAGAACTTTCTGTTTGATAATAAACCATGATGTTTGAGTTTATTACTGATGGTAGCCTTGGAAACAGTGGTCCCAGCTCTCTTCACGAAAGTGACCACCTTCTCTTTGGTCGTTCTTGGCTGATTCTTCTGCATTCTTAGCATCACTGATATCGGGATATCAACATTTTTGTTGTTGTTAAGCTTAATATCAAACTGTAATGAATGCAGATGTGAACAATCACCTGGAAAACTCATGATTGGTTGCAATTCATTTACATACGTTTGTTTGTGAGGGATCAGGAAACTTGTGTGCGTCCTGCAAGATGTTTCCTCACCATCATCAGAGTTAAAGATTGTGCTGATGGAGACTAAACATTGAGCATACTCCCTAAACAACACCGACCGCAGCGACTCCTACACCTGCTCTAATGAAAGACCAGCAGAGGAGTGTCTTTAGAAGATGTTTACATAGCCCTATTTCCATCATTCGCTGGACATTTTAGTAAATAAAAAGTTTCCTGCATAAAGAATTTGTGACTGTGGAATTCTGGCCAGGTTTGGAGTCTGCCATACAATAAATTTTGTGCTCTGTAAAATGTAAAGTTTACATTTACACACCGGAATATATTTGATGGTTGGTTCTAAATCTTCACCTTTGAAAATAAGTGTTAAAGGGCACCAGAAAAGGTTCCCCTATGATTATAAGACAAGGAACCAGATTTTTTTTCGAGTGTACTCGCACCATTTTTTTAATTTCATTTAACACATACAACTATAGAAAGAGTAGAATTTCATAGTGTACCGTTAAAAAGAAAAATACCATAATCATGAAATCTAATAAAATGCAACTTCAACATTCAACCTGTGCAAAACCAAACTCAAAGTTAAATAGAAACTTTGAAAGGAGAGATCCAGCCCTCCTCTGTGTCTGATTGGCTGGATCGCAAAGATCCTCCAATGGGACGAGAACACTTTCCATTGATTGTTGAGTCATTTGGCGTCTTGCATTAATGTGATTGGCTGACATAGTGGATCAAACCTGCTTATAATTTTGTGGGCTTTCACATTTTTTGTGTGTGGGAAAAGACATATGTAGCATGTTAACAGGCCACAGCCTCCCTTTAGGGGTGTATAACATAAAAACTGTGGCTTTCTGGATTTACAGTTCCTCTCTTGGAGAAATTGTGATTTCTTAGCCATTTTCCATTTTTAACCTCAATGACAGCCTGAATTCTCTTGATGTAGTTGTTGATGAGGTTCTTTATCTCTGTTGGTAAAGCAGCAGATTTTTCCTATGCAGAACGCCTCCAGCTCCTGTAATTTCTTACATAAACGTCACGTTTGAGTTCTCCCCAGAGTGCTTTGATAATCTTGAGATCAAGAGATTGAGATCCACTTCAGAACTTTCACTTTGTTCTGGTGAAACCAATCACAATTGGACTTGGATCTTCCATTAATTCTGACCAAGTTTCTTGTGCTTTCTGAGCTCACACATCCCCAAAATATCAGTAACCAACCTCTGTGCTTCACAGTGGGGATGGTGTTCCGTTCATATTGACTCCTCTTCAAATGGTTGTGGCCAAAAAGTTTTATCGGTTTTAAGTAATATTGGTCTCATTGCTCCAAATAACTTTGTTTCAGAAGTTTGGAGCTTATGGTATTTGTATTGTAAAGGCTTTCTTCCGGCACCTTGGCCACACAACCCATTTTTCTCCAAGTATCTCCTTATTGTGTCCCTTGCAGTCCCTACCTTTGTAAAGCTATTCTAGCTATTTTTGGGTTTGTCTTTGCATCCCTTACAGTTTATCTGACATAAATAGTTGTTATCTTAATCAGAGTTTGAACACCGCTGATTGACAAATCAAAAAATGGCTCATAAACTTATGAGCGCAACTGTACTGTCTGCATTGCTGTGTGCCGAAGCCTTTAGTTGGAAACATAAAATCAGACACGCCTTTTCTTTTATCTGAACCCTTTATACTTTGTTTACAGGCTGATATTTAAACTTTCTATGGTTTAGAGGAGTGTCTTTGACGTCTCTCTGTGGTCACTGTGGTTAGTCAAAGCTCTTTCTGTTTGAGCAGAATCCCAGAATGCCTTGCTTCTCTCAGTTAAGTGCATCTGTTTCCTGCACCGATCAGCATATACGGCTCATAATAGAGCTGTTGCTCGCCAGAGCAAACACACAGACAGGAACGCTCTGGAACGGCTCGTTTGTCTATGATGACCGGAATATTTCCACGCTGATTGGTTCACTGCCCTTGTTGAGTTTGCTTTACACGTGATTACTGTGCAGCACGGATGGATATGATATTTTAGCATTTACTTTGGGATTTGGGATCGCTCTGGGCATTTCTTTCAATCTTAGAGAATCAAATCCAAACCCTGCTCGTAGCATGTGTTTATGACTTCAGTGAATATTCCGATTATAAAACAAGCTTCTTCAGAATCCTTATGTAAATACACTCCTTAAAAAGTTTAAACGCGAATCAAAATTATGTTTTTCTGTTTGATGAAACCATCTTTCGTATGATCAAAATGTATGCGTTTTGGCAAGAACCCCTGCAGCCCCGCCCACTGAATGTTGAATTGGGATGTCACTTCCATGCAGATGGGGTTTGGAAGTACAACCAATGAGATGACACATGGGCGGGGTTCCACGATCGGTGGGTGGGGCTTAACCCATCTACCGTCTGCAGATGGACATCTCTGTTTTGGTGGGTTTGGAGCCTGGGTGAGGAACAGCCAAACTCTGTGATGAAGGTGAGGTGAACATATCGGTGCAACCTTTCTTTTCAAAATCCAAAAATCTTGCGTGAAATTTTGGGTTTTGTTGACTTTTTCCATTGTAGAGCGTATCCCTGAGCTCACATGTGGCTTCTATTACCTCGATCAGAGGGGTCTGATTGCCTCAGGGCCGTCATAGCCACACACGGCTGTTATTGCAACAATCTGAGCTTGACCCCCTCAGAGAACTTGGGCCAGTGGTTTCTGAGTATTTCATTTCATTCTTCTCAAGAGATTATGTGGTGGTTATGTCACTGTAGTGACATGCAGAGAGGGAAAGACGTATATATGTCTACTTGTGGATTTTTGTCCACAGACTAAAAAAATTATAATCTGAGTATCATTCATTAATTTGATTCTAAAAGAAAACATAAAAAAGGAAAATGTTGGATTTTCTATTAGATTCTATGCTTAGCATGAAAAATGCAAATATAAAAGAAAGAGCTCTCTATGTTTTATTTTAAGTATTTTCATTCTTTATGAGAAGTGGTCACACTTGAACTTAAAATATCATAAATGATTTTATCTTGGCCCTATTTCTCAGAGCTTGGATGCCGTCTGAAAAGAATGAGCAACATAGACATTAAACTCGCAGCCCCTAACAGAGAAAGTCTGGAAAACTAATGAAGGATGCTGCACATCGCTATAGCTCTTTAAATTATATTATAAAGGGGAACTATAAAAAAGCCCTAAAATCTTTTTTTCTTGGTTTTATCTCTTGTGTTCCGAAAACAGTTTAAAAAATACATCCTTTCATCTCGAAAACCTGCTTCTCTGCCAATAAGTTGCATGTGTTTCAAGCAAACTCTTGCCTCAGGCAAGATGGCGGACATATTACCACTTGTGCTCATAAGTTTACACACCCTGGGCAGCACTTCCCACGTATTCATCACGGCTGATTGGCATTCCTAGTTCCTTGGAGATCTTTTTATATCCCTTTCCTGTTTTGTACAGTTCAACCATCTTTGACGGCTCTTTTGCTCAGAAATCAGGAATGCCAGTGTATCACTGGATGAAAGAGGTAAGGGTCTATCAAGAACCAGAATCTCAGAAACCTTTTCCGCACAAGCATTCATTCCAAGCAAACAGGTCGATGGGAGGATGGTTACCTGTCTGTTTTTGTGCATGTTATCACAAGGGTGTGTAAATCTTTGGGTCATTTGGAAAGTTTCGGTTGTCATTATGATTTAAAAAGAGTTGTTTGACATTTTGTGTTTTTCATATCTACTTATATTGCCAAGGACTGAACATAATTTTAAATTTCAGCCTTTATTGTTCCATTCATTGGTCATTTCTCTGTTTTAGTTCCAAAGAAGCTGCTTCAGGAGTCTGTTCCCGGGCATCCATCGCTGCCCTCGCCTCCACCGCTGCCTCATGACCCAAACATTGTGGGAGACAGCGCCCCTCCAGACGAGACCCCATCCCTGAGCTCTGACTCAGTCCACGGTGAGTGTTGCATTTTAAATTTTGACTCCTCCTCTTGTGGGCGGTCACATGAGTTGCAATATCCTCTACATCTCTATTTCTGCATCTTAAGTCAATTCTTTGTAACTAGCATAAGTTACATATTGTCTGTCTAAAGACTATTGAAGAAAGGCAATGGCAAATCCTTGATACTATACAACAATCCCCAGGGCTGTCGAAGCGAGGCCGGAGCTCCGGTTCATTTCCTGAAGGAGTGGAACATTCTGGAGATTCCGTACCAAACCCAACTTTCTCCAGTGTCATCACACCAGGCATGAGTCTGATCAGCAGCCTGCTGGCGGCATACACGTACACCACAGGTGAAACCCCTTTACAATATTTTAGTCATCGATGCCCTAGCAGCTCTCTTTACAAGGCTTTCTACCATCAACAAAAAATCCTTTCTGTTCCAATTCCAGAAAACCCAGAGCGGTGTGCGCTCTTCTTCATGTGCGGGGTGTGCGCCGGTCTCTTCCTGACGCTCTTTGCCCTGGTGGTTCAGATCTCCTGTCGTATGGATTGTAAACCTCGGCGAACCGCCATAAGGAAGCGTCCGCGTACTGTTGACTTAGACAGCGACAGCACTGACTCTGATTCAGACTGGGACTCGTGCTCGGACGCCTCTGCGAGAAGGCAGCGACGATTTGAGCGAACGCTCCACACAAACGTTTTCACATCGGCGGAGGAACTGGAGCGAGCGCAGAGACTTGAGGAGCGAGAGCGGATCATGCGCGAAATCTGGATGAACGGGCAGCCCGACATTCCAGGAACACGCAGCCTCAATAGGTATTATTGAAAATGAGCGAGAGTACTGACGGGAAGCTGCTGGAACGATGCATGAGCTTAGCTACAAATCCTGCATTCACATTGTGAGATTTGGGAAGGGAGTCTATTGCAAAGCTCCTCCCTAAGGGCATCAGCCCATGAAAGATGAGTTCCACGCCTCTATTTCCAGCGGAGTGAAGCTGCAAATCAGCATCTGTCCACTAGAGGCAGCATACTGCAACTCCACAGCAGAATGAAGCATGCAGAGGTTAACTTTTTTTTTAATTACACGTTTGTTTATATCGAGACTTATTTTGGGTGGATATTGGACTTTTAGCCTCAGAAAACACCAGGTGATGTCAAAGACACTACATTAATTCATAAAAATCACCCCGTTGCAATTCTGAGGTGTAAAAAAAAGGTTGTAAACAAAAAAATGCTTAAAATATGAGATGGACATTTGGTTTGACCAACCGTGGGAGCTCTCTGAAAGGTGCACGAAGCTCCACCGTGATTGGTCCTCACCGGTCAATCAGTAAGGACCACCTTCTTTATATAGAGATCGCTCCAAGTTAAGTGCCTTAAGAGCGTGCTTTACTGCAGTCGTGATTGAACTCTTGCTTAAAGGGATCGTTCACATAATACTTTATTTTATTTCAGATCATTTAATCAATATATTTGTTATCGGAACTGGCCCTTAAAGCATGCATGTCGTTGCATCAGACAAACATCTGCAAATGTATTCATTTTTTTGATAATATTTCATAAGCGGTTACTAAGCCTATTTTGTTAGAAATGTTTAGGTCTCACTATCACCTATTTAAACCTACTGCACATACTCGAGGTGCCAGCAGAGAAGGCAGGCACTGTCTCATGGGAATGGCTTGATAAGTTGTTAGCATGCCTCTCAGACTGGTGTGCATTGTCAAGCTATGGGTCATTTTATTTTAAGTCATGTATAAGCTTTAAAAATTATTTGAATGTTATTTAAAATGGAAGATTAAATGAACCAGATTAACACTGAGAGAAAAATCTTTCAGTGGGGAAGTCCATTTCTACCAGGTTAAAAAATAAGCACTAAATAATGGCTGAAAAGTCTAAATTTTTTTGATAAAATGTTGACATCTTGGAATCCAAAATTTTATATTTTTAAAAAACTTTACATTTTTAAATAAAGTAAAAATGTGGAAATGAAAAAAAGTTTTATTTCAAAATTTAGACCTTTTGAGCCATTATTGTTTTTCTAACCTGGAAGATTTGGCCTTGCATATTTTAGAGACTAATGTTGGTTCGCTGCAATCACACTGAAGACACAAAATATATAATCATTGAATCCAATCAGACCAGTAGCAGTTCAGATGATGATTATCAGATGTTCCATAATAATAACTTTCTTAACTTTGGTATTTTAGAGGTTTGTAATGTCAGTGTAAATTAAATGTTTGATATTTTAAAAGCTGACAAACTGCCCTAAACCCTAAAGAAAAAAATCCATGTTTAGTTTTCCTGCTGGTAACTGAATGTCTCTTATAAAAATGTTTTGTATTAGAAAAATGGGGTATTACTCTATAAACCATTATTTTTGTTTTTACTGATACGCTAGACTGACTGACTGAATCCAGTTATCTATGCTAACACCAGATCTGTAAATGGATATAGAAGAAAAACGTTAAAGGTTAAAAAACTGATCTGATTAAAAAAAACTTTTAAACGTAGATTTAAAAACTTTTTTTTACATCAGATAAATGTAAGTGCCAAGTACTTTTAAAGCAGGACTCCAATTTTAATACAGAGTTGTTTCCTTATTGGAGCTTTTCTCCTGGTCTGAACATATAGCACCGTTACCGGATCCTTACATTTGTTTAGAATTGTAGTATTGCAGCTGGCACTAAATTAATTTTATTATCCATTTCAACCAAAGGAACAATAGTGTCATCTGTTAACGATTTGCTGCGTAGACCATTTTTTTCCCCCGGCATAACAAACCAATGGAATTAAACTGCATAAATTAGATGCAACTGTGACATCAGTCCGATGCAATGACATGCAAATATTTAGATAGAATATTTCTGTATATTGTAAATATAGATATATTTAGACATGCTGTAAATTCATCTGAGCTTTTCTGAAATCTATTTTCATATTTAAATAGTTGTTGGTTTTGATAATGCTATATATATTTGGATGGTTTTATTTTTATACCGAGGCAGTGCTTTGCACAGGAATGCAGTCCGAGTGTTCAGTGTGTGGTCCGGTGATCTTAAAGTGAGATGTAAAAAATAACTGCTCACGCCTGTTCACCTTTAAGTGATGTCTGTTACAACAGTTGTGTATGAAAAATTGTTGTTGATAGATCTACAGCAATGCAGAAAAATGATTGTTTAAAGAAAGGATTTTTCCTTTCATATGCGTAAAGGAAAAGGAAAGAGGTGGAGGACAAAACCCAGGATATAACCGGACTGGTGACAGAGTTAATAAATTATGTCGTTTTCAGGAAGTCATACTGGTCTGAACAAAGGATGAGTGAACGATCAACAAATCTCTTTAACCCCTCGTTTTTGTTTTAAAGACCCTCGTAGCCAAGGCAAGATTTCCATAATGCAGGTTTTATGGTCATTTGTCTTAAAATGAAACTCTTGTGGGGGGTAAAATGAGTGAATTGAATTTCGCAGGAAACATGGGGTTTAGAAGCAAAGCTGATGATCCTGATGAGTTTTTGAACTGATGATATTTACATTCTTAAATAAAGATCTTCAAAGTGCTTATTTTAATCATAAAGTGTGGTTTCTGCTTACACTTTTATTTATTGTAGGTATTATATTTAAAATAATTGCTCTACAAAATCAATTTATGCGTCCGACAGTGAAATTGAAACACTGATGTGATTGTGACATCTTGTGTTTACATTTCTTTAACAAACCTCAAGTTCCTATAGTATTCGTCGTGTTTATTTTTAGTAAAATACAAACAGCTGATGCCACTACATTGAGTGTTTTATTTGTAGTATTTTACTTATAAAAATAATTTTAAAAAAAGTTTCTTAGCAGCCATTGGCTTGCAAAGCATATTGTATCACTATAGGTACAAACAGGATCATTTTGCTTTAGACATTCTTTGAAAAGAACTTCTATTATAATTATATTCTCCTAGTCACCCAACTGTCAAGAGACGAATTTTACAAATACTTTTGGTCTATAGATTTAGAAGTTATTTTGTTTTGACGCTGCTTGTTTTTATTAAGTCAGTCGAGAATAAAGACCCCTTTTTTTAAGTGTTCGCTGGTGTCTTTTATTTACCTGTTAAAGTCATGCCGGCGACATATAAAAGAACTAGCTAGATCTGTATTTTTGTGGATGTCCGCCTATTAAAATGAAGCTGTAGCGCCATCTGCCGCACAATGATGACGTATCGACTTAAAAGTAATAAACTTACATCACCATGGCAACAGGCAGACGTTTGCGCTCCCCTAGGAGACCGTTTTAAATTGCGCTCCGTTGGGTAACAGTCGCCTCAAGAGAATACATAACTTTATTAAATAATTTTCTCCATTAATTCGATAGATAATTAACAATAATGTCGATAAACACCGAACATAGACTTCCTTTCCTCCCAGGAAACTCGTTTCGAGATGTAACGGTGAGTTTTTCTCCTTCTATATTTTACCCGAAAATGCGTTTATGGATTTATATTTCCTTAAACATTTTAACGTGTTAATAATAAATTAAAAATGCAGCTTATTAGTATGGTAAATATGAACCTTAGTTAATTTGACGTACGTGGTCAGTTCATCTTTTTGAACCGCGATTTTATTTTAACATTGAAAAGTAGTATGTTAAAGAGTATATATCAACGTTAGCTATTATTTTCATTCATATAGTATTTTAATACTGTTCCTTTATTCCGATTAATTAAAAAACTTTTATTTTTTTTATCCAACGGTTTTTTTATGTGACGTCATCCAGAAGTCAACTTTCCATCGAGCTCAGACTCTTGATTATAAGAACGGGTATGCGCTGCCCCGGCGGCCCACTGTCGGCATCGGCGGGGATTCGCTGCTGTCGCTTGACATCAGTCACAAAGAGAGGAACCGTTTGATGCCAGAGCTCCCAAACTTACCAGATCTACCGAGCCTGGAGAGTCTAACCTATGGGACCGAGAGGAAACGAACTGCCGCTGCGCTCCAGTTTATCCCAGCACATGAGGCCTACGACAAGAAGGTGATTATAATACCAACCCATACCCGCTGTATAGACTCTGATTTAACTTATAACACACTAAATGAAGACCATAAACCCAGGTTTCAGCCAGTTGTTTCTTTAAATTGCAGCAATCCATTTGGTTCTCCATTCTTTGGATTTTGTCAGTCTGATGTCTTCGAAAAAAAGTTACAGCAGTTTATCACACAACAGCTTTCCCCTATTTTCAGCATTTACGTGGGTCAAATTAACTTCTAGCGCATGAATAGGCTTTTTGCCACTCTCTGCAAATTCCGGGTACCATGATTACATCCGCATACTGACTATAAGTAACTTCTTTTTTTTTATTCTTTTCAACAGGTGCTGCGCTTCTACGGATATTTCCAACAGGAAGTGCTGGATTCTCCAGATGAGCAGTTCCGTATTCGTCCGGTAGTGTTGTACTATCACCTGGAGGATGACAGCATGTGTGTTACAGAGCCCCCAGTGGAGAACTCTGGTATCACACAAGGCAAACTCATTAAGCGGCAGAGGCTCAACAAAAACCAGCAGGGGGAGCTTCTTCACTGGAGGGATCTCAACCTGGGGCAGGAGCTAAAACTCTTTGGGACCACCTATCGCATCACACACTGTGACCCCTTCACACAGGTAACTCCCGCTCTCAGCAGCAACACACCATCCATATCCCTTCAAACATGTTGCAGAGAGTTGGAGTTTGGGTGAAGAGCGAGAAATAATTAGTATTTCATCATGTGCAGGACTTCTTGGAGAGTCAGGGCATCGTGCTGAATGAGCCTGAGGCTATTCCCAGTGACCCCTACACTGTACGACGAGCTCAGAATCAGCAAATACACGTCTCGCCGTACCAACACAACCATCAGCTGGAGCGATTCCTGACACTAGATCGTCAGGTCTGTCACACAAGGAAAGCATTTCGTTTAGTTGTTTTTCTGCTTAGATTTCAGCAAGCCTTGATGGGACCTGTGCCTCATCTGAAGAATGTGAAGTACATAACTGACGCAACACTTTTATTCTGTTTCTGTCTACAGGTTCTGCGTTTCTTTGCGCTCTGGGACGAATCAGACTCTCTATACGGTGAGAAGCGGCCAGTGACGCTTCATTATTACCTTGTGGACGACTCTGTGGAGATCTGTGAACACCATGAGCCCAACAGCGGCCGCGAGCCCTATCCTGTGCTCCTGCGCCGACAAAGACTTCCCAAACTCATCAAACCAGTCAACGGTGAGAGAATACGTGTTTAATTTGTACTGCCTGTGCTCGCTGTGCACTTGAAGCAACCGTATATCTCCTGCTCCTGTGTCCTCAGAGCCGTTTCCCAGCTGCATCCTGGAGGTTTCTCCTCAGGACGTGCAGGAGTTTTTCTCTCCTTCGGACTTCCGGGTCGGAGAGGAGATGATGCTGATGGGCAGACGCTTCTTTCTCTATGACTGTGATGGGTTCACTCGCAAGTACTTCCAGGAGAATCACCCTGAGATCTCTATTAAACCAATCACAGTGGAGAGCAGAGCGCCTCAAGAAATCAAGAGGGTAAACTAATGTTCTTTATTTAATACAAACAAACCCCCACGTCTCTACGATTTTTCTAAGCTGAAATAGAAATATGACTTGAAGAAATGGTTGCGAATTGATGCTATGGTAAAGAGTGTGGTTCAGGGATATCGTATAATCCGTCACTAACATAACATCCCCTGTCACTTTAAATGAAAAAAATAATTTTACAAATCTCTCTGTGATAGAGATTTGTAAAATTGGTTGCTAGGGTAAACTGTTTGGTTGCTAGGCAAGACAAATGTACTTCATTACTGTAATTAACACAAACAAACCCCCATTTCTCTATGATGTTTCATCTTAAATATATTTCTTAGATTTTTCCCCATTTCATTTCAAAGGCCATCAAGTCAGTTGTAAACATTGAACCCCCACTTGAACCTAGAGTTCAAATATTGATATACCGATGCTGGTATATTCTTTACAAGCCAACATAATCACTGTATAATAATTTCATAAACTGTTATATTTCAGGTGATTCCTCCATACAACGGCTTTGGCTCTCTGGAGGACTCTCTGCAGAACTGTCTGTCTTTCATTCCTCAGCCTCCTAAGAAAGATGTTATCAAGCTTCTGGAGAACGACCATAAAGTCCTGCGATACGCGGCTCGTCTGGTTAGCACACTCGCTTTTCTTGAGTGTTTATCATTTATCATTTCATTACACATACGTCACAGCAACAATAATAATACTAAACTGTTTAAAGGACACACAAACGTTGGCCACGTCATCAGAGATATACAGATTTAATTCTGAATTAGTTCTAATCGTCAGAACAGGACTTCCAGACAAAGGCAGGGTTGGCTCTCACATCATGTAATGCGCTCAGGACTCCCAGAACCCCCTGGATGAGGACCGGCGCTTCATCCTGTTGTACCATCTCTCTGACGACATGATCAGCATCTTCGAGAAGTCCACACGGAACTCTGGGGTCTTAGGAGGAAAGTTCCTGGAGAAGACCCGTGTGCCAAAACCTGGAAGCACCACAGAGAGGCCAGAGTATTACGAGCCAGCGGATTTCAGCATCGGAGCCCGTCTGGAGGGTACATGACTCAACGCAATATTAGACGTTATTTATCAGTATCGTACTAGCAATGGATTATGCTAGTCAGTGCGGTGAGGATAATGACAAATTCTCACAAAAGACATTTTGTCAGCCTCAGACTTCCAGTGGTTTAGGACTCTGTAGAAGCTGGTAGTTTGGGCTTTAGAAGGAACTCCCTGTTATTGTCTGACCAATTCACCTGATTGTTAAACTTTGCCAATATTTTAAAAATGTGCGTAGTGTGTGATTTTTTTTTTTTAATTAAGTTAATTGAATTAAATTTTTTGAATTTTAATTGAATTAGTGGAACAACTGTGTCCATCAGGCAAAAGTGATCTTGATGTCACATCTGCCGGGGGTTGTCTTTAATGGGTGTTTATCGTCTCTTTCCTCTGATTTGTAGTGTTTGGTCATCGATTTGTGGTGATGGACGCAGACCGCTTTGTGCTAAATTTCCTGGAGTCTCAGGCCGATCGTGTGCCTGAACTGACGCTGGCCTCCCTCAGACAGAAAAAGAGTGTGAAAGCTCTTAGCGCAGCCATGCAGGATCCAAAATCAGGTGAACATCTCTGCAGCTCCTTTCTGGCATATTATTAGAATTAGAGCATCCTTCCATGTTGTTTTCTCTTTTCGCATTGATAAGCCAGACTTTTGTGTTTTTATATGTTTAAAGATTGTGTATTTTTTCCATGTTAAAAGTTGGCAGAGCCAAATATTTTTTGCATTTCTTTCACATTGTAACTAATATGGTAATATACTTTGTATAAAAATAAATTTTGCATCGATAGACTACCAGAGAATTGGAAAGAAAAGTGGTCCAAATATTGAGCTTCAGTGTTTTCCAGATTTTTATACTGATTATTTAATGAGATCCACTGCAGATTCCCTGGAGAATTTGTATATTTAAATACATACCATTAATAATATTTTAATGAATGTTCTTGTAATTTTCTCTCAACAGCAGCTCCAGAGCTCAACCAGAGCTGAACTCTGCATCATTTAATAATTCATCTGTGTGCATTTTCATTCCCTTCTCCTGTAAAGCTGATGTGCAATAAACCCTCAGTTAATTAAAGCTTCCAAAAGTCATTTGTCCTTAATCTTAATTGGGTAGTTGTGGTTTTAAGTCTTCAAAGTTCCTGGAGGACCATTTGTGGAATATTGCCACTACTCAACATTAAGGAGCCAGCTGAAGCGTTTCAAGGAGCTGTTGTGTCCTGGATGCTTTAAAAGGTGCGTTGAGTACATTCAGCAAGGAAAAACTCTGTACTGCATCCATCAAACCCCAGTGTGATTACAATGGTGGATTTGGTTTTGCAGATTCACATTTTCATGCCTCAGCTTCACCACTCATGAAACACACCCATCATCACTGTCTCAGTTCGTTTGGTGTGCATTGAGGCATGATTAGAGCCAACTTCTACATTTGCACACCCTTTTCCCCATTATTTTCAACCCCGTTGTTAAAGCTTTATTAAAATGTATATAATCAGGTTTTATTTATCCAGATGGTCATGATGTTCAGTTCCGATATGATGTCTTTATTTTTTTTTTACATTCTTTCAGGTGCATTATTACGTTCTATTATGTATTACAGAAGATTTTAGAGATAGGGTGAAGAGCTGCCACTGGAATATTGCCACTACTTAACGTCAAGGTGCCACCTGAGGTGGTTCAGTGATTTGATGTCTCCTGGATGCTTTTAAAGGTATGTTGAGTATATTCTGCAAGGAAATATCTGTACTGCATCCATCAAACCCCAGATAAGTGTGATTACGATTTGTAAAGCTTTTTAAAGCATGCAATCTTGTCTTGCATTACTCTAGTTTTAATAATGAAATTTTAATGCATTTTTGTTATGGAAAAGGATGTTTATTAGTAGACATATGCATCATAGGACTAGATTTAAATCTTTAGCTGTGTCTTAATGCACTTTCAAAACAAAAAATATTCAAATGCACATTTTCCAATACAATATCAGCGTCATTTCTATACCAAAGTAAAGTTCAATAAAACATTGTAAACAAGCAAATATTAAAAAAAAAACAATATTTGGTCTCATATTTTATATCTACAAAAAAAAAAAACATACTCCCAACATTTTGCTAAAGAAAAACAAACATCAAGACGAAAAAAAAAACAAAGCAGTTTCAGATTGTCGCAAAAATCAGCCTGTTCACAAACACAAATATTTTCCCCAAATGTCCTACGTTTAAGACTTGTATGAAAACCGACCTTGAAAAACTATTTTGAAGACTTGAACCAAATTCACTTCATGTTCAAAAAAAAAAACTTTCCGTTGAGTTTATTTTCGGGTGCTTTCCCTTTAACATCAAATAACTGAATAACTGAGTGAAGAGCCTGAATACTGAATCTGGAAGATTGACCAGGGTGCATATGATGTCACTTCCTGTGAAGAATGCCACATGCTCTTCTCCTGAGCTAGGGACAAGAAGCAGCAGGCTGATGATGTGTTTCCTGTTCCTGTGTGCTAAGCTGGTGTTTATGGAGCTTTGAGTTTCTTGAGTCGAGGAGATGTACCGTTCTCTGCCTTCACCAGGCCATTCTCATGAGGAGCCCCTAAAACACATGACGATAATTTATCATTTTATATAAATATAAAGATCCACATTTTAGTCATATAATCAACTCAAGATGTGGTTAGATGTGTACCAGTGACATCTCTCCTGATTGATCGTTGCTGAAGCTGCTGTTTAGCGGCAGCTCGACGTTTCGAAGCTTGTTCCAATCGCAGCTCCCGCGTCCGACTCAACTGAAGACAGAAAAACCTCCAGAGAAACCAGGACTGTGTTACACACACCAGCAGCACCAGCAGCAGCCTGGGACACACAGAGACTTCTAGTTGCTTAAGATGTAAAGTGTCTGTGCATAATATACAGAGTGGGTAAAAGGACAAAGAAACGATAAATCCACAAAAAGAGTTCTATGGAGGAAAAAAAAAATAGAAATAAGGGAAAGGGGAAATTGAGACAAAATATTTACCAAATTTACTATTTTATTTCCCAAGAATTCATAAAAATTATTTATACTTAGAAAAATGGCTCTTTGTATATGTGGCACTAAATTGTAACATACTAAAATAATTGTTAAAAATGTACAAAGTATAGTTATCTGTATAGTTTTTTATTGTTTATAGTATTTTTTTTCTCTTTTTTTAAATATATTGTATTCTATTTCTTTTATTTTACTTACATATACTTCACTTTATTATTTAGTACGTGTTCATTGTTTTGCACCATCACCAAAAAAAATTCCTAGTCCTTGGAACTTGTTTCACTGACCATGGCAATAAAAACGATTCTGATTCTGTATATTTCCAAATTCATAAATGAAAAGGTGTAAATTATTGGAGGGGAAAAAAAAAACTCAGCGACCACTACCTCAAGAAACTTCAGGCTAGCATTGATGTCAAAGGGATAATACAAATAAGAGTTTTAAACTTTTGGTCATATGTTATTTGTAAAGTTACTGTTGTCATAAAGATTTTAAAAGAGTACAGACAAAAAAATGGCTTAACTCAAATGTTTTTAGTTGTTCATATTTTCCAAGAAATGGCATTTTATAGAATACAATAATAATTCATTCACAATGTGGCATATTGCTAGTTTCACCTGATGGGAAGAGTGTTAAAGTTCCCAGTCTCTAGATCCAATGTCTGGTTTTCAGACCGAGCCAAACCAAAACCAACAGCCAAAAACATGAGGGTCAGAGTGATCATCCGGGTGAGGACAAAACCCACAGACCACACATCGAACCTGAAAATCACAAGAGAACGAGTCAAGCGGCGTTCTGATACTGACATAACGAATTGAGCCCCAGTCCTGGTCCCTTCTCATGTAAAAGCCCTGATTTCAGTCAGTCACGAAAGACACAAACTTACATTTTGTGGTGGTTTTCATCAACGAAGTAAAAGAGTCGTGCAAGATGGAAACCTGACTCTGAGAGATACTGGAGGAACAGCAGAATGACACCAACCCGCGTCAAACTGCACAGAGAGAGAGATGTACACAATTGAATGTCTGGACGATCCAAATGCTTTCTTAGTATCTTAATATTCAATTATGTCATTTACTACATTTTAATACATTTCTTTGATGGACCAGTGGGGGTGCTGCCGGCACTTACTTTAACAGATATGCAGCCAGGATGTGTACGAGATACAGACTGATGTACTGCAGCTGACGAGGGATTTCCTCCTGGAACACATTTCTATGTTGAAGAATAGACTCTTGTTTCGGCATCTATGTAGTGTTCTCTTTCTCTCACCTTTCGGACCTTCTGGAAGTACAGTTCTGGCAGAGCATGAATCCAATACGCCAACTGAGTCAGGTAGAAGAACTTCACCTGAAACCTACCCCCAAAAGAAATCAATTTATTTTCACTTAAACTTGTTTTTATTTACAAAAATGTAATGGCATCATTTTTATTCATTCAAAACATTACCTCCATTCCCTTGACCTCCTACGTATTCTGTCCAACAGACTTCCAAGTTTCCCCATTGCTCCTTTCCCAAACCGCCTTTTCCCTCTCCCGGACTCAGGCATTCCCCTTTCTGACCTCATCATTTTTCCAACAGTATACCTTGTGATCTTCCAAAACATTCCCTGACTTCCCCTGACCTCCTACTTATCCCTTTAAGTTTCTCTTACTTATCCCAACAGATTTCCAAGTTTCCCTTCACCCAAGATTCTGCTTTCCCCATTCTCCTTTTACCTGCACAGACCTCAGGCCTCCTTGTTTTTCCAATGGTTTACCTCGAGATCTTCCAAAACATTTCCTCCCTTTCCTAGACCTCTTGTTTTTCCCTACCAGACTTCTCCCAAGGTCCTGCTTTTCCCAAGCTCCTTTTCTCTGCCCCAACCTCAAGCTTTTTCCTCCTATCCTCCTAGCTTTTCCTACAATATTCCTTGTGATCTTCCATAACATTCCTTCCCTTCCACTGACCTCCTGCTTTTCAATTCCAGCTCTCCCTAGACCTCCCCACAGAAGTCTTTCAAAGCCTTTCCATGCACAAATCTCAGACTTCTAAGGTTTCCCCGCCGCAAAATCAGGCTTTCCCGGAGTCTCCTACTTTTCCCTTCCCAGACCTTGAGCTTTTTCCTCCCAGACTTCTAGATTTCACCAACCCTTTAATAGAACCTGAAATAGATAGAACTTTCTGGTTGCTATAGTTCTCAGAGCGAGTCCGTACCTGAGATGCGAGTGAGGATAATTCTCCCAAAGGCTGCTGGGATGCAGGAGATATCCTTCCTGTCCATCATACACAGTAAATAAATGAAGAGTGAAATTTCATGTGTCTGTGTGAGGTTTGTCGGAATCTTACCGTGATGATGACGTACAGACTCCACACACTGGACACCAGGTAGAACACACACAGCTGCCCTGATTCATTAAACTTTGTGTTCTTGCTCTTCGAGAGGTGCAGGCGTCGGTTCACCTTCTGCAACACAAGAAATGCACATTATGCCATTACCTTTAATTCACAACTTTGTGCTTCCCAAACGTCCTGATCAGAGCCCTGTTGAACAGCCCAAATACACCCCGCTCACAAATAGACTAAGTCTTTTAAATGCCCCTACAGCACTTGCAAGAAATACTGACTCCGCCCACTCCTGCAAAGTGGGAGGTGAATCTGTGGTCATTTGCATTTTAAGAGACAGATTCTCAAATATTAAGTTATTCTCTATACATGAAGAAGTATTAATATGCTCGTACATTTTAAACAAATTGCATATAGTTAGTACTCACATCCAGCACATACTCCTGCACCACAGCGTGAAGAATAATCGTGATGAAGATGTAGAAGAGCACAGTGGCAGAGTCTTTCCATCCATAATGATAGAGTGTCACTTCTCCTTCTGAAAGATAGATACAACTCATGTAATGCCTGTAAAAAATGTCATTCTGCTCTGTTCTTATTTTTTTCAATGGTGCATTCAATCAAACCTGAGCTCATGGTGCTGACATTGTATTGTGGCTGGATGAACAAAATTGCAGTTTTTGCTGTGGTCTGAAGAAAGAAATGGAAGAAATCAACTTTCCTGCATCCATCAAAACATTAGATTGCATATCCATGACAACATAAAAATATTTTTAAGTACGATTCCACAAACTTGATGCAACTTTTTTTGGCTGGATTGGCAGGGTCGGTGCAAAGCCATTTTTAGATCTCCCCAAAGATGTTCAACAAGATTCAAGCTTAGCTCAAATTGGGCACAGGTGCATCCTGTTTTCACAGATCCTTAAGATTTTTCAAGAGCACATTTGGAGTCTACTTTTAACAAGCTCATTTAGACCTGATTTGGTAAGATTCACACCTAGTACAGTTGAACGAACATGTCAGAGCATGGTGTAGGCAGCATCATGCTGTTGGGATGTTCCTGGAGATTAGTCAAGATTGAGGAAACATAGGAAATCTGTTAAACTGTGCTTCTTTCAGACGAACGACTGTAAATGTCTTTGACGGACTGAGCCAGATTCTGAAAATGGCTGAGCACCGATGCTGCCAATCAACCTGAGGAGCTTGAGAGGAACAGCAATGAAGAGTGAGTAAAACTGGCCAAAATATCTGCCGTACTTCTTTTAAACTTAATAATGTAACTACAAAACTAATTTAAAATACATTAATGGTTATTGGCTTCTTCGGGGATGTCAATAAAGCTGGAAGCGCGTGAGTTTTGACGTGGCACTTCAGCAGAAAGATGAACACAACCACAAAACACTGAAATACCATCATATTTATGTCGATCTTGAATTAACCGCACATTTAAATGTGAATTCTACACAAGTATCTTAATGTAGGTAACAGTACTTTCCTTGGGCCCAGGTGAAGGCGACTGATTTACAATATTTTTACATGTGTTTACAATATGTTTACCATTTTAACTCGAACAAACATTATGTTTCAGCTTCTCTGTGAAGTTTGAATTATCAAAAAACATCTTACGCAAACTTTTGCTGGAAGTATATAATAAATAATTGTTTTAAAGGAGTTAAAAAGTGCATTTCAGCAGAATCCTAAAGTTTTAAAGCTGCGTTTTAAGCTTAGATGAATATTAATATGGCAGGGATACAGAAAGAGAACGAAACCGCTGGAAGAGACAGACAAGAGGGGGAAAAAATGACCCAAAACTGTTGAACTTACTAACCTCAAACATCAGCCCGATCAAGATGAAAATCACCAAACTAAAGACGATATCCGCGTGATTCTGAATGAGAAACTCCTGGCTGAAGAACGGATAGCTCTTGTTTCTCCGTCGAAAAGCCATTTTAGTTGAAGTGGATTTTGTGCTGTTTATTTTCTTCCCCAACCAAACCTAAAAACTTCCACGAATCACTCCAGTCGAAAACTTCAGCCGGCTTCTGCGCATGCGTGCTTTCACCGCGAAGCGTCTTAATGCGCATGCGCAGAGACATTAACAGGAATGACGTGCCAACCGTCTGGAGAGATTACCTTAATTCTTTTTTTTTATCCAGTTTTATATCGGGACATGTTTATCTACATACATACAAATGTTAGTGCCTCCCAAGTGATGTTTAACAAACAATTATTAGCCCTCAAATTCATTCATTCATTTTCCAACCCGTTCATTCCCGTTTTGGGGTCACAGGGGTCTGCCGGTGCCTATCTCCAGCGCACATTGGGCGAGAGGCGGGGGTACATCATGGATTAGATTATTCAATTAACCTAACTGCATGTTTTTGGGGTTGTGTGGGAAACCGGAGTACCAGGAGGAAACCCACCCAAGCACAGGGAGAACATGCAAACTCCCTCCACGAAGGTCACCAGAGACCCTCGAACTGGGAACCTTCTAACTGGAAGGCCACAGAGATACCCACTGTGCCACCGTGCCGCCCTAGCCGTTAATCGTAAATAGTTAATACCATTTGATTGATAAAATCATTAATCGTTTGCTGTCTCAAACAGTTTCAAGATGAATACTCGCCAATTCTTCTATAGTTTATCTCTCTAGCTACTCTGTACTTGTTGGTCTTCTGGTATAAACTCCAGACTATATTATGCCTGAGATTTTCTATTGTATTCAAGTCTGGTCTATGCACTTATATGTTTACTAGTTGTTTTGCAAGACACGAATCCCCAGCTTAAGGTGCATTTTAAATGTAATTATTTAACAATTATGTTAATCATGCAAAATAGATTAAAATTAGCGTTAACGTTATTTGTTCAAAAGTCCATTCAAGTATTAAATTATCAAAGTTTGTTTAAAGATAATGTGAAGCAACAAGAAATCTGACAAAAAATAGGAAATATCCCCAAAAAAAATCTTTGAATGTTAAACATCACTTGATGTGCTAAAAATGTGCAATTTTACACGGGTGCTAATATTTTACTCTTCAACTATACTCTGGTGTTAATCTCTGCATATACCAGAATGTGACTCGCAGCAGAAATTTTAAGTACATCCCCTATCACCTGTGCAGAGGTTAGATTCACACATATTGCAATTTAAGACCAGGTGGCACAGTTTCTGATATAATAAGACAACATAATTTTTTTTATTTGTTTATTGACTTTCATGTAATTCTGCTCAATTACATTATGGATGATATTGCATTGAAATTATTGCACGTATTGAACTGCATTGTGGAGTAATAAACCAACAGCAAAGTTTCACACAGAATTTAAAATATTTCCTCATCCTTGAGTTAGCACAGAACTCTCAGCAAAAAAAACACACTTTTTACATCTGCGACTGATGGTCTGATGAAAAATAAATCAATTTTAGGTAAATGTAATGTTTACATGATCTATCTTTTCAGCATTCACTATATTGCCAAAAGTACTAACTCAGTACTAACGACACAGGAGCTCCGATCGCAGCTCAGCAGAAGACATTATTTGCGAGAGAATGGAGCTCTTCTGGAAGCTCCTAGTTTCCTGAAAGAGTCAAAGCTGTTGTTGCTGCAGATAGTTGATGTGAATGTTGCATAAGTTCATGTGCATCTAAAGGCAGATACTTCTGGCAATACAGTGCACATTTATAATGTATGCAAATATCCGGCCACTTTATTAGGTACACCTAGCTAGTACCGGGTTGGACTCCTTTTGCCTTCAAAGCTAACTTATTAATCTTTCATGGCCTAATACTCTACAATAGTCAATTGATAATAATGAGACCAAAGTGTACCAAGAAAATATCCCCCACACCATTACACCACCACCACCAGCCTTAGCTCTTGATACAAGGCAGGATGGATTCATGCTTTCCTGTTGTTGGCGGCAAATTCTGACCCTAACATCCATCTGAATGTTGCAGCAGATATCACTCATCACATGTTTACAATCGTTTTTAATTTGTGAAAATCACTCAAATCACCTTTCTTCCCCATTCTGATGCTCGGATACAACTGCAGCAGATCATTTTGAACACATCTACTTAACCTAAGTACCTAATAAAGTACCTAATAAAGTGTCCAGGGAGTGTATATTATACATTAAGCCGCCTCTGAATGATTTCATGGATAGCATTACAAAAACACACAATAAGCACTTCAAAAATAAATAAATATATGTAAAATATACTCAAGCGGACATTAAAAAAGCCCTGAAACATCCTGAGCTTCTGTGCAGTCGATGATTTAGCATATAAAACATCTGTAACTTAACAGCTTGGTTATGAGCTTCACAACCACCCAGCATCAGATTTATTCATACATTACAGAAAATTAAAAAAAAAATGGTACGATAGATGGTAAATTGAACAGGCCGCTTAGATTTGGAAATGGCATACAAAAATTGTAATCCCAAAGTTAAACACATCAAACACAGAAAGGAACATGTTTTAAATACATTTCTGAATAATTATAATTCTGAATTGGTCGGTTTTTCCAGCATGGCTGGCTTTTCTCCTTGTTTTCATGCAAGCGATAACTTTAAAGTTCAGTTTTGATCCCTGGGACTTCTCAAATCATGTTAAAAATCATTGCAGATAAACTTAACAAACACTAAACTCAAGTAAAAAAATGTTAAGAGTTATCATTTCGAATGCGTATTGATTATTGATTTTTGATTTTTCTATTGATTTTCATTTGAAATTTATTATTGAAATCTTATTGATTTTCTTTAATAACCCACTATAGTCTCGCTTATGATTAAACATGAAGCCCTTGAGAAGAAAACAGACTGAGATTGTGCTTTCAGCTCAAAAACTGTTAGAATCTAATGTATTCCGAGTACCGGTAATCAGTCTCTCACCACTTGCCAAATAATTTTAAAATTATAGGTTCACAAGCACACACACACAGCAAAGAGCTAAAACAACACTTCTAGTGTCAATGGTGTGGACCTTTATAAAAACATGTTACTAAATATTACAAATTGTGAGTTAAATTGAATCAAATTCCACACGGGTGCTGTTTAAATACAATGAACAAAAAACTTGCACATAGTTTTTTGAAGGAACTCTACTGGTGGGGTGTTCCACACATCATGGACAACTCAACTTCTGTCTCTATATGGAATCCCAGACACACTCGAAGGTGTCGAGATAAGGGCTTTGTGGGTGCCATGCATCACTTCCAGTACTTCTACTGGAAGATGGGGATTATTTGTTTGTTTGGGGTCATTGTCCTGCTGCAGAATACATTTGTTGGCCAATCGTTAACCTCCCTGGTAGTATTTTTTCTGAAAACATTCTTTTACAGAGTGCTGAAAGTCCCCACCATTGACTCCATTCGTGTTCATTTAAGAAAAATTCTGAAGCAAAAAACAATCAATAATCAAAGTTTACCCAGCCCTTAATAACAGCTAAATTATGTTTATCTTTTGGTTTAAATATCAGCATATTTTTTCCTCCCACCCTATCTACGAGGGCTTCTGCGAACCGTTCCAGAGACCTCACCATTTAACCCAGGAGCAGATGTGTAGCAGGGTCCTCCTCGTCCCAGCAGCCCCCGCACCAGATCCCTGTCAGTGGAAATGGGGCTTAGCTCATCCAGAGTCTCCAAACCTGTTCCAGAGCCAAAACTGAAGGGCGTTTCAAGATCCAGCCGTGGGTTACTGGAGCTGCTGGGGGATTGTGGGTCAGCGCTAAAGTATAAGGTTGAACTGGATTCAGTGGGGCAGTAGTTTGGTTCAGGACTGTCCCCAAAAACAGACTTTCCTTCAGGTGAACTCCGTTTGAACTCTGACACGGGTGATTCCAGTGGACTCTCCATCTCTAAACTCTCATCCTCTTCTCTGGCTTCACTCACACTTTCAAACTCCTCTCTACAGTCCGACAGCGGAGCAATGGTGTCGTCCCGGCTCTCAGAGCCGGATATGCATCCGTCCTCAATCGCTTCCCCCTTCTGATCAACCAATAATATCCCGGACACCCCTCCAGCCCCATAAGCACTGTTGATCTTCACCGGGTCACCTGTTTTTAACGCCAGACGGATCAGCAGCCAGTGATGATGCCGGCACTCTCCATCCGGCTTCACCCCACAGCTTCCAGGATGCTCGAGAAAGGACCCCGGCATCCCAGAGAGGGAGAGAGAGCCGTGAGAAGATGGGAAGAGCAGCGGGACAGGGGCGTGAGGAGGAGATTTGTGCTCCAGAGAGAAGGAGGAGGAATCAGCCAGATGAAGAGGTGCTCGATGGTGGATTGACTGGGAGATCTCAGTGGATTTGGGATGCAGGAAGCGGTAGTACAGGAGCAGCGAGGTCAAACCTGAGGGAGAGAAGGAGGTGTTATGAGGTCCACAGCGTTCCTGTCATTCGGTCAGTAGAGCTTTGTGCTGGGAACGCAAAGGTTGTGAGTACTGATTAAATGTGTTAAAGTATAAAAGCATGGATGTAAATGTATAATCACTGGCCGCTTTATTAGGTACGCCGTATTAGTATTGGATTTGACCCCTTTTGCCTTCAGAACTGCCTTCATGGCATAGATTAAATAAGGTACTGGAAACTGGAGTTTGGTCCATATTGATATTCTCATCTTGATGACCCCAACATCTGAAGCTCTTTTTTGGACCATTCCCTGTAAACCCTAGAGATATTCATTAAAATCCCGGTAAATCAGCAGTTTCTGAACAACTCGGATGGGATGGTACCTAATAAAGTGGCTGGTGGGAGTATATAGAGTGTGTTTATTACTGTCAAAATGGTCAACCCTAGTTTCATCCACATCTATGAGTCTTATACACACCACTAAACGCTATAGATTAAAGAGGTAATGGAAATATTGAGTTGACGTTCTCTCTCACCAAGCAAAAAGCTGCAGAGTACAGTGGTAGGGATGGTCAGGCTTTCCCATGATGCATCCGCCAGGAAGTCAGACGCAGCCAAAATCAGAGTAGTGTTTTCAAACAGCATCACCTGGAAAAAACAGGCTGATTCAGAGATTCAGGCTTTCTGGAACTCAAATGCAAAAAAGCTGTCTGTACGGATTTATTCAGTTGTTCTGAGGTGGAACAAGAGTGAATATATCTTTCTAAATAACTATTTTGTTTGCAGAGACTAAGATGAACTATTTTTTTAAATTTCATACCGTGTAGAATCCTGCCATACGAAGGCGGGACGGCCCGTCCTTCACATTGAGGAAGAGGAAGACATGAACGCCTCCCAGAATGACGTTAAACACCCTCCAGGACCACTGACCCACATAAATGTCAGTCTGCTGGGAAACCATCCAAAGTGAAGCCATCAGCCAATGGGATGCTGCAGGAAGGATTTGAACCATGAATCAGTTCCGTTGCATCCTAAGCTACGTAGTATTCATTAGGGCTGGGAGATGTGTTGGAGATTATAAATAATATTAGAGTAATTTCGACAATGATGATAACCTTTGCTTGTATCTGTCGACTGGTTTGATTTGTGACCATCAGTCAAGCACCTCCATAATTTACCAAGCTACTGCCTGCTTTAAAATCCTCAAGAGCCCTACGTTCCCCCCTTTGGAACTGCTAGTAGTCCCATTAACTAGCATGAAAACTAATGGGGCATGAATAGCAAATGGAGACTTTATATCACTTTGTACAATATTTAGCATCTTGTCAACCTGTTTCACCAAGTGGTGAAAGTGTTTCAACAATTCATGGACATGTTTTGTCTCACCCAAGACCCCGGCAAGCCAGAAACCGAAGCTACGAGTGAACAGAGCTAGACTGGTGAAGCGGGCAGCTAACATGCCCATCCTCCACAGCAGCTGGCAAAGCAGTGACGCCGGTGGCATCTGAAGGTGCCCAGGACGAATCAGGCAACAGGCTCGGCTGAAGAGCACCAGCGCCCAGGAGAGGGACAGCAAACATACCCCACTGCACAGGGCCACTGAACACACAAGAGGACCATTAGGAGTAGACCCCATAGACTCCCGATGTTAAAACGGCAGAAAAAAATGCAGTTTCTTTTTTTGGGGGTAAACTACTCATCTAAACACACTTAATGACACGCTACCACGCTGACCTGGTGAGGAGAGGCTGTAGTCGGTGATGGTTAGAGCGTACGTCTGAAGGAGCATCTGTGGAAGAGTCATCAGCAAAACCTCCAGCAGACGCAGAGCGGAAACATCTGCCTGCTGCATCACTTCCTGAGCATGTGACTGCGAAGAGCCCTGCGACCGCCATTCCGTCTCACAGCAGTCCCAAAACCTGACACGCAACAAACAGAAGAAATGAGAATCCGACTCCAAGAGACAATCGCCTACCATAGCGGAGTCACCTCTTGAAGATGCCCAGGTGAAAGGTATGGATGAGGAAATTGCGCCAAGTGTTCCTGTCTCCGTCGGCTCTAAACCATCTGAAGCTCAAGAGCTGCACCAGGGATCCAGGTAACAGGAGGGCAAAGGTCAAACCGCCAAGACACAGTTGATGCTGCCATAGGTAGAAGGCTACAGTGCACACCACTGAGAAAGAGATTATTTTCTTGTTATACAAATTCAATTTTAAGCCAAAAATTCAAAATAATAAGTCCTCAGTGCCAAAAAGTCTGAACCATGTCTCCCTGAGTAATAATGGCCCATTCTTCCTTAGCAAATCTGTCAGATATGTTGGTTTTCTGTCAGAAATTCTGGACTTTAAAGATTTTCTGTTGGATTTAAGTTTGGCGGTCAGGTTCTTTGAAAAGTCTCCCAAACACACTGAAGCACCCCCACAGCATTATGCCACGTTTCACTGTGGGAATGGAGTTCTTGACGTTGAATGCCTTTTTTCTCCAAACATAGGCAACTTCTCTATCTCTGGCCAAAAATCTCTAGTTTTGTGTCATCTGACCAAAGTATACATCACTTGAGTTCAAGGAAAGTCTGCAGTAACATGGCTCTCGAGTAATAAACCACAGATTCAGTTTGGTACAAACTGAGATAGGTGTTCATAAATAAACAAAATAAATAAATAAAGAGCAATTATTCATTATATGGCTGACAAACATGCCGATCATTCAGTAGATGGTTAATTCTGTTTCCAGCAAACAATATGTAACTTTTTATGCAAAAGATGAGTTAATACATGATTAGCTAATTAGATATCTAATAAAAGCATGTAATGCCATCCTACTAAAACATCCATTTTTTTGTAGGTTAACAATTTAGACTTTCTTCGTATACATCACCTAATAATACCCAGCACCAAGATTTGGTAGATTCAGAATTGGTATTGGAACAAACTACCACTGACTAAACTAAAAAAAATGTGTAGATTATTGGCAGTTAATTAAAATATTTAGCACGTGATCATAAAATCCTCAAAGACCACGAACGTTAGATGTCGCAGGTGACAAACCATTTTAACGATATTTTACAACCGTTGCATTAACATCGGTTTCAGTTGAGATTTAAACCGTAAACATCAGTTTGAATGAGTGAGCGTTAAAAATGTGATGTCACTTACATGTCGCTCGCTCCACCAGCAGCAAAAGCGCGGACGCAGCCAGCAGTAACGCCCGCCAGCAGTACGCCGGTATCGGCATCTCACCGAACGCTCCCCCACCTTCCCCCGTACATCAGTTCGTTTATTGTTGTTGTTATCGACAGCGACGGGTTCGGTAACGGTTTGTTCGGCGTCCTATCGCAATCTGACGTCACGCTTCTTGATGTTTAAAGAGACAGTAGCGAGCGTTTGATTCGAAATCACATACAAATAAATGCGTTTTATTGGTCTCTTTACACGGTGATTGTTTTGCTCGGTTTCCTACCAACGGATGAGAGTGGATGGTCTGAACCCGGTTTGGGTGTCAACGTGACCCGGATGTTTACAAACAGATGCTGTTCTGTAGAACAACAGAAAAGTGATACCAGCTGGAAGGGAGAGAGGCACATGCATTAATTATTCATTCAGTCTATTTTATTGGTTGGTTTGAACGACAAATATTCTGTAACATTGGCCCATCTAAAATGAATAAAAAACTATTACAATATTTTAAATTTGAGGTTGGTACAGCTCAGATATTAATAGTATAAATATATATACAGTAATGCTGTAAACAAAGAATGGTGTGAATGGAATGAACAGTGAAAAGAGACGTCTAAAAAATATTTGAGCACCCTTTGCCTTCAAAAACGTTTCTTTTAGATTTATTCTTCTCGACTGGCAGGCTGTTCCAAACCTCTTGGAGAACTAACCACAGATCCTTATGTGGTGTCGCTTTCTCACATCCTTTTCGTGTACTTTTTGTTCTTTACTCTGAAGATAGTTCTTATTGTCCTGCTGCTTTGTGGTCAATGGTACTTCTCCCCGATGGTATTGCATTATGGCTCTGCATTTGCAGAAAAGCAGCTCCAAACATTCAAGGAACCTCTACCACACTTCACTGTTCTACATTTTTGTGAATAGATGAGTTTTTGGCCTTGCGGTTTGAGGTGCGGTTTTTAGGTTGCATTGTTTTCTATATAGACCACTTCTTGCCAGACTTTACATGGGTCACAATATAGGTGTGACACTGGTTCCTGCCAATTTTGAGCTGATGGCATTGACATTTCTTGCATCTGGTGCACGTTTCTGTCCAAGAAAAAAATATTTTGGGAAGTTATGCCAAAAAACTATTTTGACTAACTTGTAAATATTAGGGCCTTGCTTGATTTTTGTTATTGATAAAATAATGTATTTTTTTTTTTTGCTTTGAAAGTGCTGAAAGGGAAATATAAATAGAAACTTCTGAAATGAATTTAAACTGAAACTGCCATAGTAACTGCCATTACTATCCTTGTCCGTTATTCTTGTGAATGAAAAATGTACCATATACTAAAGTACATAATTTTAATTTTTATGTGTATATTCGTGTGTATATATATATATATATATATATATATATATATCTCATAATAATATATATGTCATATATATATATCTCCTACTAAGATATAAGGGCATAATTGAATGAATAGATGCCAGATGAATGCTCAGACAATACCGTGGCTTTTTTATTTGGTTTTGGCGATGTTGCGTCATCAATGAATTTTATGAGCGCGCTGTGGTATTTCAGCTCTCCTTTCTCTCCTTCATGTGGTCCGTTTGTAAGGTTGCTCTTTCCGTGGACGCCACACTGTGTTTTGCGGCTCTGAAACACACAAAACTCTTTAAATACGACCACGTTTATTTAAATAACACGTTATTTCGTCGGTTTAGCAGCTCAAAAGTTCCTCGAACGATGGCTTTCCAGTATCCAACCGCCTACAGAGACGAAGCAGTGGTGAGTGACAGGAGGAGAGAAAGAACACATGAACGGAGGGATGAATGAGAGACTAAAAGAAACCACGACGGTGTTTGTTTTAAATATATGTTTCTATTTAAGTGTTATGTTTTCATTGACTTTAACACCTTGTATTCTTACACGATTCAGATATTTATTAACATTGTGTTAAAATTAATGAACTCCGATGATTTAAACTGTGAGTCTTTACAACCATGTCTTAAAACGAATAGTCAGCTATAGTTATTATAATAATTTAATGACCTCTTATATCAGTCTAGAACTGCCCAGGGTTTTTTTTTTTTTACAGCATCAAGTAAATACGTTAATAAAAGACAAAACATCTATCACTCACACAGTTTAACCTAACTTAACTGAAGGCCATCCCAAGCTTTAGTGACCTCTTTATCCCACACCATTGTTCGAGCAAGTGTTGTTGAGTCAGCTACAGGTTTATTGTTATATTATCCACTGGGTGAAACCTGTAGTTATTTCTAGCCATGTCTCAACACTTCTCTTATTTTTTCTTTACATTAATATTTCATCAGGTTGATGACTATCACGGCCGTAAAGTTCCTGATCCGTACAGTTGGCTGGAGGACCCCGACAGTGAAAAAACTCAGGTGAGCACAATGTCTATTGAAGCATAATCTAATTGTACCTTTAAATGCTAATCAAGCAATAGCACTTCAGCCTGTTTAGTAGGCATGTTTTTGAGATGCAGTTTATATATTATCTTAAAATGACTCTCATTCTGTGCGGCAGGCATTTGTGAATGCTCAGAATCAGCTGACAATGCCGTTCCTGGAGAAGTGTGAGGTCAGAGACGTGTTCAAAGAGCGTATGACGGAACTCTATGACTACCCCAAATATAGCTGCCCCTTCAAACGTGGAAACAGGTGAGGGTTGAAGATGAACTGTAACGTTTTCATCTGGTTTAAGCACACAGATGCACTTCTGCTGAGAACTTGGCTAGTTTAATTACTTCTTCCGTCACCCACACTTGTGTTGTTTAGATGTCAGAGAACCGACATCCCAGCACCTTCCCACTGTTAACTCTCTACGCTTCAGTCTGGTTTGGCTTACCACGTCTTACTTTTAATCAGTATTGCTTTGGGTGGGTTTGTTTTAGACATGTCACCCCAGACACCTCCTTTTAGTTTTTTTCTCTGCCACATCAAAGTTTATGTGACCAAAACGATGGATTCTATCAAAAGAGATGTGTCACAACCTACTGGCAATCAATGGTTTACTCCAAGTTCACCAAACACATGCTCAAGGGGTGTTTCCATCTATAACTGTATTCTATAGTTCTATACGATATAACTCTACATTTTCCGGACTTACCAATGCTGTTTATTTCCAGGTATTTTCACTTTTACAACACTGGTCTTCAGAACCAGAGTGTTCTGTACATGCAGGAGAGTCTTGACGCAGACCCCAGTGTGTTTCTGGACCCCAACACATTCTCAGAGGACGGGACGGTCGCTTTACGAGGTAAAAAAAAATAAAAGGCAAAGCAGAAGTGATACTACAGTTCATAGACCAACTAAACATTCATGTTAAAGGCCCCATTTTACAGCTAATAAAGTGGTTTACCTTGACTAAAACTAGGATTGTTTTCCTCAAAATTGGACATCCGCTCACTGGCCGCTTTATTAGGTACACCTGTCCAACTAGTCTTTATGTTCACCTCTAAACGGAGATTGTGTCTGTCCTCAGGTTACTCGTTTTCAGAAGATGGAGAGTACCTGGCATATGGGACCAGCGCCAGTGGTTCTGACTGGGTGGAGATACGGTTTATACAAGTGGATGGAGCAGTTCCTCTGAAGGACCGTCTGGAGAGGGTCAAGTTCACCTGCATGTCCTGGACTCACGACGGGAAGGGGCTTTTCTACAACTCTTATCCCGAGCAAGAGGGGAAGAGCGATGGTAGTTAACCACAGCAGTAGAGTTCTGGAGATTGTTTTTATTTATTTTTTATTAAAAATGTCAACTTTTTTTTTTCAGATGTAAAAAATAAACTCATTTAAGAAATATTTTTTAATTTTGTCCAACGTTTTCCTGATTATTACTTTATTTTACTATAATGTTTACTATAACTTTCCCATTTATATTTTTTAGCTATTTTTTTTATTGTATTATTTATTTTTTTTATAATGTTACTATTTGTTTCTGCTCTTTTTGTCCTATTTTTTTATTTTGTTATTTTTTTGTTCTTGTTTGTTTGGCACATGTTCACTTGCTTGAATTTTTTTTTCTCCAAATCAACACCTTTTTTTGCTGTAATTAGTTGCTACATTAAACTAATAACTTTTTATTCATGATTAACAACAAATGTAATTTTAATGCTGTTTTTTTATTTATAATGATAACAGAATGTCATTTGCATTAAACCTGTCATTACTTCCCTCTCTCTTGTTTAGGTACTGAGACTTCCTGTAACCTGCACCAGAAGCTTTTCTATCACCTCCTGGGAACGCCTCAGTCTCAGGACGTACTGTGCGCTGAATTCCCAGATGAACCCAAGTGGATGAGCGGTGCTGAGGTAACTGCATAATCTATAAAGCTGTGGATCTAATGTCTGTGAAGTTACCTGTAGTTTTCTGAAGAATAAAAGTCAAATTATAATTACATTCTAGGAAATGACATCCCAGCATTGTTCAAGTGTGTTGTGTTTCCAGGTGTCTGATGATGGCCGGTACGTGCTATTGTCCATCCGTGAGGGTTGTGACCCTGTCAACCGACTGTGGTACTGTGACCTGAATGGCGCTCCACAGGGGATCACTGGTACTGCATCTGACAGTTTTTTTCCATAATAAAGTCTACAGCTGGTCTCTGATTTCCTTCTCCTGCCAACAGGTTTGTTGCCCTGGGTAAAGCTGATCGATAACTTTGATGCGGAGTATGAGTACGTCACTAATGAGGGAACGGTTTTTACTTTTAAAACAAACCTGGATGCACCTCAGTATCGGCTCATCAACATCGACTTCACAAAGCCCTCCAGCAGCCAATGGAAGGAGCTCATCCCTCAACATGACAAGGATGTCATCGGTGAGAAACTAGCGTGGATTTGGAGATTAACATTTTAAATATTTAAAGTTTTCAGATTGGTACAAATCTTGAAAGGCTACTACTAAACACATTCCTTCTTCCTTTCTATTAATATTCTGCTTATTCTTTTGTTTGCACAACTTGCTGAAACCTTAGAAGCACTTTTGAAGAAATTCGGTGCACTATTATTAAAGGGTCTGACAAAAGTATGACATTTTGTCGGCACCGCCTTGTGGTCAAATTTTACAATGAAAATGATAAAAATTGTTTGCAAGCTTTTGCTTATGGTCAAGTCTGGTCTTGAGTGTTTTTCCAGTCCTGGTCATGCCAAGAACAAACACACCAATTTTATAATAAGCACAACTCAAAAAGAAAGTCTGATTTTCACCACTGATTTGATTCTAAACCTTTTTATTTCACATTATAACATGTAACAGTGAGGTGACCTGTAACAGTGCCACCTCAAGGTTAAAATGTATAAACCCTTTCATGGTCCTGCAACCATTTCATACGATAGCAAATGTGGAAAGGAATGCACTGATGTATAAAAAATTGAAACTAAATGCATAATTCTGTTTTTATTAATTTATTTAGCGTCCTGTGTTTTTTTTTTTTATCAACCCTATTTTCCTTCATTCAGTGTTTGCTACCTGCACACACTCCAGCTTCCTGTTTGTGTGTTTCCTTCACGACGTGAAGAACGTGTTGAAGATGTTTCATCTGTCCACGGGTGAAGAGATTCGAACCTTCCCGCTGGATGTGGGCTCTGTTGTGGGTTTCACCGGACGCAAGAAAGATGCTGAGATCTTCTACAGCTTCACGTCGTTTCTGTCTCCAGGTTTGTGTGAACTTTACAAGAGATTAAGTTCTTAAAGCTGTCGTGAATTGCAGTTTTTTTTAGCTTGTGTTTATGATGGTGTGCTAACGCTAGGTTTGTCAAGTTTCTAAAGTTGGCTTTGTTTATTTTAAGTTTGTAAATTATGGCTGGAATCATATCATTCGTTACTGACCCTAAAGAGAAGTTTAATCGATTTAATCGTTACTAAAGAGAAGTTTAATCGATTACAGTTTTAACTCTTCTGTTATTGTGTTTTCACCACTATTTAAAAAGTGTTGTAAAGCACTAAACCAATACAGCTGTGAAGGCAGTGACTTTTCAATGCGTATTTCCCTGCAGCCATCATCTATCACTGCGATCTGACCAAAGAGCCGCTGACGCCGCATGTTTTCCGTGAGGTCACGGTGAAGGGCTTCAGCCCGTCCGACTATCAAACTACTCAGGTCAGTGATGAGCTCATGCGGGTCAGTAACGACTGTGCAGAACCTCTTACAAACTTTAGGGAACAACAGAGACACCCCTGGCCACTCACTGGTGTTGCACATCGCCAGGCAAACAAACCGTGGATTGCAGCTGCGGAGTCAGAGCCGCCTCTAGTTCTAGAAGATACCATTAAAGTATTTTGCAGCAATATTTGGCAGTACGTCATACAGGAATTTAAACATCCAGAAGTGGTGGATTAGAGCAGTGCATTAAAGAAAAGAACTAAACGACTCATCTACCAAAAGTGAAGCTCTAGAGTGTGATTGTGTTTTTCTCTCAGGTTTTTTACCCCAGTAAAGACGGGACTCAGATCCCGATGTTTATCGTCCATAAGAAAGGACTCAAGATGGACGGCTCTCATCCTGCGTTCCTGTATGGATACGGAGGCTTCAACATTTCCATCACACCCAGTTATAGGTAGAGAAAGATGCAAACTCTCACAATCTGAGTAGAGTGTGATGTAAATAAAATGTTTATATATCAGCTATAATCACAGCACCAGTAAAGGACTGTAGCATGTCAAGCTTATAGTTAAAATAAATGCACAAATGAACATAAACCTGCCGAACACACATTAATAGAAAATTCTGATATTAATTAAAAATATAAAACAAAACAGTCATCGTATTTGATGTGTGTTTTTTTCACACACTTTCTTGTGGCTCAATCATTTTCATCGTGGCTTCGAACCCCAAGGAAAGCAAGAACGAAGTGTTGAAATGTAAGATGCTTAGGATAATGGCCTCTACCAAATGCATAAATGTAATTCTGCAAAAATAGTTGTGAATAGTTAATTCGCGGAGGAAGTTCATCTGTTCCGTGTTTCTCTGACTGGTCCTCGGTGTCCCTTTGTCACAGTGTCTCCCGGCTCATCTTCATCAGGCATCTGGGGGGAGTTTTAGCCGTTGCTAACATTCGAGGAGGAGGAGAGTACGGAGAAACCTGGCATAAAGGCATGTTTCTTGACACGTCTCACCAAACTACCTTTTTATCATACCCCATTTAGTATCTGCAAAACAACATTGGTTAAAAATTTCATCGACATTTCATACATTCTTTTGTTTTGATTAGTCTTGATATAAATTGTACTATTAAGGTATTAACTTTGAAGTTTTTTTTTTGGTCATATCTACATTGTGAAGTTAATGTTTTAACTGATGATAAGGTAGAAGCTTAAAGTGAATGCGCTGCTGCACAGGAAGCCAGTGTAGTTCCTGGAGAACTGGGGTGATATGGTCTGATCTGGGTGTGCGTGATGTGGTTCTAGCTGGAGCCTATGTATTTATTAATGCGGAAGGTAAGAGTATAGTGAATTGCAGTAATAGTTTTATTTTTGTGGACTGAAAGTGATGCAGATTCCACAAAGAGTGACGGATGAAGCATGTTGATTTTAAAGAGCTTAAAAGAAAGCAGACTCCAAGGCTCTTTACCTGCTTCAAAAAGGTGTAGAGTTGAGCATGGTACTCAGGTAAAGATACTTTTGGAGCTGTTTGACTTTAACAACTTCTTTGACAACTTTCAGGTGCGTCTCCATACCACCATCGCAAAAACAATTCTGTTTCCAGAAATGTTATTTCCCCCACAAAAACACATAGGAAGTACTTCAAAATAAAAGTCCACATTTGAAATGGGGTTTAAGTTAACAGAGCAAAACTAATGAGGATTTTTTTTTTTTAAGATAGAATTTTTTGACTCAAAGTGACTTCTGTACATTTGATTTGTATTCAAAATGTATCCCTATTATTATAAAAGATAAATAATAAATTGTTTTTTTTCAGTATTTGGTTTCATGCATAAAATCAAAAACTCAATTTTTGAACTTGTGTTTCTTTTTTTTGTTATTTTTGTTTTATAATTGACATCATTTCTAAACACTAGATAAACGGCCGCCTGGCCTGTAGGAATCAACACAGCCACCATATTACCTGGGGCAATAAACAAATGCAAGTAAACTACAGAACTGTTATATTCTTTTGACTCCACATTTCAATGTGTGCAGTTTAACAATGTTATTATTTTTTTTTTATATTTTGGCAACTTCTACCATTAGGAGCTCTGATGGTTTACATATATATTGTTCATCCTTTACGTAACTGATTAGTGGTCTTTTCGTGTCCATTTCAGAGCTTCTGTCCATCAGCTCCAATCTTCTAGAAATGGCTATGGAATAATTCTTATACACCAAGTTCCTGATTTGTTCAAGCTCATTCCGATCATCTAAAGTTCATAATTGTAATTTTTTTTCCCATTTTTAGCACACTTTTTGTTTTCATTATAAAACTGAACATCAAATGATGCTCGGAATCATGGAAATATGGTTTACAAATTTGGTCTCCTGCTAAGAGGCCTAATTAGCTTACACGCACCATAAGGGAATCCATCTCAAAATATTTTTGAGATATTGATAAAGCCTTAGATTATGGTGTCATTATTTCTTTGTTTGCCTTGTATTTTGGAATAAAATATTTGACTAAACACCTGTAAAATAATTTGGGTTACAGCCAATTCAGTGACTTCTATGTATGGCTGGAGTAATGATGCTGAAAGTTAACCTTGTGTCTCTTAAATCTTTGATTATTTCTTAGAGCATCTTTCATGTCTCTCACTTCCTGTCCAGGGGGGATGTTGGCGAACAAGCAGAACTGTTTTACAGACTTCCAGTGTGCAGCAGAGTACCTGATAAAAGAGGGTTACACTTCTGCCAGCAAACTCACCATCAACGGAGGCTCCAACGGAGGGCTGCTTGTGGGTATGACACTCTGCCTTTTTCTCATAACCAATACTCTTAGCGTTGGGGTTCTACGGTATATAATATTGAGCTAAACAAGCTGATAACCGCTCCCCACCAATCTGATAACCGCTCCCCAAGTCCTTAACACTGCTAAGAGTTGTGACAAAACCATCTGTTTTGTAGGTGTTAAATGCTATCTATACATGCGTATTGTGTGCATCTCTGCGATCTACTGTTTACTGAAGTGTTCTCTATTACAGCCGCTTGTGTCAATCAGAGGCCTGATCTGTTCGGTTGTGCTGTGGCTCAGGTCGGAGTCATGGACATGTTGAAGTTTCATAAGTTCACCATTGGACATGCCTGGACCACTGACTTCGGCTGTGCAGAAGTCAAAGAGCAGTTTGATTGGCTGATCAAGTGAGTTTCGTTTCATTTAATCTAAATAGAATTTAATCTTTTATAGCAACATGTTGGTGAGTTGCTAAAACATGCGATTTCATAATGTACTGATACAAGATGCTAACTAGTTATCTGTTTATGATACTATTATTTTAATCAGTTCATGTTATGAACCATTAGGAACGACTAAATCCTTATGTCAATCAGCTAGTGAATGATAATTAATGATATCATGTGATGTCTCGTTAGCAACAAGCTAGTGAGTTGTCTGCTTTTGATGCTATTATGCTAATTAGATGGTGGTTCATGCTATTCATATTTTAAATGTATGTATTGTTATAACACGCAACGTCATGTTGGCAACATAATCACGAGTTGCACATTGCGATACCCTTGTTATTGTGAGAGGATAACAACATGCTAGTGAGTGGCTTGGTCTGCCTCTATACCATTATGCTAATGAGAAGGCGCTTAATCTTAGCAGCATGCTAGTGATCTGCAAGATCTTGTTAATATTTGGGTCATGTTTAATTGTGCAAGAGCCCTGTTAAAAAGTTGCCATATAATGAGACGATTATGCTAATGAGATGGCAGTCAAAAAGTAGCATTTTGCTAACACGAATTTTAGTAAACTGATAAAATGGCATGATAGCAACTTACTAATGAGATGTTGATCCATAACTAGCATGTTGCTAATATTAACTATAGTACACTTGTACCATGCTAGCAACTTGCTAATGAGATGTCTGCCAATATTTAGCATATTGCTAACATGAATTATATTGTTATCATGAGGTGACTGACAATAACTAGCATGTTGCTAATGCAATCTATAATATATTTAAATCGTGTTGTCTTACAAACGGGTGGCTAGTTTATGATGCCATTACGCTAATGAAATTATTATTCATGCTAGCAGTGGGCAATATCATAATATTCTGATATCATTTTGCCATGTTAGCAACTTGCTATTAAATAATCCCTGATATTTGTAAAATCCTAAATATCACCATCGCGCTGCATCCTCTGAGGTGGCTCTTAAGATTTGTGACTCTAATCCTCCAGGTACTCTCCTCTTCACAACATCCGTCGTCCAGAAGGAGATGGCGTTCAGTATCCTGCTGTACTCTTATTGACCGGGGACCATGATGACCGTGTGGTACCTCTGCACTCATTAAAATACATTGCCACTCTCCAGAGTCTGATTGGTCAGTGCCCCGGCCAGTCCAATCCTCTTTTTATCTATGTGGACACTAAATCTGGCCACGGAGCTGGGAAACCTACAAGTAAAGTCATTCAGGAGGTGGCGGACACCTATGCTTTCATTGCACGCTGTCTGAAGCTGAGCTGGATAGACTGATGAAGGTGTTTCATGCTTGATTCGTTTACATCAGCTCTTGTCCTCAACAGTTTAATTTTAACTGTAAAATCCTTTCAATATTGGCTCCATTTATTGACTTAGAAAATAATTGAAAATAAAAATGGTAGAAAAGTACTGATGCGAATGCTTTAGTAGCCCCCCCCCTCCTTTCAAAAAAAAAAAAATCACCTCCTCTTTTATGTGTTTTTTTTTTTTGTGTCACAATCTAAAGACTATGTAATTTTAAAACCAAATTGTAGCTGTTTTTAATGATGCATTAACATTTTTTTAATTCATATTTCTGAAGATCATTTAGATCATATTAGCATTTTAAAAAAACATTTTCGTCTGAACTATACAAATCTTTGAAAAGGTTTACCGGTTCTAAAGTTTTATCTTTACGTTTAGTCTGTGTTTTGAGGGTTTATTTACTGGGGCTGTATTATTTTTTTTTTTTAGTTATTACAATTGAATGTTGGAAATGAGTGACTGGCTGTTTTCGATTCTATCATTCTTCAAAGTAACATCTGTTGGGATAAACAGAAAGAAATACTCACATAATGATGGCTGCATTTAAAAAAATTAGTTTGAAAGGGTCTCCTGGTTCATTTTTTTTTTTTTTTACAATGGAAGAATGTTGGACACTTGTGTTTTTGTATACTACTGCTTTACCACTTAAACTACTTTTTATTATTTGGGTAAAAACCCACCCCATTTGGCTATCTATGTAAATTAAAATTGAAGGGGAGTAAATTTGCATTCAGCCCAGATTTCAAATGGTAAAATTCTAATTATTAACTGAACCGTTTTCTCAAAAAAAGTGTAAAGTTTTGTTTTGTAGACATGCTTTTTGATTTCTTATGCAGGAATCTGGATAACAACAGTCTTGAAAACCTAATTTTTTCCCTCTGGTGGTCTTAAAGCACAACAAAAGCTTAAAAGTGACCTGTTTTAATAGTAGTACAGTCTCTAGATTCATTCAGCTTTGAAAAGCTACTGGTCCAAATGGATTCAATGATCTATGCTAAGCTACGCTAGCAGTGCTACTACCAGATCTGGTGAATGAATAGTTTCCAAAATGCTAAAAAGCTGTTTTATTATCTTTAGAGGAGATTCTGAATGGACCTCTGTTAAAAAAAAGAGAAGTGTTTCTTAAACATTTATTTTAAATGGCAGATGTGACTTTAAAACTGCAGATAGTTTTTTTTCTTAATCTGAATTAAAGGATGTACTTCTTTACTTATTTTGCCGCCAGTTTACTTTCATTCAGGAGGACATTGTGTTCAAACTCTGAATCCTCAGATGGATTTTTGTCAAATGCAATAAAACTAATAATTTTCACAAAGAAATTACAGTTGTTTGCTACAGAGTTTTGACTTTTGTGCAAATAAATTATCCTGTACACAAGTACTTTAAAAGGAAATTATCTTGAACTGTTTAGCATTTGTAGGGAGCTCTTTCTTCGCATATTATCTGGAGATTCTCGATTGTGGAGCATGAAATAGTCTTCTCTGATGTTTAAGATCACCACAGTGATAAATATGATGCAAGCCATACAAGTGTGTTTCAGGAAGATTTGTTCTTTTAGTCTGAGAGCAACCTGTTCAGTATTTGGGAACCTCATCTCTCGGCTGGTTCCGGTTCTACCTCTAGAAGGGTGTGGGCTGATCTTTAAAGGGAAAATCAAACCCAGTGACCTCGGATAATAAAGGCATTTGAACATGAATCTGTGGCTCCGAGTTAAATCTTATGCAGGTTCAGGCATTTGATCATTTCGGGGTGTAACAATGTATTGTGGCACAGAATTTTAAATAGTCAAATTTCTTGTCTTCCTTTCTGGGTTTACAAAATAGCTTGCTGCCCCCTACAGGCTGATATTACAAAATGTTACACATTTTTTTATACATTTAAATCAGTTTCAGCATGTTGTATTACTTCAGATTCTGTTTTATTTATTTTTTCGTGAACAAAAAATTGTGAAGTGTATTTACGAGGGTTCTTTTTAATCCTTACCCCATGAGTGCTGAGACAAGAGATCTGCAAAGAACAATAAAACAAAGACAGTAAAACTAACTTAAAGTTTGCACAAAAACTTGATGTTAGGGTGTAAAAGTGGCGTTATCAATGTCACAATGAGTTACAAACCAACCAACCATCTATCAGATCGATAGATATAGGCCAAATTGGTTGCTATGGTAAACAGTCTGGTTGCTATGGAAGGGTTAGTGGCAAATCATCATGTTGCCTTTGTCACTATAGGTAATACAAACTAACCCTCATGTCACTATCATTTACCGAACCTATGATATAATTCCGAAGATTTAGTTGCTAGGGTAAACAATTTGGTTGCTAGGGGTGCACTCAGTGAAGTTAATAAAAAAATTGTAATGATGTTTTTTGGCAAAAATTGATAATGGTCGCAATTGATTACAGATGCCAAAAAATTTCGTCATTATTTATTTTTTATTTTTTTACCTGACAGAAATGGGTTTCCATACATCTCTGACCACAAATGAAGATTAAAGATTTGTTGAGCTCTTATCTGTGGAAGATACAGAAGCCTCCTCTCAGAGCGCCGGTGCGCGTGCCCGCGAAATTAAAGGGGGAGTGGGGGGGTGGGCAGAGTACCTTCGGATTTCATCGGTTATCACTTCACAGTTTCTCTTCATCATGATGCGGCGCGCTCCAGGCACCGGTTCCGCTCGGTCCCCGTGATGCTCATGATGATGATGGTGGTTCCGGATGAAGATGGAGAAACTATCCGCGAGTATTACCGGGCTCTCCTGGAGCTCCTTGTCACTCCCTCTGGACGTGATCGTGAGCAAGTTCCGCTTACCGACACTCGTGCGGCTCAGCCCCGGTAAGAAACCGCCAAGAGTTACCGGAAAACTCGAGATCGGCGACTAAGCGATTTTGACGTTGCGTTGCTTAGCGTCGGAAGCTGTTGCCGATTTAAAGTTGGCCGAATATTGAGCGTTACTTTTTTTAAGAGAAAGTTTGTAAGCAAATCAAGAATAGTTTTGAAAGGGTTTTATGTTATAAATGAAAAAAATTCATTAAAAAAGGTTCAGTCGAAGAAATTCTGCTTTGGGTGGAACTTTAATATTGGTGCACGTTTTTAACACTACTAGATCTTACCAATCACTAATCGCGACCTTTTATTGTTGTTGAAACCATTTATAATATAGACTTGTTGTCCAAGAAAGAAGAAATCTACTTTAGTTTGTCATGCTTTGTTAAATTATGACTTGTGATAATTTGATTAAAGGTACAACACGAAGTCTTTCCAACTTGATAAAGTTGCAATTAATTATGCCATGTCATATTTGTATATAATATTTAAGTGGATATGAGTCATGTTTTTACTAAACATGCACTGAAAAATATTAATTTGATAAACTTTGGTTTTGCATGGCGGTCGCACATGAGCAGAATGTGTCAAACTAACATAATTTCATTGTTTTATTTAGTTTGTTTCTTGCAAAAATCTTGTGTTTCCTTTCAATTTGTAAGTCTTTTTTTGAGGAGGGGGGGGGTAAAGTGTCTGCTAAATGCATATAACTAAAGTTCATCTAATTAAATATTATGCTAGACACATTCTGATCATCATGTTCAAAATAATCAAGTAAAAAGAGCTATATTTTAAGTTCAACCACTGTCAAACATTTTGTTTGTGTACTTATTAAAAGAGCATACTTATTTTTTAGGTATTCAAGGGTGAATTGTCCTATTTATTGTCATTTATGTAACATGTAGGCTTAAATTGGCTTAAAATCTTAAGATATATTAAGCATGCTAATGTCATAAAAAACATCAAATTAAAAACAAGTTTAATCAAAGCAGCTTTTTGAGACAGTCACTGTCCTCAAAAGAGTATTCCAACACTGCACTATAAACCTTTTTGAAGAGTTTATGCAACTTTATATTTGACATTTAAGTGGCTTGTGTTTGCACAACGCAAAGAAGCTGCAGCTTTCACCTATTGTTTCCTGAATAAAAATTTAAGTTTAAACCAAGTTAAACAACTCGACTTTACATTTGTAACCATGACGTAAAGAAATGAAATGCAACATTTTAAGTGCAACACAACCAAATGTAATATTTGTCTATTTAATTCAGTTTAAGTTGACATGAGTTAATTTTGTGATTTAATAATCATTTTTAGTTAATAATTAAAAAATATGGAATGTATTAGGTATATAGATCATAAATAATTTAATGGGTACTAAAAATAGCTATTATTGTTACTTTTTATACATAATAATTAAAGTCGTGTTTTTATGTCAATTCTGGATGTAATTGTCACCTTTCAAATGTTTTTAAACATAGAAATAAATCAAAAAGTTGACCAAATTAATTGTTTTAGTCAACATTTATGTTTCTGTGGTAACTCTGAAAGAACTACATGATCAGAATGTGTCAAACATTCATGATATTATGTTAATTTCTTTTGGACATTAAAATCAAGTAAATTTAAAGAATTTTAATTTAAATATTCATTCAACTTATTCCTTGGGTTTTTAATAGCACATTCCTGACTTACTTTTTCCAGTTAAACTAATAACTGATACTTAAAGGGCAGCAGCATAGACATAAATGACTTTTTTATGTGCTAAAAGCTGATAAACCCTTAATATAACTGTAGGAACCGATCGAAACTCCGTGTCCATGTTCACCACAAAATCCTCTCAGTGGAGTCAGTGTGTAGCTGGTTTGTGAGCTGGCCAAAGGTGACAGAGTGTGTGTTGTGTGTTAAAGAGCTCCCTCTCTTTTCATATGTTAATGTCGGGATGTGCTGCGCTGTCTGTTGAATACTAAACAAGCTCCTCGTCGAAGGACAAACGCCAACATTTACTCAAACCAAGAGGAACATAAAACTCCCATCGATTGGGACGCATTCCTGCTAGCGCTTGAGGGAAAGATTGGATTTGGTGGTGGGAACAAACTCTGATCTGGCAACAAAACTGCAACAAAATATGCTTTTGCTGAAGCAAACCTTGGGGGAGGTTAAAACTTGAATGGTTGAACTAAAGTTGCCAGATTAAGGAAATAGTTGAGTTGGATGTTTCAGGTGTAAATGCAAGGCTCAAGCAATGCATTCACTCTTTGAAATACTTTTTTTTTTCAACCACACTTGAAAAGATAAATAGCATTCCAAAAAGAGATCAATAATGATTATACCATTAAATTTCTGAGATCTATGAATTAAATAATATAATTGTTTTTTAAATTTTGTAAATTAACTATTACCTATGATAATTATTTGCAAGGTGCCTCTTTCTCATTATTCAGTCATTTGGTTGCTTAGTTACAAGCCTGTCAATCATTATGTTACAAATTCAACATTTTAAAAGTTTTATATTTTTCCTCACTTCAATCCTTCCACACCTATAGCAGTTATTTACAGTCCTTTCGTGTTAAATAAATTATTGCCCATTTAATGCAAAATAATCTTTACAGTAGCTTCACACTCATGCCTAAGTGTATTGAGGGTAATATCTGTAATTTGATTCTGAATAACTAGCACAAACTTAAATTTTGGCACAAATACAAGTGCAGTTTATTTTATTTTTTAAATGTTCTTAATGAGTAACAAAAACAAACCCCCAACATGACTTTCCTAAGCTGAGATAGAAATATGCTAAAGTGGTTGCTATGGTAAACAGTATGGTTGCTATGGGGAAGTCAGCGGCTATATAATTTTCCCTATGTTACTTTGAGTAAAAAAAACACCCTCCATGTTACTATGATTTTCTTAAGCTAAGATAGAGATATGTTAAAATTTCGAATATGTGCGACCGCCTGCTGTAATTTCACTTACATTTTAGGGGAGATTCTGCTGGTTCTTTTGATCTTGTCCTGTTTTTTTTTTTTTTTTTTACTTTTTTTTTACTTTTTTTGCCTTTAAATGTGTGATCTCTGCAGGTGAGAATGTGGAAGGTCTGTCAGAGGACGATGTGATCCTGCTTCACTCTTGCAGACAATGGACCACCGTCACCGCACACAGTCTGGAAGAGGGACACTATGTGATCGGACCCAAGATAGACATCCCCCTGCAGTATCAAGGTAAAATGATGCTAAAGCACCTCAATCCGGAAATAATTTGCAGACAGTCATCTGAAAGTGTGGAATTGCACTTCAAAAAGCAAAGTTTCAAATTAAATTAAAGTTTTAATTTCAATTTAGTCTTTTCCTTTTTTTCTAAATAACTTGACTAAATAAAATGCATTTTTTTCTTTAGTTTAGGTATTGATTCATTGTGAACAAATCTTATCATAAAAATACAAATAAAATGATAATATCTACTTTCTTATTAGCTTTTTACTTCTATAATTACTCTGTGTTGTATATTGTTGGAGCTCTCTGCCCATCCCGTATCTGAACAGTTCTAAATGGAGCAAACTCCTCAGATGAAAACGATGCCATACCAGTATCCCCCAGTAGGGGCAGTCCTCCCACTGCCTCTGATCACCCTGCTCTCATTCATAAAGTCAAGCTCATCATTATCTCATCCTGATGTCATCCCCATGGGAGCCGAGCAGGAGCCGTTTGTCCCAGCTTCCGGATTCACAGACATTGCTTCCTCTCCCGGGACTCCCATTACCTAATATTAGATCAGGTGACCGCTGAGATCATCGGCTGGGGTTTCCGGAGGCCTTAAGATGCTGAGAGTGAGGGATGAGGTCACTTCTGTCTCTCAAAGAGATGGAAAGAGTGGTTAAATTACGGAGGGATGGATATTATACAGCTGAGATATGCAGAACATCATACGGCTATTGATTATACTGATAGCAATAAAATATTGCAGTTACACACATTTAGATGCATGCATTTAACAGGCACTGTTCATAAATTGTACGCAAACACTAGACTTTTTCCACGCATCTATGTTTTGTGGGGGGGTTTTTTTGTCTCAAAAGTTTGTACTCAAGTACCTCTACTTCATAAATGATATAGCTAAATATAGATAAATAAATCTTTTGTTCATAACGGATATAACTGTCAAATTATTGTGATTTTATTTACCATTTAATGTGAATATTTTATTTACTATTCATACCGTTACGAATTTCTGATGTATAAATTGTCTAGAATGGAAGTATAGTGAGAAAGTAAGCTTTTAATTTACATACGGTAATAAACTCAAAAGAGTCTTAAATGTTATTTGGGTGTTTTGAGGCCTTAAAAGGCAAGAGCCCTGCCTGTTTGAGGTCTCTTTGGCGTGAGATCATTTTCATTTTAATTAAAACATCAAAGACAGCTCCCTAGCAACCAAACCACTTACCCTAGCAACCTAATGATCTGAACTCTATTTAACATTTGGTTTATGATAGAAGCATGGGAGTTGCTTTAAATAACAAGTAGAGACTTAGGCAACATCATATGTCACTAACCCCTCCATAGCAACCAGGCTCTTTACCGTAGCAACCAATTTTAGATATCTCTATTACGGAAAATCATAGAGACATGGGGGTTAGATTATTTCACTCATAGGGACATACAGAACATTATATTATTTATTGCCCCTCCATAGCAACAAGCCTCTTTACCATAGCAACCAATGAGGCACACCAAGTTTGGATATAAATAGTATAAATATAACTAGAAAAGTTAAATTAGCATAAATGCATGGGTCATATTTGTATTGTGCAGGATGTTTGCTCCTGTTTAATCCTCATCATCTTTCTCTGTCTTCAGGGAAGTTTAAGTTATTGGATCAGGATCGAGATGTCCGTGAGCCGGTTCAGTATTTCGGTAGTGTGGAGGAAATAGCTGGAGTCTTTCCAGATCGTGTCTTTGTGCTGGAGCCAATCACATTTAGCGTTAAGGTAACGGCATCTTACATATATGATCAAAAAAATTACATCTTAGAGTTCATCTGTTAACTTTGGTGAACAAATAAGATGTAACTTAGAACAGTTCACTAAAATTTCTAACATTGTTTTAATGCCCTGTTTGCTCATCTGTCTGGAGGCATGTGTAGCAGCATTCATGGCTGGGATGTAGTGGATTGAGTTATATTTTTTGAGGGGCCAATACTGCACCACAATATGTTATTAACCATATGTTCTGACAAAATCAAACATGGACTCTTGTAATTGGTATTGATTGAATGAAATCCCGGCTTGTACCACACCCCTTCCTTGCCACACACGTTTTTAAAAGTGTGAGGGCTGTTGTTGGGAGGGGACTCTGTTAGAGCCGCTTCCATTGGTTCCAAAGCTCACTGCAGCATCTTGAGATACTCTTATAAAACTTTCTTTTTGCAGCTGAAACATTTCTTCTTATTGTCCCACTGCAGGTGGTTTCTGGGGAGTTTACAGAGGACAGCGAGGTGTATAATTTCTCCCTTCAAACGGGAGATGAATTGAGCCTCATGGGTCAAGCAGAACTGCTCTGTGTTCAATCACCTCGGGAGAAATCCCGCCTGACAATGCTGCTACGGCGCCTTGGTAAAACCAGTGGAGCACTGAGGCGCCCTGTCCGTACCAAGATGCCGTGTTTAATATGCATGAACCATCGGACCAATGAAAGCGTCAGTTTGCCGTTTCAATGTCGCGGTCGTTTTTGCACTCGCTCTCCTCAAGAACTACAAATGCAAGGAGGTGAACATACAGTACGTAGCATTATTGAACGTGTTCGGCTACCCGTGAACGTATCTGTGCCTACACGCCCTCCACGAAATCCCTACGATCTACATGGGATCCGTGAAGGCCACCGATATAAACTCCTCAGCATCATCAGCAAAACGGTGGTTCTCTGCTGCGTTCTTCGCAAGGAGGATGTAATGCCATCACACTTCCTGTTGCTAACAGACATGCCTCGCTTCATGTTACCTGATGGTGTTTTACGCACCGATGCAACCTACCAGCAGGTGGTGCTACAGTGTGCACTTCGATGCCAAGAAAGTTTCAATCCCGATGATTATTCGTGTGCTGTACGTGAAGTAAAGACGGATTTTTCAGAGGAATGTCTCAGTCCGAGAAGAATTCGGGTGTGTGTTCAGGGTTATGGGCACGACGATATGGGGACGTCCCTACAAAGACTGTCTCTGTGTGTGTACGGCGGCGGATCTGTGTCGCATACTCATACAATCTCACACGGCTGTAGAGACTCACTGGTTGATTCGCAAACGCTACCTTCCAGTGACGGTGATGGGGAGGAGAGGGAATATGTCATGCCTGATTGGCCAGTGGAGTCACAGGAGATTCCGTACGAGGAACTCTGGACTAATCAGAACTCTGAAAGTTTTGAGGTAACATCTGAGACCGCCTTGAAGGCGGAGCATAACCTATTATCCTTTAAGTCTACAACCACATCATTGGATGGACCGGTTGGCTCCGCCCACATCGCTATGGTGCAGATGGATGCAGGAAGAGTGTCAACTCCACCCCCTGTACCACCCAAATCAGAAGCTGTAAGAAACAGTTTTATACTTTTTCATAATTCGATTATTTTTAAAGTAAAGCAGGGATCTGTCCTGGGATTTGAACCCCATTAATGGTAATGGCTAGAGAAAAGATAAACAATTCAAATGATTTTGTAAATGGTGTGGAATTTTTCTCTGTGCTTATTTTTTTATAATATAGAAAGATATACACTCACTGACCACTTTATTAGGTACACCTTTCTACTGCAGCTTTACAGTCAGGTGTATGATAAACCAATTAAACCAAACAGCTCATCAAAGTCAGACGTACAGATAAAAGCCTTGTCGCTTAACTATTTTGTAGAAACACCTGCTATTAACCTGACTTTTAATTAATAAATTGGTATTACAGATTACACATATGAAAAATCCTCCTGACTTCCAGGTCTTGGATTGCAGAGATTCATACAATTACTATTCATCAGGAATAGAAAAGAAAGCAGTCTTGTGTGCCTCCCAGAGTTCATCAATATTCTTCAGTTTCTTCGCTTGAACTATGCGATGGAGCACCATCCGACTACAGGATTTGGCCATTTTTATGAGTGAAAATATAGGAGGGTGTTAAGGTTTCTTGGTATTTTAAACTATTGATGTTGCCTCCCATCCTGCAGATGTCTCACACACCCCCGTAGTGGATCTAACCCCAGGCCATGATTTTTCTGCCACCAAACTTCACTGTTTTCTAGGTGAACCTCAGATCCAAGCGGGCTTCGGTAGGTCACCTGCAATATTTGCGCTGAAAAATTAATCTGAAAAATCCAGTGCCACGTGGTTTTTCGATTGTCTTTTGTTTAGTGCTGCCTTCAGGCCACCACTTTGACCATTTTTGAGACAGAATCTGACAAACTGTTCCTGGTTGACACAGGGACTTCAGGTGACCAGGTCTTGTGGTGCTTTGCTGCCTTGGAAAATGGGCCACTTCAGATTTTCCATGAAGGGTCTGTCAGACCTGGGCTTTCAAGATTTTTTTTTGGCCTCTGTACTTGACGCTGAGACACATTGAAGGTGTCTGTTGCCACATCAGCAGTTTATCCTGTCTCCAGCCTCTTGATAATCAACACTTTAGTCTCAGAGTGAATCGTAGGCATATTGGCAGAGGTCTAGCTGCAGTTGAGTGCACTTTGGTTCTTTTTATACACGCCAGAACACAACAAAATTAACTCAGCTGTCTTTATACCAAGCTGTTAAAATTGAGACACTTGTATATATATAAATATAGACAAATAAAAGAGTTTTCACCCGGAGCCCAGCTGTGGTATGGTTCAGAATCCCTCAAAAGCACAAACACAGGGTCTCACGCGCCACGCTGCACTGATCTACAGGCTGAATTATTGATACCGCTGCTTTTAAAGGCTGAATAATGAGCATAAGTTTACCGGAACCATGCACACACACAAACACACACAGGAACCATAATCTCACACATTGCCTCTTCAAGTCTAGAGATGTGACTGAACTGTATTGAAGGCTTTGCGTCCAGTAGAGGTGTTGCAAATATGTAGACTTTGAAATTACGATATCAAGACTTCATCAAAAACTCAAGAGATGTCGGATTAAAGTTATTTTTAGGAATTCGAAATGTTTTGTGATATTAACAATGCTGATCTAAGATCAGCGGCTAGTGGGTGGGACATTGTTCACAGGCCAATGCAGGTCAACTTTTGATTTTGTGATGTCATTTATTTAGGGACATGTGATTGCGTTCTTAAAGAACCACTTCACTGGTTGTTTGCTGATCAGCACTTTTTCGCTTTTAAGAACCCCTTAACCTCTTTTTGGTTCTTCACTGTTTCTTCGCTGGTTCTTTGAGGTTTTTGAGGTTCTGTTATGGCACAGTGTTAGCTGAAAGAAACTGTTATGACCTTTTGTTCTGAACGGTATGAACTGTTAAGGTTCTTTATTGGTTTAATGTGCTATATACAGATGCTGCTCATATATATCATGATTATAAAGGTTATTTATTTAACACATTTGATGGTTGGTTCTAAATCTTCACTTTTGAAGATAAGTGTTAAACGCCACCAAAAAAGGTTCCCTCCCCTCTGATTATGATCCGAAGAACTAGATTTGGTTCAAGCAATAACCAGTCAATGAGCTCAGGTTAATTGTTTCATTATTCTTGAGGAATATTATGAAAGCTAACTTTTTTTTAATAAAATTTCTACTTTTTATTAAAAAATGGTGACTATCTCAAAATTTTTAATTTATATTGTTTTATCTAAACATTTACATTTTTAATCAAAGTTTGACTTTCCAAATGACTACCTTTTTCAAACTTTCGAATTTTTATCTTAAATGCAGATTTAGTTTTATAATTTTTTTAGAGTGTAGTTTTCCACTTATTTATTCAGAAAAAGTTCCAAAACTCAGTGAGCGATTTGCTCTTAGCTCAAACATCGTTGATCAGACATTTCGAATGATTTAAAAGTTAATTCAGTTATACACAATAGTTTTCTCTCGACGACTAAAAGTTGGCTAAAATAAGGCTAAATTTGTGATTTATAAATAAACGTTGATCACATTTTAATTATAAGACGACTGCAAAACAAACCGTGAGGATGCAGAGCCCCAGTTAAACTCTTTCTCACTAGAATTACAGCCTGTCTCTGGGTTCTGGCCTGTAATTTGGTTCTCAGACCCACACACTCTCTCAGTCCCTCCCTTGAGTCCTCGTGGAGGAAGTGAACTGTGTCCATTTTTGCAAAGGAAATAGACTTTAAAGAGATTTATCTTTAGTAGGATGCTCTCATTGTGTGAACTCCGTAATGACATGAAACTACGAACACTTGCTTCTGTGAGAAACGTGGGTAGCCAATCCGAGCCCCTATATACTCCCATTTTCCAGGAATTTACACAACCATGGGCGTTAATGCTTGGTCTCCTTCAGGATTGAGTGATGGCAGTGCTGCACCCTCTTTTTAGGAGCCTGATATCCTTTGTCGCACAATGCCTATGCCTTGGTCCTTTTATCCAAGTCCTGTTGATACAAATCTTTTAATGTCATCCAAACATACCCAGTTATGCAAAATAATACAATCAGACCTTTCTTGTGTTGTATAAACAGCAGCACTTCCTGTTCCATCACAGGTTAGACCAATATGGCTCCAAGGCAAAAAACATTCAATAAAACAAATTTTCCTTTGATTATTGGACATTAATTTAGTTTATATAGTTTATATCTAATTGGCAGATTGGAAGATGTGAAAACTTGAGGGGAACAATATTAACTTCTCTTCTCTCTTTTCAGGTCAAGGAGGAGTGTCGTGTTTTAAATGCTCCTCCTGTCCCACCCCGTTGTGCTAAATGTCCCGCCTCCAGCCCCCCAGCCCCCGCCTGCTTACCCAAAACCACACCCACACAGACGCTCAACCCCAACCTTTCCTTTTATTCCTCTGGGCTCCAAGAGAGGTAAACACCATGCTAGCCAATCACCATTGAAATCGTTCTGTACCTGTTTGATAAGTAAGTTTTAGTGTTTAGAACCCATGTGAAAGTATAAAGTAACCCCCCCCCTCCCCCCCGAAAGTTAGTTTATCAATGCTAAAACACAAAATGCAATTTAAATACAGATGCCAAGCTCATTATCTCTCTAAATCTTTTTAATCCAATCTTCTTCCGATTCATTTTAATGCATTTTTGTGCGCTGCATTTTAACATGGTTGTATATTTAAGTAGTGAATATTTCTTTTTCATTGTTAAAAATTTAAAAATTAATATTCACCCCACAAAGTCCATTTTCAAAATTTTCAGTTTCTTCGACAATTCCAACAATAACAGACAATTTTTGCTTAATTTTATTTCACTTCGTTTCCGAAAATTCAGTGGTTCAAATTCGACAGCTCTTAGCAGCGTACATCCGGGTACTGCAGGAAAAGCAATAGAGTACGGGTAGAAGATCGCCATCTGCTGTTAGATGACCTCACCAGCAGGTGGTGCTAGCTAAATTTCAACTTTATCCAAACATGTTGACTTTATAGCTGAGATTTTTGGCTTTTTAATCTTGACATTTCAACTTTTTAAGCTATTATTATTATTATTATTATTATTATTATTATTATTATTATTATTATTATTATTATTATTATTATTAACCTGGCTCAAATGGTATTTATAGGGTACGTGTATTTTTAATACAAGGAGTAATAACAGACATGTACATGACATGAAAATAAAAAATTCAGAAGACAACAAAAACCAATGTAGTTGAAGTTTTTAAGGTTTTGCTGAAGCACCAGATTAGGTTTGACCTATATTTAAGGATTTAATGATGTTGGTATGTATAAAAAGTGCTGTGCTCCATTCAAGATGGAGATTTAACATTTAAGGAGTATCTTAATTAAATAAATCGCTGACTTTCTCTCAGCCCAGCTCCTCGCAGCGGCAGCAGCTCTCCATCTCCTGACTCCTACTCTCTCTACTGTTACCCATGTACCTGGACCGACTGTGTGACCTCCGACCCCTGTGTGACCCCTGACTCAACCCAACCCGCACATGCCTACTGGTCCCACCCACAAGGAGGAGGCGGCACCTTCACATCTAACATCCTCAGCACCCCTCTTCTCAGTTCTGACACCACCCAAAAAAACTACTCCACCTGCCCGAGACCACGACCTGCTGTACAAAACCGATTCGCACCATTCGGAGCCCTGAACCCCTTTGCAAATCCGGGACACGCCCATGCCTCATCTGATTGGCTCAAGTCAACAGAATCTCCTTCTCTGATTCCTGACCTCATAAGCTCCTCCCCCAAGGATCCTCAGGCGAATCAAGGAGCTTCGGAGAGCAGGCCTGAATCTCCACATGGACCAATCAAAAGCTCAGAGGAAGGTGTGGTCTCTCTTGACTCCACACAGGAAACGGTCACCATGGAAAAAGGAGCTGAAGGCGGGGCAGGGTTGTCATGGCAACCTCCTGAGGAGCTCTGCTGGCTCTCGGTGGAAGAGGTGTCATCCAGTTTGCGCTTTATCGGGCTTTCGGACGACGTGATCGGTCTGTTCAGCCGAGAGCGGATCGACGGCTCTATTTTCACTCAGCTCACGGAGGAAATACTTTCGGAGGATTTTAAACTCACCAAACTGCAGGTCAAAAAAATCATGCAGTTCATCAAAGGATGGAGACCCAAGATATGAACTATGAATTTATGAAAGTGTCTTTTTTTGAAGTTGACAAAAGCTTCTCCGGCTCTGGCTCTGGCGTCCACAAATGGTTTTGTCCCTACGAAACTAATAGAATATACAGATGTGACAAATACAGGGCTTTGAACGATCAAACTGAAACACGTCGGGTGTTTTTATGGCTATTTATGCTAAGGAACACTGCAGCTCTTCTAGACATGTTGTAATATTGCCACTTCCATGGTTCACTTAAGTACTTTAATAACTTAAAAGGGTGCCTTTTAATCAGAAATTTCGCACAGTTAGACAAGTGCACATTTTTGAGGCAATACACAATTAATAAATGAGTCCCCACGTGTTTCAGTTTTATTGTCCAGCCCTTACTTATTATAATCAGCACAATGGTTTTACAATTTAAGGTGTTTTTTTTTTTAAATGGATATTCAGAACTGATTTGGCTATATGCTGCTTTAGAGGGGACTTCTGCTTGATTAGATCTCTTACGATTGTTACTCGTAAGTAGTTAAAGGTACAGTACTGTGCAAAAGACAATTCTAGAGATGCTTCCAGGAAATTGAACTTTTATTCATATATTTTCACCCATTAATAAAATGCTGTGAATGACTAAAAAGATGGCAATTTTTCTAGCTACACTTGTACGCAGTTTCTGAAGAAACTCAGCTGTGAGGTTGTTCCTGTCCTTGGAGAAGTAGCCACAGTTCCTCTGTGGATGTAGTCTGTAGGGTTCTTCCTGTAATTCTCGTTCTTGTTTACACAGAAGTAAGTTCCATGCAGTGGTATGGATGTGTGTTTGGAGGCATTGTCTTGCGCGATTAAGTTTGGGAACAAACATACAATTACAAATATCAAACTAAATAAGAAGACTTAAAGTGAGCAATTTAACAGAAAACACAGCTTTATTTAACTTAAACATAATACACCAGTGCATCAACTATAAAGCACTGCTCCAAGAGACAGTGAAAGACAAAGGAAATGGGGGAATGGAGAGGAGTTCAGAGAGGAGCCCCTTTCTCCAAGACGGGTTGAGTGCAAGAGAGGAGGAAATTTTGAGCTACCTTATATAGAGAGCTTGTATCTTCCTGCTTGTGATGTATTTCCTGTTTGTGATACATTTCCTGTCTCAGAAATCAACCAGAAATTGGATTATAAATATTTTTCATTACACGTGATCTGTCTATATTTCTCAACATTAAGAACACCATTAATCCAGACCAAATTTCCAACTCTATTTGCAGAAATGCGGCTCCAAATGTTTAAGGGACCTCCATCATGCTTGACTGTTGCCTGAAGACACACTTTATCACTAAATTTTTTATCACATAATATTTTTTTTATTACCACTCTGCAACCATTCAACAAATAAAATACCTTCTGCTACAGCAAAATATTTCAGATTTTGACTTATCATTCCAGGGCACCTGCTGCCATTATTCTGTACCCAGCTCCTATGTTTTCACACATACTTGAGTCTCTTGGGTGTCTTCCCACTTTGGAGATGTAGCTTTTTAGCTGCAACTCTTTCATAAAGACCATTTGTCTTCTGTTCGCTCACTTTACACTTTGTAAATGTGCAACAAAAAAAAGTTATTTCTTATATTGTTATTGATATTTCTGAATGCATTCTTTGTTTACAGCATTTACACACATTTTGCACAGTGCTGTACAAAACAGAATCTTTCCATGTTTAAAAAACAAAGTGAACTAAAATAAAATATGATAATACATTTTAATGGGAGCATTTAATACATGACAAACACACACACGTGGAAAGGGTATTGATAATGTTTAATTGATAATGTTTGAATGAATAAAAATGAAAGCAGTACGAGCTTTATATTTTATTGCAGGACTGTTTTTCTAAAACAAACACAGGTATGTTTTAAAGATGAATGTGCAGAATAGAGATTTTGGGAGGTTTTCTTGAAATGTTGAGACTAATGCAGCACAATGTTCACGAACCCTGCAGCTCTCACATGTTATGCATAGATGAAGAGTTTTATAGACTTCCTATTGCGTTTCTTATGTAAGTTTTAATGAAAGCAGTAAAAAGAACAAGCTGTAATTAGGTGACATTAATTAAGAGTTTACTAACTACTGCCCACACCGAGGGAGGATATTTTCCGTGTGTGTATAGTCAGAGCTGCTGAAATGTGAACGAAATGTGAGCCTTACCTCACTTTTTTTAATGTTTTATTGCCATTGCAGGAAGGCTTCTGGAATTATTTAACAGCTTTTTCCTTTTGCAAATGGAGTTGTATTTACTCAAGTGTAGTGGTAAGTTTCAAATGTACTGTAATTAAATCTTTATTGTATGTTTTAATCATGATGGAGCTTCTACGGAAAACAATAAACGGTGTAGTGGTGATTAAATGGTGTGGTATAACACAGAAATCCTTAAAATGAGGTAAGCTCTGGATTTTTCAAACTAATTAAATAAAACTGTCTCTAGCGCCCCTTTGTGTCCTTTTAAATGTGTAGCAGGCTTTAAATGGTTAATCTGAATATTGAATACTCGAGAACTACTTGAGTTTTTGGTCTATATCAACCTCACATTGTAAGCGGTTCTAAGCCTCCTACATAGCTGTTTCTGTGCTTTGGATCCGGACTTTGTGCTTTAAAAATTGATCTGCTCCGAAGGCAATGTAATAACAGCAAATGCTCATTTGCATTAGATCACATTTACTAATTTAGCATTTTGTAAACATAAAATAAAATAAACCTATACATCTATAGTTCTTATTCTTAAACCATTCTTTTTTTGCAGCTTTCAAAGATTTTGCATAGTACTGTGTTTTATTTATAGTTTGTTGTGAATGTCTTGTAAAAATGTTTGAATTACATTTTAGTTACACATTTAATTACAATTTCTCGCGGCTTTCTAGTTTCTTTTGAACCGTTTCACAATATAAATATAAATACTACTGTACTTTTTTACATTATAGTCCATTGGCTTGTGGTTTTTTTAATTTCTTCTTTAAATTCAGTGTTAATTTTTTTGTTGTTTGTTTTTGCTTCATTGCGAAATAATTTCTCAAAATATACGCATATAATAATTTTTCAACGTCAACTGTCATCGTATTTAAATTCTCTCAGTAGATGGTGCTGTTTGACTGAAAAGATCCTGGTCCTGGTAACTTCAGTTCCTTCTTTTAATTTGATTGAGGGTAAAACTATCAAAACACGTTTATAATAAATTGAACTTCGGTTTGTAAATATAGTCGCTTTAATAAATAACGTTCATTCGTTAAGAAAAGTGTTTGTAAATTTAAATAACCTTTCATCGCTTATTTTCAGACAGGCAATGTTTTGGACAACCAAGATGACGCAGCTGGGGTCCTTCGATCTGTGCGCTCACTACTACATTAGTTAAGCAGTTAGACGAGGAACGTTAAACATTACAATTTTACCACAAGTAAAACAACAAAAACAGGTACACTTTTGTTTTTTACATTTCTAGCTCTACTGAGGTTGTGTTTAAATTAGATTAATGGGTTACGTATAGCCACAAAATGCGGTTTGGATGTTGACAGTTGATTTGTTAAAGAAATACGTGCCGTTGTATTACTGTATGTCGATAAAATTATGTTTCATTGTTGTTTTTCACGTCGGAGGTACTTAATATCGCTTTATGATTTTTAACGCCTTTGAATGTGTCCTTGGCTGATCTCCTGGCAGAAGTAGGTGAAGGGTCACGCACCTCAGATCTGTGACACACATAGCTAGCTGTCTATTGCTATCAAAACGAGAATTTATCAGAGCTTTTTCATTTTTAAACTGCACTCAATAGAATTTAAACATTTTGATTTAAAGAAAATGAGTAATGCAGAAAGAAAAGCTTAAAGGTGACATACTTCAAACCACATTTGTATAAATCTTTCTTTATCGAGCCTTATAAACTGAAAGATTTTAATGGAAAGCCTTGAAAATTGACAGGGGTCTCCAAACTTTGCACACCACTGTATTTTTAATTTTAATGAAAATATTTTGTATGATAGTGCCCTTACTAGAAAACTAATTACTTTAACTCAAATTAATCTAAATAGTTCATTTGTCCTCTTTTGACAGAAAAACAGAAATGAACCGCCGAGTTTATTTGTTTTTGAAGTCAAATCACGACTATTAAATCAAAATTATCATTTATTCAACATATTGCCTGAGCAAATAACTTATTGTTATACATGCTTTTAGTGTATCATACAACCAGGCTAAATGGAACGGTTCTAGTCATATAAATTTAAAACAGATATGTTTTGAAAACCTTTAATTTTGTATCACAAATTTGTAGTAAATTTTATCGAGGTAATTGCGTCCTGTAGGTTGTCTAGAAAAACTATCCTTTTGTTAATGTGTTACATGAAAGGTATAGTTTTGAATGAGGATGTTGTTGATATCTTTCAGAAACATGGCTACGATGTTGATGAGCTTCCTGAGGAGCAGTCCGGTGACTCCTTTGCAGGCTGCTCAGTTCGGTAAGAAATCTGTGAGTGAAAGTGTGTGATTTAGTCGAGCTGTTTGACTGAATAATCCTCTTTGTCTCCAGCTGCACGTTCTCTCAGCACATCTGTCCATCTGCAAGCTCAAGGTGACCTCTCCAGTTTCTTTTTTGCTACTGTTCATTAGTATTATATTTTTTGTTTTATTCTAAAATCTCCCATTGAAATAAATGTTGCTGCTCTTGGGGGATGTGGGTGTTTTAATACATCCACTTTTCTGGGTTTGAGAGCTCAATGCTCATGCACCTTTTCCATCCGTTTTCACCGCACTAAAGCATTTAGATCACGCATGGTCAAGATCACAAATTGTTGCACAACTTGTAATCAAACTAACTTTCAAAGCAGGTGTTTTTCTTTGTAATCAAACAGTTAAGAGCAAGAAAACTCTGGCCAAATCAGGAGTGAGGAACGTTGTTTTGGTGGATGGAGTTCGAACCCCCTTCCTTTTGTCCGGCACTACGTGAGTATCAATGTGTTTGGACTCAAAAACATCCTAAAGATGAAACATCTTGGAAAAATCGGGGTTTGCGTATGTCAATGAACAACTTTATTTTTTATAACATCATGGACCTCGCCCTAGCAACTAGACTTTACCCTAGCAACCAATTTGGCATATCTCTATTTCGACTTAGGAAAATAATAGCTACATGGGGGTTGGTTTATTTTACTCATTACATTATGGTGAGCATTATATTGCAACTGATCCCTCCATAGCAACCAGACTGTTTACCCTAGCAACCAATTTGGCATATCTATCTCAGCTTGGGAAAATAATAGAGACGTGCGGGTTGGTTTATTTTACACATAGTATTATATTGTCACTGCTCCTTCGATAGCTGTTTACAAAAATAAATGAACCATAGGGCTCTAACGCCAAGAAATGCTTATTTTAAAACAACTCTCTTCTCTCCGTCTATCAAAGATATGCTGACCTGATGCCGCATGATCTGGCGAGAGCTGCATTACAGTACGTCATCCTCATCAAATACACACATGTGATGAGAGACAAGTTTCTTACTTGCTTAATGTCTTTCTTTAGGGGTCTCCTACTGAGAACTGGCATCCCTAAAGACGCTGTGGATTACATCATCTACGGGACTGTGATTCAGGAAGTGAAGACTAGCAACGTGGCCAGAGAGGTAAGTCTCCCTTCGGATCTTAGTTCGTTTTTAATGCAAATGAGATTATCATCATACCTTGGCTCATTTCCAGTTGAGAAGTGTGAATCATGAAATGCTGTGTTTGTTTGTTTCTTCTTATTGCAGGCAGCACTTGCTGCTGGGTTCTCAGACAAGACTCCTGCTCACACAGTGACAATGGCGTGCATTTCTTCAAACCAAGCAATGACAACAGGTATAAAACCTGCACTATAAACCTTAAACATATTTCTATATCAAATAAAAAACACAATGTGCAATGGTAACTTCCCATCTCCTTGTAGGGGTTTCACCAAATTCACAAATAAATTATTTCTTTATCTATTGAACACAAAACATCCTGAAATCATGGACAAATCCATCACATTTTTTTTTATTGATGATGTCTCGAGTTATTGGTATTTCATGTTTTTGTTTGTTCCCCAGGCGCGGGGATGATCGCTGCAGGTTATTGTGACACTGTCGTCGCCGGCGGGGTTGAATTCATGTCTGACGTTCCGATTCGACACAGTCGTAAAATGAGGAAGACCATGTTGTCGCTGAACAAAGCTAAAACCCTCGGGGCACGCCTTTCTCTGCTGGCCTCCATCAAGCTCGCTCATCTGGCCCCAGAGGTACAACATTACTTGCAATTGTTTCTTCAATATAAACAATTGGTTCAAGTGTAGTTATCTAGGTGGTGGATAAAAATGCATTTTGATATTAGGATTTTTTAATTACTGCACATAGTTACTTCAATTTATAGAAACTAAATGAAAAAAAATACACGGCATTTATCTCTTTTTGGGGTACATTAATTTTTATTTATATATATATATTTTTTTACTTTTATACATTTTTTAGATAATGTTTACAAAAAATTGCTATCTATCTACAAATTTAAAAATAAGAATAATATACTTTTTAAATGTTAATGCTTTAAGTATTATTTATTTTTAAAAGAGATGCTGTACTTGTGGTCATTTTTTTTTTTTATTTATTTTATTAAAACCAAATGAACCAGTGATTCATCGATCGTATTTTAAAGCAATATCCAAACATGACGTTACAACTAAAATAACTGAGAATTCTTATTATGAGCAACACATATGAACAAAAGATTAATTCTATAATTTTTTTTATAAAGTTTACCAAAAATTTTATTATTGATTAATTAACTATTTTAATTATAATTTATACTATTATAATAGTAATATACTTTTTAAATTAATGCTTTAAATGTTTTATTTTTAAAAAGGAAAATATATGGTGTAGTTTTTTATTTTTTAATTAAAAACTAAAAGAACCGGTGATGCATAGATTTTTAAACAATGTACAAACATGAAATTAAAACAAAAATAACAGAACACTTAGTATGCATAGTACATATGCAGATAAATCAGAAAAACAATTGAACGTTTTAAGTGGATTCCTTTCTTCCATACAGAGCTTTTCGCAGAATAACCAACATATAAAGAATTTAAAGTTTTCAAAAGAAAATAGGCTTGAAATTGAGTGAATGAATTACATTTTGAGTCTGGAGGGGTTGATCGATGCGTAGAATTTAAATGATTCCATTTGCCTTTTAACACACAATTAAAATAATACATTGTGCAAATATTTTTTTGGGAAGCGGAATTAACTTACCAAAATAATGCTCGTTCTAAATGAGCACATGTAATAACATGTATATTAATATGTATAAACAATAATATATTTACAAACAATACTTGTTAATGACCCCTTTTTATATCAACAATGTCATTTATTCATAAATACCTAGCCACAGCGACTGAAAGAACTAACCAATCACAGTGCAGTTTGTTGGTAGGCTACGGCAACTTCGGATGGTGGAATGATTTAGTTCCTGCAAACAGAGTATCCTATGACATAAAAAACAAGAACTACAAGGACAATAAACTTGTATTAATAATTAAAATTTGTATCGTTAGAAGGGTTGTCTATAACAAGAAGCTTTTCTAAAAAGCTGTAAAGTCGTAGGTATATATTTTAAAACCCATTCAGTTTCAGTTTGTAAATAATATAAAAGAGTTCTTGTAAGGGACAATGCAAATTTTTTTAAAGGCCTACCTCTTGATTTCCCTCTTTAGCTTCCCGCTGTCGCAGAGTTCTCCACGGCGGAGGTGATGGGTCACTCTGCTGACCGTCTGGCCGCAGCTTTCGGAGTCTCTCGTGTGGAGCAGGATGAGTTTGCACTCAGATCACACACGCTTGCAAAGAAAGCTCAGGACGAGGGGATGCTCAGTGACATCGTCAGCTTCAAAGTGCCCGGTAAACTCCTGCAAACTGCTCACGCTGTCATCTTTCCAGTTCTTTTAATTCATTATCATCTGAATTAGAGTGGCGTGAGCCTGCTGTGTGACATGAGCTGTGGGTGGAAAAATAAATTATAATTTAATCTTGTTTATACGTGTTTCTAGATTTTAGAGGGAAGGAAATCTCTGAATAGTTTCATTAAACAGGCGTTTACATTTTGTTGGCTTTTGAATCTTTGAACCGAAATTAACATAGAGGGATTTGACTGGATGATTTAGGAATTATTTGCATATTATAGCCTAGCAACTAGGGTGCTGTTAAAAAGACTTAAGAGGGAGGGGCCATGCAAAAAAAAAAACAGTAAGACCATGCTGTGAACCAACCACCGTTAAACTCGTCAATAACCATTTAGATTTTCAATAATTTTAGATTTTGAATTTGGTTTTAAAATGTAATTTTTAACAACAAAGAGGACACCATAGCCTCAAATAGGACAATGTCACAGCTTTTTCAGTTAGTCTCTCATCAATGACTGGTTAACAAGCAGTGTGACCTATGTTCTCTACAACAAATCTGCTATTTTACAGCTTAAAATTATGAGGGATAGGTATCCCCGGCCCTATAGAGCGATATATATTTTCCAATATTATGTTTGCTTATAATGATATTATGCTTATGATGACGTGAATATAATATGGGAAAAGACAACAAAGAGATCTACAAAAAGAAACATCACAGAGAAATGGGGATTTTTAGTGTTAATGATTGTTAAAAAAATATGTTACTGCTGCCCAGCAACCGAACTGTTTACCCTAGCAACCACATTTTTTTTTAACTCTATCTTGGCTTTGGTAAATGACAGAGACATGGGGGTTTGTTTAAATAACTTATAGTGACAAAAGGAACATTATATTATGTCACTGCTTCCTCCATAGCAACCAGACTGTTTACCATAGCAACTTATTTGGTCTATCTTTATTTCAGCTTTGGAAATTCGTATAGATGTTATATTCGTATGAGGTTTGTTAGTTTTACTCATAATGACATTGGGAACAAGCTGCACTTTTACAAACCAACATCAAAGTTTGTGCTCATCTAGTTTTAGTTTTGAGGCTTAAAACGAGCGTCACAAGCAGTTTTTATTATTGCAGGGAAAGATTATGTTTCTAAAGACAATGGTATTCGTCCCTCAACAATGGAGCAGATGGCCAAACTCAAACCAGCCTTCATCAAGCCTCACGGCACGGTCACTGCAGCAAACTCCTCTTTTCTGGTGCGTTCTTCACTTGTTCTACCTTGGTTGACTAGAAGGTAATAATGATGATAAAAAAAGCTTTAAATATTTTTTTTTTCATGTCTTTCAGACCGATGGTGCATCTGCTGTTTTGATCATGTCGGAGGACAAAGCTCTGGCGATGGGTTACAAGCCTAAAGCTTATCTCAGGTACAAGCCAACCCTGACCTTTAGCTTACAGTGTAGAATCTTCCAAGATAACCATTAGAACAGGGGTGCTCACACTTTTTCAGCTTACGAGCTACTTTTAAAATGACAGAGTCAAAGTGATCCACCCGCTACAAAAATGTAAAACATCAATTAACAAACAATTATTTTTAACTTTATTGAGAATTGACAAAACACACATAATAATTAATTATTTACATTTTTTGTAATAACGTGAGTTTAATTTGATGACTTGCACTGAATTAAATCATTAGAACAGTTGTGTGTGCCTGAATTGATGGTAATAGAGTGATTTTTTTTATGGGAGAAATTGAGCTTTGATCCAAATAATCAAGAATAAAAATGATGCTCTAATAAATATTTCAATATTTATTGAAACTGAGTCGTGCAGTACTGTATTCAGGTGAGGAGTGGCGTGTTGCTTGATTTTGGTTGTAATAGAGTTATTTAGAATGAAGTTATGAAGCATTTTCTGGGAAAAACATATTTTGGATCTGGTAATTTGCAGACGGTCCCTAGGTGATTCCATGTCAGCAGGTTGCTCATAGACGAATGCCGAGGGAAACTTGTTTTGATAAAAAAAGTTTTGTAGTTTGTCCGCTACATAACACAGATAAAAATAGGTATTATTTGTTTACTAAGAACATTCTGGTCTCGAGCTATTGAGCAGAGAAAACCGAATCCGTGAATCTGCAGCTAACTTTACTGCACTGTGACGGGATGGATGATCAGCTAATATTGTTTCAATTTCACGCCGCGATCGACCAGTAGATCAACTGCGATCGACGTAATGAGCACCCCTGCCTTAGAAGTCCAGGTCCTTTTTGTGGCAAAATCCAGGGCCTTTTTTACATGACATTACACAATAATTTCACAACAAAAAGTCCAAAAAGTACAATTCTGAGTATATTGAGTATGTAGTAAAATCAAAAGTGTTGAGACAAAATAAAAATTCATTAACCCCACTGAAAGTTTAGATAAGGTCAACATTGTAAAATCTGTATAATGTAAAAAGTGCGTGTGCGTGCATGCACCAATTGGGGTCTATAAAACGTAACTGAAAGACGATCGCATATTAACTTATACCTTTTTAAAAGCTACACATTATATTTGAATCAAAATGAAACGTGAGAAAAGTTCTGAAGCCCAACTTATACTTCTGTGTGCATTGACAGTCCATTTATGGTACACCAGCAGAAGTAGAAGCTTCGAGGAGTCATGACCGGTGGTTCCCGGTCTCTGTAACCTCAATCAAGTTCTTACTCCAGCCCTTATGAGTTGTCCCATAGACACACATACACCATCTACATCTCTTTGTGACTGCAAGTCCAGCCATTAAAAATGTTAGTGATTAGTACATTGTTTATCTTCAAATATCTGTGTAAATTATATACAGTAGTTTAGAAGAATTGCAAATCACTGTGGTGACTTCCTCGCTTGTGTTCGGATTTCCTGTTGTTGAAATTATAATGAAAATATAATTATCTCCACTGGAAGTACCTACGATTATATTTCTGCACTTCTCCCATCAATCACTCAGTAGTTCGGTTTGTCTTGGTTGGCGACGCTCACATATGTATGAAATCACTCCAGAAACAATCTGCTTCCAAACTGACCAATCACAGAGCTTATGTTCTGCATCTCCGCTGCGTAGAGTTAACATTTTGGGGAGGTGCATGTCAGTTTATGGTTTCGTCTCCTTCATATATGCAACGACTTGATACGAAAGTATAAATTGGGCTTAATGTGTTGTAAAAGTTTAGAGATTGATGCAGAGTGAACTATTTAATTTTTTCCTCTTCAGAGATTTTGTTTTCGTCTCTCAAGACCCAAAAGACCAGCTTCTCCTGGGGTAAGTCTCTGCCTTCCACACCTTCATCTGCCTTCGTTCCTTAGCTGTTCTCTTCCCCTTTATCTTTCTGTATTCGTACACCTTCTTTCCCTTCATTTGCCTTTCTCTAAACCATTTGATTCCACTTTCCTTTCTGACCCCTTCCGTTTTCCTTCCTCCCATTTCCCCCATTTAACTTTGTCTCCTTAACTCTTTCTTTCAAGAATCTGCAATGCTGGAACAACAGTTAGGCTCAGCACAGTTAGGCTACGAGCGTTGTCAAACAGCGTCCTCTAGTGTTTAAATATCTATAACTTACCCCAAACCCCCAACTCTAACCGTGTTAGGGAATCTAATTGCTTTAACTTTTGAACTTCGCTTTTGCAGCAAGATAATATTTCCCTTCTTCCTCCTCCTGTTCTCTCTTTTTTTGTCTTTTTATAACTCACGTTTTCTTTCTAATGTTTTGGTTTTGTCTTTCTAATTCTTTTCTTTTTTTCTTTTTTTTGCTCAGGCCAACATACGCCACACCAAAGGTGCTGGAGAAGAGTGGCCTGAGCCTCGAGGACATCGACGTCTTTGAGTTTCATGAAGCATTTGCTGTGAGCAATCTTAATTTTTAAGATCCTGCATTGTCACCGGCCACTTTATTAGGTACACTTTCCTAGAACCAAGAAATGCCTTTATCGAGAGTCAACAAGAAAATCCCAGTAGTAGTTTCTGAAATACTACACTGCTATGTTCAATCACTTAAATCACCCTTTTTCCCCATTCTGATGCTCGTTGACCTGTAGCAGATGGTTGCTGTTGTGATTGGCTGATTAGAAATTGGTGTACCTAATAAAGTGGACGCTGAGTGTATATTAAATGAGATGCCTTCAGTGTGATGGAAAAACTTAATTTCAACATTTTTACATTGATTGATTTACTTTTGCATCGAGTAGCTGGTTGATTAATCGATGCTCGGTTTCTCCGTGAACAGAGTATTAGCTCATTCTGGGTAATATCAAAGATTTTCTTACTAAACAGATTACACTAAATAATATTTGAGCAAGAAAGTGATTTATTAGTTAAAATAGATGTGTATTAAGTCACAAATGCACTAGAAATTCTGAAGATGAATTAGAATTATTAGTGAACGTGAAAGGTGCACAAATGTCATTGGTTTCCATTGACTTTTATTCCACAGGGTCAGATTATGGCTAACCTCAAGGCGATGGGTTCGGACTGGTTTGCTCAGACGTACATGGGCAGGAAGACAAAGGTACGAGTGTGTTTAGCGTTTTTAATAATGAAGCGACACTTAAACACCTAGGAAAAAAGTTAAAACAAAGCCCACGAGGCCTTGCTTCATGAACGACTGCATCACCATCTGCCCTAGAGCAAACTCTGAAGCGCTGGAAGCTCCTGCGGGATTTGAGCGTGTCTGCTAGATGCGACTTTAGGAAGGAAAGCATTCCGTGAATAAGAATAAACACTGGCTTTTATCTTTTCTGATTAACCTGGGAAATGATGCAGGGTTTATACAAAGCACCTCACAAATGAAAGGAAAACAAGTAAATTGTTGCAAAGATGAGCTCGTATTATAATATCCCATAAGGATAGAATTGTTTAGTTTGTTGTTATTTTCAGGTCGGAGTTCCCCCGATGGAGAAGTTTAACACGTGGGGTGGCTCTCTGTCTCTCGGGCACCCATTTGGTGCCACCGGTTGTCGGTTAGTCACCACCGTGGCTCATCGGCTGCAGAAGGAGGGTGGTCAATACGGTTTGGTGGCAGCGTGTGCCGCTGGAGGACAGGTTTGTGTTTGCTCTCACCAAAAATACCAGCTGCTTTACTGCACTATTTTTTTGGGGGTTTGGTTGCATCTCAGAGAGGTCAACAAGAATTAAAGGGGTCATGACATTGTTTTATTTTTAAAATGTTGTTCCCATCGATCTAATTGTATGGAAAATGTGATTCTGTTACTCAAAAAGTCTCTATTATTATTTAAAATCACATTCAATATCTTTATTTTCTAACCCCAGGCTTTCATAACTTCTCCCCGGTTCTGATTTGCATATTCATGACGTGTATGCTAAGTTGCTGTCTGACGGTCAATGTAGATGCGAGGGAGATTAGAGTCAAAATCTGATCCCAAATCAGATGCAAATGCGCCTTCGCCACCTGGGCATCCGGGACTTTAGTCCACAACGATTTCTCATTAGCCCCAGATAATTCAACGGCAGAGGAACCACTAAACACACTAGAACCGTAGATTAACGAGCCGCTAAAGAAATTACTTCATTACGCCAAGGCCAATCAGAGAGAAGGATCTGTTTTTATTTTTTTTTGCTGATCTAATCTGAAGGTTATGCAATTGAGCCATAGACGCTCTGAGAGAAAAACTATGGATATTAGGATATTATAAAAGTTGCAAATTTGTGGGAAACTAAACGATGTGTTTGTGTGGTGCCATCGTAATGTTGTGTTTCATCTGTATGTTGCAGGGTCATGCGATGCTGATCGAAGCTTATCCTCAGTAATCTGTGGAGCACAATGTTTGTTTGAAACTGTTTGTTTTTGTAAATACTAACGTGCCGTTATGCCTTGAAAGAAATGCTCTTGGACGTGATCTGGAGGTAACATGCTGCCTGCTCCGTGGATGCAACGCACATCAGAACTTTTGCGGAATGTTTCGAATCAGAAGTTGAGCTCTGAGTTTCCTGATAAATTTAGCACTTAACATCCTGGGTTTGATTCAGCAGATCTATAATTTGTATCAAAGATTGCAGTCATCATAGACATTATATTATAGATGCTGCTTTCCTTCTCGAAGAACGACTGGATCTCCTGTGTCTGCTATTACCAGATCAATGGTCAGGCAGACATTTCTCTGGAGGACTGGTTTACATGAAGCACTGACTCTAGATCAGCTCTAAAGAGGATAATGATAGGATAAATATTATACGTACGTGTGCCTGGAGTTCAAGAAGGTGAACCTCTTGGAGATCTGGTGTTGCTTTCATCCTTTTCTAATAGTTTGTACAAATAAACATTATTTGAAATCACTCTTTGGTCAGATAGTTTTCATTTATTTGGTACAGTATAATGTACTTATGTTATAGTTTTTTTTTCTGTCATTTCATGTTTTGTATTATTTTGTAATAGTCAATTTACTCTTGGGATGCATTAAAAATTGACCACAAACACATTTTATTACTATTAGTTCTACATCCAATCCCCGTGAAAATGTATTACCGGAAGTTTCAGGGTTGTTTAAAAAACACCACAAATATTATCTTGATAATTAACACAAGGCAATTATATATAAAGTAAACATTTTGGATATTTATTTATTTAATACATAGCGTATTGATATGTTGTAAAAAAAATGATAGAAAGCAAAGGCAAAACAGCAGTGAAAAAGGTTTGTGTTTATGTAATATAACTGTTTTGTGTTTAAGTTATATGATGGTGATTTCTGTATTAATCAGTTCTCATAGTTTTTGCTGTTGCTTTCGGAATAACATCACAAATTTAAATAATATCAATGGGAAAAATAATTTTAAAAAAAGGTTACATTTCGTGTTATACAATAGTGTATTTTGCTTGAATAATTTAATTGAAAGTCAATCAAAAACATTCTCAAACAAGGCTTAAGAGTTCAATGTTCTACATTGATGAATTCTTACCAAATAGACGAAGTAAATTTAAAGTAGGGGCATGCTCTTGGATTCAAATTACAAAGTGTACTAGTGGTCAAATACAAATATTTCTATAATATAAGATGATAAATTACTCCAAAGCATATTTACATACACACTTTCTCTTTTCTACAAAGGTTTTCAGGTTGATTAGACCGTGAGGGTTATTAAAATTTAAAATTACTAATGTTAATATATTATAATAATTTAACTGTAGAGCTTCAGAAAAATTTATTTGAGCACAATATTGGCAACTGGAAAAAAATACATTTACTCTTCATAGATAATGCTTAATAATTAGAAGGCAATCATTAGAAACAATTACATTTGGATAGAATGCCGTAGCTAACATAGATATTGTGAAGGATTTTCAAATAGAAGTCGCTAAGCCTATTTGACTTTGTCGGTTGTAGACATTATTGTCGTACGGTTACGTCACGAGCTGTGTTTTGTGTCTAAATGTTTACTGAGAGGGTATTTTGTTGTAGCCTCACGGACCCAGAGGATAATTCCTCTCCACCACGAATCCCTTGGTGAGTAAATGTGCCTTTTTTAACTTCTCAAAAGCGAAAACACGCCATGTTGAAGTGAAGCGCGGGAACTTCCCGATCCCCCGTGAACGTCTTTCCCACCCTCCCCTTGTTTGATCCCTCACAGTTTTCCCAGAAACTGCTCGTTTTTGTAGTTGTTCAGACGAAGTTTGCTTCATTAAATTATTTTTAAACGAATTAAACCCAATATTTTTCTAAACAAGTGTCAAACACGCCTCTGGCCTACTTCTCTGAGAGCTAATGTTGAAAACTTTAACATCGCTTCAGATGTTTTCAACAGGAGTGAGATTGGGAAATATGGAAATGTTTTTTTATACAGATGCAAACCGGAGTAAAATGTAAATAGCGATTGCGTGTCGGTTTTTGTTTCAACCTTCAAACGGGGTGAAGCCGCGAGATGGGCGCCGAGCGCGCGCTTTGATCAGTTTCGCGCCTTTTATGCTGTTTGACTGGAGAATGCGCGCGGTGCTGTCGGTACAAATCTGCTTCACACTCCTCACCCCGTCAAACCCAGAGACAGGAGTGAAAGAGAGACAGGGGAGACACTTTAATCTCGTCTTTCTGCTCGTGCTCGTACCTGCAGAACCTCTATCGGTTTATAAAGCGCCCGGTTACCGGCTGCCGCTTCCAGACCCTAATGACAAACACAAACTGAGGGAATTATATTAACATTATTAAAAGCCTTTTGCTCAGACTCTTGGGAAACGACTATAACTGTTTTTATGAAACAGCATGGAGTAAATTGAGAGAATTTCCTGTTAGAGAAGCGATAGAGATGATGATGAATAATTAAATGACTTGAAATATTGAAATACTTCTTAATGTAACAGCTAAACACTTCCATGTATCATTAGTTTATTTGTTTTTCAAGACAATGAAATCTAAATGAAAAAAAAAAAAGGAAAGAAGTCAGTTTATTTACACACTAGCTACTTTATTAGGTGCACTTTATTAGTAGTTGCCTTAGTAGTTCAAGGCATAGATTCAACAAGGTACTGGAAACATTCCTCCGAGAGTTTGCTCCATATGATGGCACCACGCAGTTGCAGATTTGTCGGCTGCACATCCACGATGCAAATCTCCCATTCCACCACATCCCAAAGGTGCTCTACTGGTTTGAGATCTGGTGACTTTGGAGGGTGTTTGAGTACAGTGAACTCATCCATAACTTTGAGAAACCAGTCTTCATGACACGGAGCACTATCTCAAGGGAAGTAGCCATCAGAAGATGGGGACGCTGTGGCCAGAGAGGGATAAGGATGGTCAGCAACAATACTCATGGGAGGCTGTGACGCTTACACAATTTTATTGACACAGTTGGTACTAATTGGTGTTAGTACCACCAACACCACCTCCACCACCAGCAGCCTGAACCATTGATACAAGGCAGGATGGATCCAGACGCCAATTTCTGTCTCTACCATCTGAATGTGGCAGCAGAAATCAAGGAATCGTTTTTCCAATCTTCTATTGTTTAATTTTGGTGAAGCAGTGCGAATTGTAGCCTCAGTTTCCTGTTCTTAGCCAACAGGAATAGCACACAGTGCTGCTGCTGCTGTAGCTACTTATGCCTTTCTATCAGCTTGAAACAATTTTGATTTATTTTTTATTTAGTTTTTTTTTATTTCAGCATTATTTTTTATTTGTTTATTATTATTTTTATTATTTTGTTTTATTATTATTTTTTTTTATTATTATTTATTTTTTTTTACCAATTGGCCATTCTCCTCTGACCTCCACAAGGTATTTTCTCCTACAGAACTTCCGCTCTATTTTTTGGACCATTCTCTGTGAATCCTGTATGGTTGTGCATGAATTTTTGCAAATAGTCTGACACCAACAAATGTCAAAGCATGCCAATCACATGCCTAAATGCTTTGAGTTGCCACACCGTGATTGGCTGATCAGAAATTTGCATAATGAGCAGTTGGACAGGTGTACCTATAATAAGGAGGCTGTGACTGTATTAATGAGCAGGTCTCAGATCTCATCCTTTTTTTGGCAGTTCTTACAGACAATACTGGTTACTATTGTTTTTAGAGGAAGAAATTGTTGGAAGTGACTGGGAACCTGCTCACTTCTGACACCAACTTCAAGTGGTCAGTCGGTGAACCGCATCTTCAGTCACTTCCTGTTGCCCATCCGAAGGGAAAGAGGGGGTTTTCTACTGGATTGCAGATCTGCAACAATATTTAGGTATATATTCGTTTTACTTTTCGCAATATACCTCTCTTCAATTGTCTAGCTAAATAACTAATGGAGTTTGGGAAACAGCAGGAAGGAAGCTAACGTTGAGAAAAATACATTTATCCCTTTAATGTCACCAGAACTGTACGGTTTAGCAAAGGCACCGAAAGAGGGAGAGAGAAAAAGTACAAAAGAAGACTCAGTTTGGCCACAAAGGTTTAGATGAGAGCCCGAGACAGACAGGACGGGAAGTGCACAAATCCAGCACGATCTGGGGCCCTCTCTCTCTCTCTGGAATGGGAAGAAGTGCGTGTTTGAGGGCGAGCGAGCACAGCAGCATTAATGTAGAGTGGGACTCAGGTAGCAGCCTGCTGTCAATCATTCATCCATCCACCTGACTAATTGGCTTCTTACCCTCTCTCCACCCGGCTCCTGTGCTAACCGCTCGCCTCTGGCAAAAATGCAGATGAGCGATGGAGAGAAAGAGGGAGGGAGAGGAGAGCAGGAAAACTGCAGCTTTAGTTAATTATCTCTCAGAGTCAGTCGGTCCGACAGCAACCCACACAGCGCACTTATGCTAAGCAGCAAAGCATCCTGGGAATTGGAGTGACAGCTCATTTTCCTCCTGCAATTTTATATGAAAGGTGCACCAGAGATCCGCACCCCTCCTATCTATCTATCCATCCATCCATCCATCCATCGACTCTCCCTCTACTCCTCCATTCAGTCTTGTCGTTCTTCCCTCACACTTGTTCTTCTCTTGCTCTTTCTGGGTGGTGAGGGCTCAAGGGATATTGGTTTGGCTGTCAGTGACACTGTGTATGCCTCTCTCTCTCTCTCTCTCTCTCTCTCTCGCTGACAGCGGCTTGTTGACAAACGCCAGCAGTCATCTCAGCACCCTGGGAAATCTCTGCTACCATTTTGTCAGCAGAATGACAGAAGCTGTTAATGTCTCAAATTCTCCCTGTGACAGAGAGCCATCTTGTTGACAGTGTTTGACATTCGGCGCTCAATTCATGTCGTCCATTTTCATTTATTATATTTCCTTCCACACCAAAATCTAGCCCCCTCTTCACTTGCTTTCTCTCCTGCACGCTGACACGGATCCCAGGGCTCCTCGGTTGGAAAAATTAACAGTTACTCGATTTTTGTCTGAATGCGGCTGCGGAGCTGCTAATGATTTTTGCGCGGTAATGAGAATTGTGTCAGCGCCGTGTTAAAAAATGAAATAAATCCAGAATCCTCCAGCATATCTCCTGCCAGCCGCAATCGATGCAATTTTATAAATTAGAGTCGGGGAAAAGAAATCATTTGTTGCCTCTCTGGGGTGTTTGAGGCAAACATGCCAAAGACAGGAAGTCAAGCGAAACCGAACAATGCACAAAACACAGATGTACGCTCACTACTTCAAAATCCAACCTTCACGTCAAGTGCAAGTAAGTTGTTGTATCCTGAAACTAAAACGTGTTCAAAACAAATGTCTGGAAAATTGTGGATCTGCTCGTAGGGGTTGTTGGGAACGCAGAGGGCAACATTTTTCCTCGCTTTACGATGTTATTAACCAGAAACGTTACATGGAATGTGGTCTTGTACGGTTCAGATTCAGCCCTTTTCCTCTTTGTGGACAGTTATAGAGCGAGGTAAATGAGTATTGAGTCCCTGCTGAGGTTTGCCTTTATTATTAACCAATACGACAAAAAAAGTGACAGGGCAGGGATGGTGAGTGAAAAGAAAGATGGCAGTCCAACAGCTGAGAGGAAGAAGCTGTTTCAGTAGTTCCTGTCTGAAGAGAGGGGTTCAAAGTGTCTAGAGTGAGAAGAGTCAGCAGGGTTAGTTTTTTGGGGCTGTATTTTGATAAGACGGCCTTAGAAGGAAATAAACTGAGAGAAAGAGGGGTTGTGACCATACCACATGCTCAGGAATTGAGCCTGCGCATTGTATGTCCTGCTCACCGAGTTGTGCAAAAGTTACGCAAAGTTGTGCTTGAATTACTTTATTCGATCTTGGGTTCAGGGTTTCTGACTTGTGGTAGCGTGGTGGAATTTGAAAATCTACAAGCTTCCATTATCTTCTTCTAAAACAATGAACGATTATTGAATTGTTGAAAAGGTTTCAAGCATTTTGATTGCACGGTGGCATAATGAGTAACAGTTTGGATATTCTCGCTGGCTTGCATGGGTTTCCACTGGGAACTCTGGTTTCCCCGACTGGAGTGAATTGTGAGAGAATGTGTGTGCTTCCCTGTGATGGACTGCTTTTTTCCTCAGGTCTTTCTCTAAAACCCTATATTTAGGAAAGTTCTGAAAAGTCAAGAAACCAAACATTTTCAAGGACAAAGTGCTAAATACCTCATAACATAAATAAATTCACTACTTGATCTATTTGTCCAAAGATAGTTGTTGTCAGTACTTTTTAAGCTAAGTAATATTTACAAGCTTTTTTTTGCTTTTTTCAATGGAGGAGGCAATAGGCTTCAAAAGAAAGTTTGTCCTGGGAAGAGCGTAGAGTCTGATGCAGAGGTTGGCGAACTATAGATGAGGGAAGATCTGAACAGAACTGTGATTGGATGCCGAGTGTCAGGTGTGTACGCTGATCACTGAAGAGGTGCAGGTGTGATGGGACTGATTGGAGTGTTGAGAATATGAAAAATACTCAAGGAATACTCAACTTGACTCACTTCAGAGGTGTCTAATAAAGATTAGTCCTGGTTTAGGGATCAAAATAAACCGAATTTTGGTGTTCACGTTGACATTTATGTAGAGTTCACTTCAACCCCTTGGTCATTAACTCTTCCCCTCAGTTTTCTGAGATGAAAAGGTGTCCCCAAACCTCTTCAGAGGCCGAAGGGCTGGATACCCCTCTAAAGAAAGTGTGGGCCAAGATGGACTTCCTAGCAGACACTGCCAATGCATCTCTGTTGTAATGTTGACCTACAGATGGTTACCAACCACAAGCAATTGTAAGTAAATTTATACAATCACACTTAGATTCCATCCCATATGTGCATTTATATCTCTAAATTGCTAGTTTATGTTACTCAGTAGTGTTAGCCTAGTATCCTTAGCATTGGGCCAGTTTTTAAGTGGTAGATTTTGAGCATCACCCTAAACAGAGTTGAAGAAATGTCTGAAATGCATGTATGAAATCAGCTTTAGCTCAGCAGCCAATTGTTTATTGTTTATCATGGAAAGCCCTTGTTTAGATCAATTTGTGTGTTGCATAATGCACAGCATTTCCTCAGAACAAACCTCTTACTAAGCATTCTTTCTGAACGTGAAGTACACCCTCTCACAAAGGCCAAGGCGTTGACTTCAAACGAGCGGTTTTGCTGAGCACGGTGAAGCATGTCAGCAGAAGCATGGCCGCGTGAGGTCTGCTTCAAAATGGCTGTCAGACCCGGCGTTTAGTGTCTGTTTATAGACGTTAAGCCAGTCAATGGAGGGAGGAGTTCGGATACTACCTTTAGGGCATTTTTCCCTCTGGCATTTTCCTGGCGGTGGCGTCATACTGCTCTCAACATCAAAACACCAGCAGCTTCTCTGAGCTGACAAGATGAAGGGAGCATGAAGAGGGCTGGGTGTGTTTTTGCAAGAGACTCAAATCCATCCAGCAGCTGATGGACGCCAGGGCCGTCCACCGCCTTCCAAGCTGTTAAGTGACAAAATGGTTTAAAAGCAGATCTAAATAAATCGATGTCAATAGATGTCGGGTTCGAGATCAACCCATTAGACCTTCAGTAAAGCGTATGCTCGGTGTTCAAATGCTTATACATTACTATAGCAATGTTTTTATTGCATACAAAATTTTTTAGATCACTTTAATCGGGAACGAGCATGTGGAAGTATCATAGGAACTAATTGTATCAGTTGGTTTTCTTCTTGTTCTGGCAACTTTAATCAGATTAAAACTCTAGTGCCACTCTGAGTCTAAATATGTGCTTGTGTTTAACCTAAACTGTCCAATTGGGAGCAGATCACTTTCTGACCATGCTGAACAAAAGGCTACTAATGAAATTTGTCTCAAATTGACTCAAAGATATTTTGCTAAGAGTTTTGCGTGGTTGTATGTCCGCAATACGTTGATGTATTGACTCCAAACTTGGTGTGTATTATAATGTCTTTGATCTGAGATTGCCCGCTCAGTTTCATGACAGTGCCCCCAAGTTGTCTGGAGATATACAGAAGAAATTTGCCCAAATTCGGAGAGTCAAGTTGAGTCAAACCATATCCAGTTTTACGCTCGAAGACATTCACTGTGGTACAGTTGAAGAACTTCAAAGTACTATTTTGTACCTTCATCAAGAACTGTACCTTTATTGGTTCATTTAAAGCCTGAATGGTACATTTTTGTGTTTATTACAACAATATGACGAATAAAATTTGACAGGAGTACAGCTTGAGGAAAGAAAGAACTTACTGAACAATTCCCCACACATTTGTTAACAAACATCACAACAAAAACAATATTAGATTGTAAAAATAAGGCTAAAAATGTAAAACATCTTTGACTTCACCAGTTACTAAAAGCTGACAGCTGATAAGAGACCGGCTTTTCTCTCGTATTATTTTTCCTGTAATTGTTTTCTTGCTCCAGTCAGTGGCAGGGTTAAATATAGTTTAACAGAGGATCCTCTCATCCAGCTGTCAGTCTTATCAGTTTATTAGAGCTTAGTTTAGTCATTGATAAAGAAAACGAATAACATAGCGGGGAGTTCTTTTTATTTTTGAAACCAGAAAAATATTTTTGAAAACCATGTGTATTGGAATAAAAGTTTTGTTGTGCTAACTGGTATTTTTTTCCCCCATGATAAGTGTAATGGTATCAAATTCAACTATCCACCAGTATCTTGAAAAGTTCATAATGGGGTTTGGGTTCTTCTGTGAGTCCTACTTCTTTCTTGTTAAACTAGATGAAATTTTTATAAAAGATAGTATTTGCAATAAAACATTGGGGTGAAAATGAATCCCGAACACAGTTTATCCCACACCAACTCAAGGATAAAACCTGGGTTTCTAGCTTAGATCAGTCAGAAAGAGCAGGCAAGTCATCCTTGGTAGAAGAGGATAAGAGACTGACTCCACGGGGTTGAAAATAAAGGATTTTCTTATTACAATATCAAACTAAAAATGTACTTTTTGGAGGCTCTGTATTTTTTGGATGGTTGCAACTTGGATGTTTTGGTGAGACAGTGGTGAAGAAATGGAGCTAATAGATTTAAAGATTGTACGAGTACTGAATCCCTGAAAATCAAGAAGAAGTCAAGACTAAACACAGTCCTTTTATTGTTAATACAAATAGAAACAGGCAGGTGCCATTTCTGTCAGCTAAGAACAGTAAACTGAGGCTATAATTTGCGCAGACTCACCAAAAATGGACAATTGAAGATAAAAGTTGCCTGGTCAACAACATGAAAGCATGGATCCGTCCATCCTTGCATCAACGGTTAAGGTTGGTGGTGGTGGTGGTCTAATGGTGTGGCAGATATTTTCATGGCACACTTTGGGCCCATTAGTACCAATTGACCATTGTGTCAGTGTCACAGCCTCCCATGAGGATTGTTGCTCTATTGTTGTTCTCTCTCTTCTTGTCTGAGAATCCAGCCGCAAGTGCTTGCAACAAAAAAGCCCCAGAAAGTTTGGTTTGGAAATAAATGAAATTATGACGATGATAACTAAATTTATGCCCATAATGAAAACATACAAATTATTTATACTAATAGTATTTTACTAATTCCTTAAAAAGCAAAAACTAAATCACAAGTATATAATGTAAGTAACCCTCAAAATTGCTTCCTGTTTCCATTATACAAATTAACCCTGACCTTAAAGAGCCATGAGCCCCACCTGTTTTGGACCATTTTCAACGGGCGTGTACAGCTGTGGAGAGTAGGCTGGGGTGTGGGTGTGGCTTGGTGGATTATTGAAAGATAAGTCTGAATTGTAACCGCATCGCCAGAGAGACGCAAACCTTCCATTCTCCACTTCTCGTAGCTTTCTCAAGGAAAATTCTTGCTACACATCCTTAGTTTCGACGTGTCTGTTGTTTGTGGCCAAAGTTTAGCTCTGGTTTCATCACAGGGGAAACCCATGTATCACCTCAGCATCTTTGCACCATGGAAACAAACCACTGCGAACCATTCTGAACTCCAAAAATAAAGCTCGGTCTTGTGACTTCAAGAGTTACACGTCATTAATAATTAAAACACAACATTTTCTCATAGGACAGTAGAGGTCAGGCTCATGAATAATTCAAATACAGACGAGTCGATAGATGCAGTATCACACAGATGCGTCACTTTCTGACAAATTCGAAGGATACCTTCAGAAATCACAAACAAAAGACAGAAATGACACAGTTTTACTCACGAATAAATGTGACTTTAAGTAAAGTTAAATGCATTTAAATCTCTGAAAATATCCTATTGTTTACATCCTGTGTATCACTGCCCTTTGAGCATCTCGTATAGTTCATACGCGTGGCTGTGTACCACCTAATAAAGCAGAATCAAGTTGATCAAAAAAAAGCCTCCCGACCTCAATCCGCTCAAAGCTCTGTGGTGGAAGTAGCTTTCCCGGCACTGCTTATCCAGAGCGGCGCGGTGATTTACCGTTTGTTTGGGCTTCATGTTGTAAATGTGAGTCTGAGACAGTCACAAGAGCCAGGAGCTCGGAAGGCCTCCGCCGGGACGCTCTCTCACTCTCACACACTGTGCTGGGACACAGACACCTGCTCAATAACGAGGGAGAGGATGGAGCGATGGAGGATCGACTAAATCCTTTTTTCCATCATTACCTCAGTCCTGGGCCAGCGATGGCTTCTGTTCAGAACACACTCTGCTTTCGGCTGCTTTAATTAGTCTCAGAGCTGCTCCCTCCATAACTCCTGTAGTCTCGCTGTACGCCATTAACTCGAACCCTTCCCATGTTCCCCTCTGTTTCTCGTCTTCTTTTAAACGTGGCTTTACGATGCAGGATCTGAAAGTCTGAGGCCCCGATGTAAACCCTGGATTTATTTGTGTTGAGTTTGAAATGTGTCGGTTTCTGAATTAGATCTGGAATAGCCAGATACGAGCCAAAGCAATGTTTTTATTCATGTGAAGCATTACGTTCGGATTATTATTTGCTGTATCATTCTTTCAGAACGTGTTCTTTGTATAAACTGTTTATCTGGGTGTCTGTCATTTCTCTTCCGGTTCACGTCTATCCATTCCTCTGTTTGTTTTCCATCATCTATCTCTCTGTTATCTAGGTCTTTCAAAGCTCTGTCTATTTGTCCGTCTGAGTTTTCATGTCTGTCTCTTTTCATCTGTCTGTTCTTTCTTTTGTGTAACTACGCCTGGCTGTAATTCTAGCAGCTGTCTCTCTCCCTCTGTCTATATCTGTCTTTCATCACACTACTAATCTATATCTGTTCATTTCTGCCAGCTTTTCCTTCTCCGCTGTGTATTTATTATCCATTCGTATTTTTATTTATCCTAATTACTCCCTCTGTCTCCCATCCATATCTACGTCTGTCTGTCTGTCTGTCTGTCATCCATGTTTCCATCTTCCTGTCTAATATTGCTTTTTTCTATTTATCTTTGTTTTATTTAATGCTATCCATTTCTCTCTAACAATCTGTCTCTCTCTATCTCTTTCTGTCATCCATCCACCTATCACTGTGCCTGTCTGTCTCTGTCACCCATCTCTACGTCTGTCATCCATGTTTCCATCTTCCTGCCGAATATTGCTCTTTCTATCTATCTTTGTTTGTTTTATTTATCGCCATCCATTTCTGTCTAAAGTTCTGTCTGTCTTTCTCTCTCTTTCTGTCATCCACCCACCCATCACTTTTGGCCTGTCTTTCATCCATCTGTAGGCCCGCCTGTCTGTCAGCCCATATCTGTGTCTCGCTGTCTGTGTTCCATCTCTGTCTGTCTGTCTGTCTGTCTGTCTGTCGTCCATCTCTATTTCTATCTGTCACCCATCTGTCTGTCTGTCTGTCGTCCATCTCTAAGTCTGCTTGTCACCCATCTGTATTTCTCTCTGTCTGTCTGTCACCCATCTCTACGTCTGTCATCCATCTCTAAGTCTGTCTGTCACCCATCTCTGTCTGACATGCATTTCAATGTCTGCCTGTCTGTTACCCATCTTTACGTCGGTCTGTCGTTCCTCTCTAATTCTGTCTGTCTGTCTATCATCCATTTCTTTGTCTTTCACCCAACTTTCAAGTCTGTTTGTCTGTCATCCATCTCTAGGTCTGTCTTTGTGTCTGTTTCACGCTTTCTTTCAATCAATCCACATGTCTGTCTGTCATGGCCTGTTCTGTTTTTCAGATTGTCAGCCATCCCTTATTTATCTCTTTATCTAACTCTCCGTCAGTCAGGCTATTCGTAAGTCATCTGTCTGTCTTTCCATATCTTACCATTTACCTGTCGATCTAGATAGTTTACCCCATCTGCCCGATGTTCTATGTGATCTAATGTCCTTTCCTAATACCGACCCGTCTCCCGGTTTCCTCCATGTTGATCCCGCAGCTCTGAAAGCCCTTCACTCTCATCGTTGCTTTATCTGAAATATTCCCAAGTGTTTAGTTCATTCACCTCGCTCCCCTCCATCTTTAGCCTCTTTGTTTTCTCAGCGTCAGAGTGGAATAATTGAGAACGGCTGTTTAATAGCTGATGCACATTATTAGCTACGCTCACATCGAACGAGTGTGGAAGAGTTTAAAAGCTGGTTTCAGATCTTGTTTACCATCGTGCCCAAACATTTAGCGCCCGAGCTCCACTCTTGTACGCCGAGGAAAGTTTGGGTAAATTGTTTAATGTGCAGGGCTGGAGGGAAAAAAACAGAGAGAGAGAGAGAGAGAGAGAGGGAGAGACTGTGTGTCTGTCGTCCTCTGAACTTTGCATCTGAAAGAGAGGCGCAGGAGTGATAGAGTTCATGCTGACAGCCTGACACCCCTCATCTGTCTCCTGAGAGTCAATCATTCCAGACAGCTAGCATTACACCTGTATGCACAAGAACACACGGAGAAGAAGAGGAAAGTCAGTTTTTAGCTTCTTTCTGATAATGATTAATAACAATAACTATTTATATGTGTACATGCTTGGTAACACCAATTACCAATCGACCAATCGTATGGCAGCAGCTAAATGCATTTATACAACTTCAAACAATACAACAAAAACTCACCGGCAACTTAATTAGGTACACCTTGCTAGTACCGGACTGCCTTTTTCCTTCAGAACTGCATTAATCTTTTAATGCAGATGAATATATCATTCCACCACATCCCAAAGGTGCTCTACTGGATTTGGTGACTGGAGTTTATTTAAGTACAGAGAACACAGTGTCATGTTCAAGACCAGTCTGAGATGATTGAGGCTTTATGACCTGCTGGAAGTATAGCCAGAAGAAGATGGGTACACTGTGGTCATTAAGGGATGGAAATGGTCTGCAACAAGCCTTAGGGAAGCTGTAGTGTTGATACAATTCTCAGTTGGTACTAATAGGCCCAAAGTGTTCCAAGAAAATATCCCCCACACCATTTCACGACCAGCATCACCACCACTACCAGCCTGAACAGTTGATGAAGGATGCGTTCATGTTTTTATGACAAATTCTGACCCTACCATCCAAATGTTGAAGCAGAAATCAAGACTGATCAGACCAATCAACATTTTCCCGTCAGCAGTTTCTGAAATACTTGCACTAACCCATCTGTCTTTAACTACCATGCCAGGTTCAAAGTCTCCTAAATCACATTTCTTTACCATTCTGGAGCTTGGTCTGAAGTGTTTTTGATTAACCTGTTTTCAGTAGTATTACCATGCATCACAGGCTGAAATCAAATGTAACTAATTTAAATATAGGCTAGTTTCAGGACTGAACAAATTGGAATATGTTTCAATGGGAACCAGGGAAAAAAACTACAGTTACACTTTATAAACAGTTGTCATTATAAAATTGGAAGATTGACAAACACATTTAGTCTGGATAAACGGTGCAGGATATCTGTTAGCATTATTGCATTAAACGCGGCTAAAAAAGGTATCATTGATAATTTAATACGTTTACCATTGAACTGTTTATTTAACGACACCTTTAACTAACATTGAGCAAATGAATTAATTAAGAAATATCATTTTAAAATTATAAAATAAATATTACTATAAAATATATATTATATAGTAGCTTTTATTTTTTTAAAATATCGTTGCATTTTGGCGGGAGCAGTAACGAGTCCTCAGTAGATGTCGCTGTTGCCATAGTAATATAGAAGGCGCGCGCGCTTTTCGTCAACGACAATAAATTGTTTAACCGAACCGTCGGTGAATTAAGTAAATAATTAAAGTAAATAAACGGTCAAAAAGACATCGGAGATTTGCGGAAGTGAATCCACGGGGCTCGGGGGTGACCTTTAGCAGACCCCACCTGTAAACCGCCGGGATTACTGCATAAACGCCAGAAGGGGGCGTCACGCGCAAAGACTTGAACTGTTTTGTTATAATATCAGACTGCCAAACAGAGTCGATATTTCCTGTAATATTTTAGAATGTATATTTTCGTGCCTGTGAAAACTGTATGTGAACACAGTCTTATCTTTAAACGTCGTAAGATATGCGTAACATATTGAGAATTGTTAAAACTTCCTTAAAACTTTAGAATATTGTTCCTTGGTTAACAAATAAATAGAGGCAGTTACAGCAGAGCTAACAAGTGACTATCCATTAATGCTACAGTACTGATGGTTAGCTACTTGGGACTTAACATCAACTTTTCCGTTTCTAATGCAAAGGTAACAGCCGCTAACCATCATTAATTATTTAATTTAGCCATAACTTTTAAGTAGCTAACATTAGCAATTCGCTAACTATTCATGCATTGTCATTTTAAAATGCTCTTCCATGGACTATGGAAGTTCCATGTGAACTCTCCGGTAACTCTTGAGCAACTATTCAGAAGTTTGCGGTGCAACTTTGTGGTGACGTCTGCACCTTTTCATTAGTTCCATGAGAAAATATGGTAAACATCAGTAGTTATCTGAGGGTTATATAATAATGCAGAGGATAATGCTGAGGTAGGTTGGCCAATAATGGCACTTGATTTAAATACAATCATAATCGTAAAAGACTTTACAAGAATGCATTCCAAAGCCACTCACAGCTAGCTATATTAGCTACTATTAGAAATACCAAATAATTTAGGAACTTAGGAGCTATGACTAAAATTAAAATCTCTATAATTTTTATGTTTATCTAACAAACTGCAAAAAATAGTTTGAAACAAGCTATCTAAAAATGTAAACAAAACCTGCAGCTTGAAAAATTGCAAACGGATAAAAAACAACAAGATGACAGGATCTCAAACATCTTGTCAAGATTACGTTGTAGATAAACAACAGAATAAATTTGTCAAGCGTACGGTTTGTTTCCTGAAATATCGTTAGTTGTTAACACTTGAAAAGAACTTTATTAGCAAATGGTTCTGAAGGATCTGAAAATGCAAATCTTCTGTTTGGTAATTTTGAAACAAATAAAGGTGTCATACACAAGGCTATATCATGAATCGTCTAAAAGTTTCCCTTAAAACTAACATTTACAAAAACTTATTCAGACATGCACTTATGACATGAAATCTGCCACAAAAACGATGGATTTCTTAACTTTGACTTAACTTTGACAGAAAATGCTGTGTTTTATGACGAGGTTTGTCTCATTGTGAAACAGACAATGTGGACATGTGTATTTGTAACATGAAAACTAGTATAAAACTATTGTTTTTATAAATTGTAAACGACAAAAAAAACTACTTTTTTGTGGTTTGAATGGCAGCCATCTTTGTTAAACAACCAAATGCGGAAATTAGTTTCAAGCCCACTCAATCCGAGGTGTTAAGACAAAGTTATTGAAATGTAAGACTTTTTAAGGTCTTAAGTTGAGGTTTTTAAATGTTTGACTTTTTAAGACACTGCGGAAACCCTGATCATAAATCTGAAATGCCCCAAGTACAAAGTTTGATTTTGGTTTGATTTAGATTTAGTTTGCTTGTTTGCAAGCCTTGTTCATTAGCGCCGGAGTCAATAGCAGCTTTCAAAGCATCTGGACTCAGATTAAAGGGTTAGCACTTCTTTCAAAGTCGGGTCAGGCCTTGCTTACTCCTCTGGATTATAAGGTTAACAAGCGATTTAGCCGAATCAACTTAACCAGATAATGTAGAGGAGATATCTCCCTGATTATTCCAATAGGGCTCAGATCTCGACGGCTGCTGGTGTGAAGACACGAGCAAAGACCCATAAACTTCCCTATTAACTGCTTCAGTTAAAATGGCATTTGTGCTGTATTTTATCAGGCACTTGACAAGTGAATTAGAGTTGGCTGTTAGCGCCGCTGAGCTTTATGACAATAGCCTTAGGGTCTCACTAAAGATCGCTGCACCGCCCTGCTCAGCTCATGCTAACCGCTAACGCTCAAACCGAAGTGACATGCTGTCATAACAATAGTTTACAAAAACCTCCAGTTCTGCGTTTGGGCAGAAAAAGCCTTGCCGTTTTAACTTCTGCGTCTGTCTCTTTCTCTTTTTTCCCTCCCCAAACGACATCCAGTTTTGCAGTCTGACAGCTTTGGGTGCTTTTTTAAAGTGTTGCTAGCGTCTTAGCTGCCACCATGCAGAAAATGCTAATCCACGGAGCGCTGTTTGTAAGCTAAACGCGTGGTTGCTTCAGTTCAGAACGCTGCTTTCACAGTATGCCCACTGTCTCCCTTTATAAAATGTAGCAAAGGCAACTATTGTGAAATATTGAAGACTCCAGCAGGCCAAAAATGTAGTAGGCTACACTCTCAAAGTTTTACCAACACAAAATAAAATCAAAGAGCGGCTCTTTCTTATTGGCATTCTCTCAACGCGTCTGAAGGTACTGAGGTCGCACCGAGGTCTCTAACCCTACACACACACACAGACGCAGACTTCCAAATGAATTCACACACTGCCATACACAAAGACAGACAGATGTATTGTATATTTCTAGAGCTGGTGTGTGTATGCATGAGTGTGTGTGTGTACCTGGCTGCTCTGTGAAGTCTTTAATGGGATTTTGCCTGGGGCTGTTTTATTAAGATGTTGCTTTCTGCTGCCTGTGCAGCTGACACCATTCCCCCTAACCCAAAGACACACACACGCTCCCCCACCCCACTTCCATGCACACACACACATGTACTCATCCCTCTGAAATGTCTGCTAAGCTGCAGTCCTCGATCACAATCCAAGGCCGGGGCGTCGTCGTTGTTCCAGTTTAACTCTTGTTTTATGACGTTGGTGTGTTCCACTTTTTTGGTGAAAGGCTCATTGTCCAACTCCTCTTTTGCAATTTTGGAATTTATCTGCTCCAAATCTCCCTAGATGCCTTGGTTATTTACAATTTGGTCATCGTTCCTGCTCGCGTTCACTTCTGCACAAGGCTGTTTGGAAGAGGGGACAAAACTTAAACTTAAATTCCTTTTCAAGAGGAGTTTGAGTTCTAGAAACATGAATTTATAAGTTTGGTGTGTGTGTGTGTGTGTGTGTGTGTGTGTGTGTGTGTGTGTGTGTGTTTATAGCAAAAAGTAGTCCAGTAAAAAATAAATCAACACTGAAAAAGATGCAGATTCACTTCTATCCAGTGTTGGACAAGTTAGTTCAGAAATGTAATTAAATTACTGATCACTCCTTTTAAAAATTGGCCCAAATGTGTCTGAATGAAAGTTCCTGAATGAATATGGAAGCATTTTTCTTCTATTGTATAATGCAGGCGTGAACACAATGACCTAGAAGCAATTTCATCTCTCTCTGCGCACACGATGTTGTAATATCTTTTTTATTTCTAAGGTTCTTACTTATGTTTGCGTATCTACTGTATGAACATGGCTGCAGTGTCCATCAGATCGTGCTGTCAGGGTTCGAGATGCACAGTGAGCATCTCCTGTTTGTCTCGCTCGAGGCTCCATGTTCATCTGCAGATACTGACTTGAGTGCCTCTCTCTCTCTGAGGCCTGGAGACACATCGAGAAACAGTGACAGGGAGATGGAAGAAGAAAAGAGTGCAGCGGAGGGGTTCAGCTCTTTCTCCGAGACACATTTGCACACTCGCTGAGTGTTTGCTGGACACTGATGCTTTGTGACATCACAGCACTTTGTCTGATATTTTAAAAATGAGGATGAGACCCTGGAGGGGGGCGGAGCTACAGAGCACACTAACATGCATTCATAAAGCAATGAACTTTGTAATAAACCTTAATGTATTTAAAATGGGAGATTTTTTTTAAATGAAGGGGGAATTACGTGATTTTAAAACAATTGGTGGAAATGTAGTGGAGTCATGTGACCTGACGAGAAAAAATTAACCTAAATAATACTTTCTAAATGTCAATTTTGATTACTTTTCTATGAATCACCCAGCTCTCGTACGAAAATGAATGTGTATAAATGAATGATTTGAGTCCAGAAAACGCTGTGAATCCATATGTTTTTGTTACAGAAACCTTTATTTCTGTTACAAATGACCATAATAACTCTCTAAAAACATTTATATCTTCCAAACTTGCAGATTATCAGCTTTCTTAAAAAAAAGCTACATCGCGGTACATTTAAAAACTCCATTGAATTAATTTCTTGTAATCGGTGGGTAGTTTGGGAGTGAAATCTGTTTCTTAAACCCCCCTAAATTTGGTGAAGCGGTGGATGGTAGGGTTTCCTCAACTAACGTCAAGTGTCTTCTGGTTGGCTAGGATTATGTAGGGGATAGGTGATGAGCTTGAACCATGGCCTGATAACTCTTACCAAAACTCTTTATACAAGCGTCACTCACCGATGTGCATTTAAAAAAAATTTACTTGCTGCAAAGAACGTTGCTTTACGGGCACTTCAGAAATGTTCTTTAAGGTTTTTACGATCGTAGCCCGTCTTTGGATGGCGTTCACTTCTCACAAACGAAACACGCACAGGCTCATCGTAATTATTCATTTTATATCACTGAAAATGAGTTGGTGGTTATCAGTTTTCAAGAAAAAAAGCAAATACAAAGAAAATGAATGTGCGGATGTTTTGTCCAAAACGTACGACTCTATTTGGACAAAATGAAAGCTTCTTTTTTTAAAGAACCAGTCTCAACAAATACCCCTTGTTCCATATCTTCCTTGTGAATCGACGCTTCTTGGTTGTGTTTTATGTTAAAACTTTGTGCATTGGCTCCAAAGCATGCGCACCTGATCTCCTCTCAGCCCTGCAACGCTTTCAAATGTCTTCACCATTACCCAAACCAAGAGCTTTCTGTGAAGTTCAGTGTCATGATTGTAAATCTACAGAATGTGCTACAAAACCATCACTGAGTAGCTTTGTGAGAAGGTGACAACAGTTGGTGATCTCCCACTGTCTGGGTCTTCATGCTACAAGTCACTAAGAAAACAATTGGAAATCAAATGATACTGATGAAGCGGATTGTATGTTTGTCAGTGAACATCTGAAGGATTTAAAGAAGAATGCAAGACACTCGGTGCTGTGAAACATCAGACCATACATTTTTGATAATCCTTTCATTTTCTTTAGCCTCTTCTTTTTGTGTCATTGTCTTCTGGCACCTAAGCTGAACGACAGGGAACACAGTGAAGCATCTCTTGAAATGAAGAGAAGAGAAAAAAGCAAAATAAAAATGCAAAGATTGATTGACAGCTGAGGGGTTGGACATGGACTGAGGGGCAGTCATTGACCATCATTAACAGCAATTAGCAGCTAATACCAAAACTGCTAATCCCTGAAGCCTTTCTGAAGAGGGTTGGACACACAGAATCAGTCAGTCGTCAGAGGAACAAACATCAGGCGCTATTGATTGTGCTTTAGACAGCCTTAGGCCTCAATCACACGCCACGTTTACAACTAAAACGCCGCATCATTTCCTCTAGAGCTGAGCAGAAACACTCTCCAGTGACGATTCTGATTTAGTGGTTTCACTCCACTAGAGGATTTTTGCAGTGGAAATGTTTTATATTATTTTATCTCTCACAACAGTGTTCTTAAAATTCAATCTGTAGACCATTAGGCAGAACCAGCAATGGGGGAAAACGCCACAGGACACTTTTGTTGGTTTTCCATGTTGTTGACGCCAAATTCTGACCCTACCATCCAAAGATAGATGCAGAAATTGACACTCACAAAACCCGGCAACTCTTTTCCAGTCATCTATTGTCCAACATTGGTGATCCTGTGAGAATTGTAGGCTCTGTTTCCTTTTCTTAGCCGACAGGGGTGGCATCCGGTATGTTCTTCTGCTGTTGTAGCCTCAAGGTTCGACGTGTTGTGTGTTCAGAGATGCTCTTCTGCAGGAACCAGTCTGAACATTCCCCTCTATCCAAGAGGCATTTGCTTCCACAGAACCACAGATCCAAAGTTCGTGGAAGAACACGCCTTGGTTTAAAATTACGGGCACCAGCGAGGCTCACATATCTGACCAAAAGAGTGGTGACCAAAAAAGTTTCACACTGCAATATTGAATCCGTTTTTTGCAAGGAGAATGACCAATGAAAGCCGGCTCTTTTGAGGCACTCGATGGTTCCCAACCCACATTTTATAGTGACTTTGAACAGCTCCCTGTGATCAACCACCTACAGTATAAACTGTTTGACGTCCAAATTTTATTCTATGTGTTCTTCGATTTCTTGTCTGTCGTCATCTTCTTCTTTCCTGTTTCCCCGTGTGGCGCAGACTGCATTTGTTGTATCACAAACGCCATCTTCAGGCATGGATCGTCATTGCATTAATATTTCCTCTACCCAATCGAAGAGCGCCCTGCTGAGAAGCAATCCGAAGATACGTGCAAATCTCAATTTGGACGGGTGTGTAGAGGCTTTTAGACTTCCTCTCTCCTCAACAAACATCTTTTTCTCTGCCGCGTCGAGTACATTGTTTACTACATCACATCGAGTGCAGACGACTTCCTCTTCTGAACCACATTTCCCGACCACCCCAGAAGACAGCTTTCAAACACGCAAAAAAACGTTCCCTAGGCCAAGTGTTCCTGTCACTAGTGTGAAAGGCCCCTTAGATCCTCTTTCTTCCCCATTCTGATGCACTGCAGCTGATCGTCTTGACCATGATCGAGTTGCTGCAATGTGATTGGCTGATTTCAAATTTGCATTACGAGGAGTTGAACAGGTGTTCCTATTAAAGTGGCCTGTGAGTGTATAGGGTTATTGCATGAGCATGGCTGCTTGAGCTCCATCACAAAAAGCATGTGGGTTTAAGACAAAATGAAAGCTTTCTGCTGTTAAAAAAACTGAAGCAACAGCCCAGATTGTTTCACTCGGTGCATTAGTTGAGTCAGAAGTTAAAAATTTACAAGAAGGAACATGAAGGAGAAGGTGAAACCTAAGGATGGAGGAATAGATGAAAACACATTCTACACAGAGAAGGAGACGGAGAGGAAAGCCATGGAGAGTGGGTGAAAGCGAGATATATTGACGGCACCAGCTTCAAACGCTGACCTTGAGGACTAATGAGAGTAAATGAGTGAAATATTTTCCACTTTTAAAAAGTGAAAGTATAATCAAATGGAAGGCTGAAAGATGGACTAATGAGCTGCCGCGATGATGAAAAAGCACGATACTGACTGATAGACCGAGAGAGAGAGCCTGCAGTGTCAGGCCCTCACTCCCGCCGTCTCATTAGCTGACCTGACGACTGCCTGATTAGAATACGTTTGATGAAATTTTCAAGGATTTTTTTTTTTTCGCTGAACATTTAACATTTTTGGTTTGATTTAAGAAATGTTGCACCATTTTTTTTAGAAATGCAGAAACTGGGAGGTAATTAATTAGGATTAAAGCTGTCTGACCCCCGTTGATTTACTGATATTATTCTGCCTGAAATAAACAAAAAATATTGCTGTAAGCAGCAATCATCACGGACCTTCGTCTTTGCATGTTTAAATGTCAAATAGTAATAAATAGCTTAATTTGGTTTACCAAAGCGTTTCAAATATTTGAAGTCTATTTTTACTATTTTAATAAACTTTTTATTTAAGTCTATTTTATATCATACACTTTAGTTCGCGAAAGATTTTTAATTTCATTTAAAATTTGAAACCAGTTAAACAAAAATGGCTACGCTGAATAAATTATGAACAAAGATGGCACATGCCTACTTTCAAGTCAAATGATTTTTTTCAATTTTGATTTCTGCCGTTTTTATGGTTGTGCTGCACTATAGCGCCACCATCTGGCCTACATTTCTAATTGTTTTCCTTTGACATCAATGTGACTTGTTACAACATATTCCTGAGTTTGGTGACCATATCTAATGTCGTCAAGATTTAAAAGCATTTGAATAAAACTATTTGTCGCCTACTTCATACATTTTGGCGCCCCCTTTAGACAGTGAGTTGTAAACTCATTCCGATTAATTTTTCATTCCGATTAAGAAAAAAAAGGATTTGTTATGAAAATGCTTGTGTTTTCTCATAAATGCCAAGTTGCTAAAACATTTTATTGGCAGAAACGAAATCAGAGATATACTTTAAAAATCTTTTGGCACAAGGATTCCAAGGACATAACACACTCATGCAACAAATCATTTAGCAGTTATGTCCATGCCTGATTTTACAACATAATAATAATAATAATAATAATAATTCCTATAGAAACAATAGGGTTTTATACTCTTCGTGCTTCAGTGGTGAGAAATCAGGCTCAGGTGTGATTTCACTCGTGTGTATTTTTACAAGTCGGGTAAAGGTACCCTTTGGGTTCGGTTTTCTTGTGAATATTTGCTCTGTGAATGAGGTTCTTGTGGCATATTTATATATATAGGAGTTTACACTCACTGGCCACTTTATTAGATACACCTGTCCAACTGCTCATTACAGCAAATTTCTAATCAGCCAATCACGTGGCAGGAACTTGTTGCATGTAGGCCTGCAGACAGGCTCAAGACGTTGAAAGCGAGCATCAGAATGGGGAAGAAAGGTGATTAAGATGATTTTGAACATGGCATGGTTGTTGATGCCAGGTGGGCTGGTGTGAGTATTTCAAAAACTGCTGATCTACTGGGATTTTCATGCTCAACCAACTCAAGGGCTTGCAGAGAATGGTCCCGAAAAAGAGAAAATATCCAGTGAGCGTCAGTTCTGTGGGCGCCTTGTTGCCAAAGGTCAAAAACTTGAAATTTGCGTTAAAGAGCAGTTGGACAGGTGTACCTAACAAAGTGGCCAGTGTATTTTCAGCCTGATTCGAGGCATAAGGGGTCGGGTTAAAATTGATTACTCCCACGTGTTGTGCTACTGGAAGGAATTGCCCCATGACCGGCTTTAGGTGTGTTTGACCATCCAGAAAAGTCTAATAGAAATGTAATCGGAACTTCAACAAGGGACATATATGCACATTATTTATCTGTGTGTTTATTTAGCTACTCTTAATTAGGGCTCTGCATCAGCAGAATTTCTCAGTGAGCTTCCTCTTTGCAGGAAAGGTTTGTTAGCGCATCTGTTTGAGTCCACTTTAAGCACTGATGCTCCGGTCCTGTTCATTTGTGCAGACTGGATTCCCCGTGGCAGACTCGAGCAGGAGCTGTTTGTTGCCAGCGTAGAGGAACTGCCCTGTGGCAGCTCTTTGAGAGGTTAAGCTGGAGATTGTCATTGCCCAAGGTGAACTGGCTTTCAGTGCTAACCGGCTGGAAAGCAGGAAAAAAGAGACAAGTTCAGGTCAGTTATGAATTATAACAGCTCCGTGCACCCCACACAGAGCCATGAATGAATAATAGAAAATATTCTCCGTAATGGCTGAGCTGTAATTAATGAGCCCTAACCTTTGGAGTGCGGGAAATTATTCATGTATCTGGTTGAAAAAAATGAATATGCAAATAACGCTTGCACCCCTGGAGGACCGCACGCAATGACAAACCAATGTCTATATTTTCATATTTTGGTTTGTTTTATTCATCCCCTGCAGAAGTGTGTGAAAACTGTTGATAGAGAAAACAGCCACGGGTGCTGATGGGTAATGCACGGCTGCTTCAGCCAAATCCTTGCTATTAATCATAATTCAGCGAGACACGGCAAGTTAAGAGGGTAAAAAGTACTTGTATTAATCCCCCAACTAATCCTTGCACTGTATGCTCATTCTTCTCATCTAAGAATCTAAATTACACAGTAAACTGCAAGTTAAGAAGGACAAACTTGAATATTAATCCCACAACTCCCCAGTTGGAGCCTCGTGTTTTGGGGTTCATTCTCATCATCTAAAACTTTTTTTGATCTGCGCATCTAATAATTCCTAAAGAAGGGACCTGTTAACTTGTTAAAAAGCTTTAATATTGAAGTCACAATTTATCTAAAAAATCATCTAAAAGCTAGGATTTATTAAAATCACTTTTAATAAAAGTGTAAAAGAGAATAAAAGAGAATGTGCAAGTAAAGAGACAACCTTGCATCGAACCTATAACATCCCAGTGCAGGATTTACAATTTAATAATATAAATATGTTGATATTTAACTCTAACACTAAATGTGTGCATTTTTACAATAATAATAAAAAAACAGTAAGCTTAAAACAACAAAAGACATAAAATAAATAATAACATTTAAACATTCATAATACAGGGTAGAAATAGTACCGTATTTTTCGGCTCATAAGACGCACCGGCACATAAGACGCACCCAATTTTTAAAGAGGAAAATCCAGAAAAAAAAGATTCTGAACCAAATACTGTTGTAAAATATTTTATATCAACTGTGTAAAAGTTAACAGCCAAACATGTAACATGAACAGACAGTAAACAGTAAAAGTAACAAAAAAAAGGCTGTAATGTTTTTCTTTGCCCCCACTCATCATTCTAAAGTCCACCATTCGTTATCACCATCACTGTTCCAGTGCAACATTGTCACTACATTACTAATAATAGCTAGTAACATTGTCACTACATTACTAATAATAGCTAGTAACATTGTCACTACATTACTAATAATAGCCAGTAACATTGTCACTACATTACTAATAATAGCTAGTAACATTGTCACTACATTACTAATAATAGCCAGTAACATTGTCAATACATTACTAATAATAGCCAGTAACATTGTCACTACATTACTAATAATAGCCAGTAACATTGTCACTACATTACTAATAATAGCCAGTAACATTGTCACTACATTACTAATAATAGCTAGTAACATTGTCACTACATCACTAATAATAGCCAGTAACATTGTCACTACATTACTAATAATAGCTAGTAACATTGTCACTACATTACTAATAGCCAGTAACATTGTCACTACATTACTAATAATAGCTAGTAACATTGTCACCACATACTAATAATAGCCAGTAACATTGTCACTACATACTAATAATAGCTAGTAGTAACATTGTCACCACATACTAATAATAGCTAGTAACATTGTCACTACATTACTAATAATAGCCAGTAACATTGTCACTACATTACTAATAATAGCTAGTAAGATTGTCACTACATAATAATAATAGCTAGTAACATTGTCACTACATTACTAATAATAGCTAGTAACATTGTCACTACATTACTAATAATAGCCAGTAACATTGTCACTACATTACTAATAATAGCTAGTAACATTGCCCCCACATTAGTAATAATAATACAGTGGTTCTCAAACTTTTTTAGTCGGGCCCCCTTTAAACAAACACTCCCTAATTGCAGCGCACGTTACTTACGTTTGTTATCTCGTATGTACATGTGTGAGATGTACCGTTGAGAGATGATTTGAGTTTGAGCTTATTAAAGAAGAGTTTCAGTCATTGAGATCGTTTTGTTTACCTCGCGAGCGCGAGCGCGCGCGCGCGCACGCCCGCGAGAGAGAGATAGAGAGCGAGCGCTGGAAACAAGCGTATGCTTTTTGTTCTAATATAAATCCTTTTGATTTTTGTCAGCTTATGAAACCCAAATAACTCCATTAATAAAGGATCAAACTGTCCAAGATTGTGAAACTGTCCAAGTGAATGCTTAGCGGAAATAAAACCCTCACAGACTGAAGACGATGCTTATCGATCATCATCTTATCGTCAGGCTCAAAAAACATAGCAGACAAACTATGAGCTGTGCCCATTTCACATCTTGAAATGTATTTTAGCGTGAGAAAACGGGTTTGTAGCGTGAGAGATCACTCAAATGCGAGAGTCAGCTGATCTCTGTAGTTTCGCTCGTGACGTAAGTATGGATGCGGATGCCAAAGGCATTGTGGGAAATGTGGTTTTTCCCCCGTTTTCGTTACGTCCGCGCAATGGCAGAGATGGGCGATGACGTCAGCGCGCAGCGCTTGGTAAACAAATATGGCTGCGGCTTCGGCCTAGCTCCGGAGCTCCGGAGCTCTTACACCTCTCATACGGCCGTTACCGGACTTCGCGGCGGTTTGCATTCGCTTCATAAGACGCACCAACTTTTCCACCTCAGTTTTGGGGAAGAAAAAGTGCGTCTTATGAGCCGAAAAATACGGTAAGTGCATCCAAGAGCTTGTAAGACAACCTTGAATCAATGTGATAATAAAGGTATCCTATCTATTAAAAGCACTCAAGTTTTGCATTTACTGGTTTGAAGAAGCACTGTCTGATGTGCTTAACGTTGTCTTGGTTCGACAGTGAGTATGAGCATTTATTATTTTGTCTAGAAATTGCGACTTTCTCACGGGAAAGCCCGTTAGCCTCGATGCTAACAATATAAATGTAAAATACCATTGACGTATGCTAAAAATGTTAGCATTATATAAAAGCGCAACATCTCACTTTCATTGTGATAAATACCATGTGGAAATATAAAGGGATGTTGATTCTAAGTTGTGTTTTCCCAAATAGGCCAAAAAATATTATATTTGGTGTGTAATACTTTATAAATATGTCAGTTTTAGAAACGTATTCAATTGTAGATTGCTATGTCTTTGTACAGTATCCTTGAGGGCCATGAACAACATCTGATAGTACAACTATTAATTACAGGGGGGGGGGATACAAGTTAACAATAACATTTACAACATCATAACATTTACATTTTTAGAAATTCACTTTGAAAAAGAGTGACAAGTGTAAAAACAACAACAAAAAAAAACCGTCTCAGTGGTTCTGCCCACAGCATCTTAAACTAACTTTGTTTCAAAAAATACATTTTCCCGGTTGAAGTTAAAACGTGACCTCTTTTCTGGCTCGAGAGGACAGAAACAAAAATAAAATAAACAAACAATTTACACAAATCCACCGACACCCACTTCTACAAACACAAACTCTGTTTACTCGTCTTTAGGAAGAAATTCCCTCCCTTTGCTCTTCGTTTGCGATATTAAACACCCGGCCTTGAGAAATCAGACCATCAGCCTCCAAGCTCCAGCAGCTACATTAGTATGCCATTAGCATGTTTCATTTCTTTAGGTGAGGAATTACATTTAAATATTAATTTGACTGCATGTTTAAAGGCAGTGCTTAGTGGATCTCCATAAATTAGCTTTAAGATGTGGATTAGCCCGTTAGCATCATCTTATTGCAAGTGCTAGACGAGAAATAAGACTTTCTATAGAGTCTGAAGTATTTTTTACTCTCTTTTTTCCTTCTGTGGGATCATGACCCATCAGACCTTGTGTCCCTGAGCCGCTGATGATCATTACGCATCATGGGTATTTGTGTTAGCAATGCAGCTTTTCTGTCACTGATAGCGAAACCCCTCAAAGCTCTGCTTTGGGAGTTAAACTGCCATAGTTTTTCTAAAACCAACAAACATCCCTTGTACATTTTCATCTGAAAGAAGTATTTGAACCATAACTGTGTGTGTGGGCTGTGTTTTTGTATTAAAATGCCTCATCCCTGCTGCATTGAGTTCATTCATTTCCTGCGGAAAACGAATTTCTCTCTTTTTTTTTAAATTTTACACTTATTCTCATTTACTATTTTTTAGGTTTAGTTTACGTGATAAAATTCTGTAAAATTTTGAAAAAGAAAAAAAAGTGGTATTTGAAAAAAAAAACATTCTTAATTTTCACATCTTACATGACAATATTATCTGCACATGTAAATATTTTTAAAACCGTAATCCCGTTTTACTCATTTCGTTTAAAACATTGTCTTATGTCCTCATTAGGTTATGTATACCTCAAAAGGAAAAGTTGATGTCAGAATTGATCAATTTAACTTTCCTCTTTTAATAGTTTACTTGAAATAATGTATTTATCACATATGTGGATTTGTATGTCTAACTAAAATACTTATTGTCTTCTCATTTTAGACTCTTCAAAATATGATGCACGAAGAACTTTCACATTTAAAATGCATATTGGACGTTCCTCAAACGTAGAGCTATGTTACACACTGAATGATAGCGTATTTAACATTTTAGGATTGTACCTTTCAAATTTATACGTATATAAACACAAAACCTTATGTTTCCTGAAACAACCGTTCCAAATATTTGATTATTGCAGGATAAAACTAGTTTACCTAAAAAAATTTTATTTTAAATGTGTACGTTTTGAAGTAAAGCTTGAAGAAGTGCATTTAAGACAATCTTTTTTATCAATTTGTTTTATGAAAATCTTTTGAGTTCTTCTGTTCCATGTCCTGCACTTTAATGGTGACAAATAGACACCAAACATCACGTCTTCTCCTACAGTACCTTAATGCTGACTAACAGCAAGAGTTTGCTCACCTGCGTTAGCGGAGGCTAGTCGCTCTTCCCTTAGGCAGCTGATGGTTCTTTTTCTCTCTGAATGGCCCGAGGCCTCGGGTCGAACCCTCTCATTCAGAGAGATCTGCTGTCTGCCGCCCTTCATCTGCCTCTCTCTCGGCCTCCGTTTGCTTTTTAACCAATTACAGCTTCTTTTCAGGCAATTAACGTTTGTTGTCTCTTCTGTAGACCACGTTCTGCCCCTCAGGTCAGCCCCTCAGTATGTCTGTGCTGCAGCGTGTTAGTAAATCGAGTGTGAGTCACTATAGTTAGGTTTAGGTAAGAAGGGTGACTTTACTATGAAGAACACGTTATTGTTTTTCTTGCAGAAATAGATGTGCACCCACACACTTTTTTTAGATATCGAGGTGGACCCCCTTTTTCCTTCAGAACTGCCCTAATCATAGATTCAAAAGGCATAGATTCAAAAAGTTACTGAAAAAGTCAGAAGATGGGGACACAGTGGTCATAATGGGATGGATACGGTCAGCAACAATACTGTGGCTGTGAAATGCTCAGTTGGTACTACTGGACCAAAAGTGTGCCAGGAAAATATCCCTCACACCACACACCACCACCACCAACGGTTAGCTGATCCATACTGTCATGTTACTGATGCCAGATTCTAACCATAGCATCCGATTGTTACAGCAGAAATCGAGACTCAAATTTTGTCAAATTTTGGTGAACCTGTGCAAATTGTAACCCCATACACCTCATGGTTTGACCGAGATGCTGAACGCACTGAATATTTTCTCTTTTTTGGACCATTCTCTGTAAAACCTAGAGATGGCTGTGCATCCCTGTTTCTGAAAACTCTCTTGGACAAGTATGTTTGTATGATTCAGCCTGGAAATCTCTATGAAGGGCGTTTTGGAGCATAAACAAACACACGCAGTCACTGTGTGAGCCCAGGATGAGTGAGAATAAAATGATTTACTACACAAAAATGTTTGTTAAATGAATCAAACTGAACAGAGACTGAATCACCACGGATTTAATGATTCATTAATACCACGTGTACATTCTGCTCGAATGAACAAACCCACGATTCCCTCTGAATATAAACATAGTCTAGTGTTTATGCAGTTTATTCGAAATTGTGCATGGAGTCAAGGTCTGAACGCTCCCTCGGCAGACACTGGCTCTGCATCCCTCATTATCATAATGAGCATTCGTGCATAAATTACATTCTCCCTAACTTTAATTAACTCCAAAACAGATAATAACATAAATAAATAATTTGTGCTTTTGAATTTAATGTCCTTAAGATATTTTTGTTTGAATTTTTTAGAGGTTTTGACTCGCTGTTTTATTTGAGTTATTTCTGCTGCCTCTCAACGCAGTCACCGTCGAGTTTTCCAAAGTCAAATTTGCCCAAACTTAAGGAAACGCTCTCACACTTCATAAACGGGAACAAGTCAAGCACCGGATATCCGCAGATGCTTAAGCACAGCTTAACATAACCATGGTTTAGCATACCCAAGGCTTCGGTTATAAACCTATACAAATAACACATCAATCAGTCACAACCTACACATACAAACAATGTCCACATGATAAAAAAGCCTTTTTCCTACCATTGGTCTTCTAAAGGTGTAACTTTTTCTTAATGCAGTTTGGTTACCATTCTCAAACAAAACATTCACACTCCATTGATTACACAGAAGGCCTCACGGGGCGCACACAGCCTCACACTATGAAAAAAATCTCATTGATTTGAATGGGATCACCTTTATATTTGCGAAAGCGGACGTTGCTGTCCATGCAGTGTGATTCCGCTCAGACAGAAAGTTTAATTGGGAGGAACTTTGACCTGCGATATTGGTTCATGTGATGCATCTTGAGCCACCACATTGACAAGGTTAGGTCTGTGAGCACTCAATATGGAGTTAGCATAGATCACATCAAACTCAGGTGGTTTTCTTGTGTTAGCATTATACCGTCAAATGTTGCGTTGCTCGCTATTTTGTGTGGATTCTGTTGAAAAAAAAAAAGTATGCAAAGCATCATTCTAGGATGGTATCGATGCATCCTCGGGATTCAGGGAAATAAAGGACTCAGTTGAAAGACCCTTTCAAGTTTCGTAAGCATACTTCAAATCCGTACTTCGAAGGATACAGAACATGGATTGGGACAGCTAGTGACGCATCTACTGTCTTGTCTATTTTCCTTCCAACTGTCTCTCTTATCACCTTAAGCCTGCCTTAAAGACCTCTACACATAATTTTGGATTGAAATTTGCACAAATCTTCGGTTGGCTTCTCAGCAGGGTGCTTTCTGTCTGGGTCGAGGAAATATTGATGCAATGACGCTCCCGGCCTGAAGATGGCATTTGAGTAACAACAGATGCACTCCGTGCCACATGGGGAAACAGGAAAGAAGAATAAAATATGGATGTTGAGCGGTTTATACTGTAGGTGATTTATCACAGGGAGCTGTGTGGAGAAAAGAGAGGATTCGTGTTTATTTCTTTCTTGTTTCCTGTACAAAATCGCTATGAAAATGTGGGATGTGCGCCACTGAGCGGCTCTTTTACATCCTACTCACATAATCAAAAAAGTGCCAGCTTTCATTGGCCAGTTTGTGAATGGTTGTTCTAACTCTGGAATACTCTTGTAGGTAGTGATTGGGGTTTTATAACAGGTGCAGTATGTGATAGGAAGTCAATGTAATTCTAGAAATGGTGCAATGGGTGAATATAGTTGGATATAAGCCAATAATTAACAATAGCAAAGATTTTTTGTAAATCTGGCAATAGTCAGAAATCCTTAATATAGCCTTAAACTAAAGAAACTCATCTCTCTCTCTCTCTCTCTCTCTCTCTCTCAGCATGTAAGATTCATTCTCACATCCATCTTTAATTCTTCCATCAGAGCTGAGTGCAATTTGAGCAGAGACTTGTCAGACCAAAGGAGCAACCCTAAAAACCAATTCCTCATCTAATTAGGTTGCCGTCCAGTGTCCCGCGGTACCTCAAATAAAAAGCAAGCATCAATAATGTACCATCCTTTGCTTCCTGGCTGCAGTTATATACGTGTGTGCGCGTGGACCGGCATGGTATTATAGCCTCGGCTCCTCCCAGGCATGCTGCTGAACATTTAATGACGTCCTCAGGGCAAAACACTTAAGGGTTAACCAGTCCGCAACAGCTCACAAACACACTCTCTCAAATTGACCCCTCCAGCCTACTTGGTTTGGCTTTCCCTGCTTTGGGTACTGGTTGGAAATTCATTGGGAGCTTTTAACCACATTTTCCACAACAGAGGCCTTGAATGAAGAAATCAATCAAGTATTTCTTTTTTTAATAATGTTGCTCATTTTTTGTGCTTTGTGCAAAGTTATTGTCTGGAGGTTTGCTGTTGACCCTTCCAACTCATTCTGACATTCACCAGGGAATTTTGGAGTTGCCTGTTAACCCATAACGCATGTTTAGGACTGGGGTGACTGGAGGATTTTATGGAAACTGGGAACTTAATTAAAAAAAAATCAGGACCAGTCCACTATACATATATACACTGTATGCGACAGAAACGTGCAGAGTCAGTTCTATCCTTAAACCATTAGTTGAACAAGAATGCACATTTTTTGATGCACTGTTTGTCTTTGACGTAAACCATCTTGAGCAATGCCACCATGGTTTTCCTCTCACCTTCCACCTTGCTTCTGCATCAAACTGAATGTTGGAGATATATTAAATAGTTTACCAGATCAGAAATAAGAATATTTACAGAGAAAACCCACTAGTGATGTGTCGTTTGGGAACTCGTGAGAAAAGAGCAGTTGTTCTTGGTCTCTCCTCATTGGTCACTCCTCTACGCTGAAAGAAATGTGTTTCCAAGATATTACCCATTTCTGTCGCATTCACTCTGATGTTACTAGAATAGTGTAGTCAAGTGACACGTCCTGAGTGACTGGCTTACTCCTATCTGATAGTGGAAGTTGGTGGGAGGGCCTTTTTCTGGTAACAAGATATGGGCTGTGTATCCCAAGTCATTGCGAATACTTGGGACAAGCAAAAGTAGAAAGGGGCCAGCAATGGGCCAAGCTCTTTACTGTAGAAAAGGAGAAAAAGAGCATTTTCCTCTTCCACGTTCAACCATTTGTTGTGAAATGATGCTGCTCCAAATTGTTTGTTTAATGACATTGAGTTTATGATGCATCCAAAAATCTGATTTGCCTGTTTACGGGACCGTCACTTTGGCTCAGATCTGGTTTATGTTCTCTTATAAATGAGGTCTTACTCCAATCTCAGTATGCAGATGTAGTCATTAGGTCACATTCATCCGGTGACCAAAATCTCAGAAATCACATTGTACTTTGAGTTCACGATCACATATCTAGTAAAGTATTTCCACCATGAGTCTCACAAAACCATCTCCACGTCCTGTTGTCTGTCAAAACAACACATACAACAACTTTTAGTGGTGAAACGGGACCTGATCATGATCTGTCGAGATTTCCTGAGCCCCAGCACCTCATCAAACACCCGTTCAGGCAGAGCTTTGTCCCAGACAGACATGCAATAATTCAGAAGTACTTGCATAAAAATGCTCAGTATGTGAACTGTCACTCAAACGATGCTCGTGACACACTAAAACCAGTGAACTCTTGCAAAGCATCATGGGAAACGCTCTGACAGACAGCAGGCCATTTAGCATCCAGCTCAGCCAGACAACACACAAGCACTCACTCATACCCCCCACCCCCCCGCTGCTACACCGCCTGCGGGGGTTTCCACGGTGACGGGCCGTGTCAGCGTCAGCCGCTCAAATCTGCCAGTCTGAGCTAAGGGCCTGGCATCTGATTGGCCGCTGCTATGGAAACTCAGGCGGAAGATGCAAGAAAAGGGGGGCGGCTATGCCAAGCAGAGCTTGTTCTGGTCTTTCCCGGATGCCCGGGGCCTCACGGGAGCTCTGATGCAGATGTTTATGAAGAGCTGAAACTGGTGGAGTTTGAAACATGCGGCAGCGAACTGAAGATCTCTCACTTTTTCACTCTGTTTGTGTCCGAGTGAATCAGCGTCTGAAGCTTCCTTCCAGTGGCGTAGCATTGGGCAACATCAATTCATTTAATTTGTTTATTCAATTAATCTGATGCCAAATAATCTGTGTACGAACCAAAATTATGCAAATGTCAGTGGTATAATCATTCCAGGTCGAAGGTTCGAGGCCAACTAGAGCTTGTATGGGTTTGTAAATTCTCTGCACGTCTTCTCCAATCCAAAAACTGGCTTCAGGTAAATTTTCACCTCCCCTCCGACTGGGAAGGTCTTGTCTGTTCTGTTTCCAAGAACAGTCGCTCCATCTTCCAAATCATTCACAGTTTTATTTTCACACGATAACTTCTGAACCGTTTCAGAGATACATTACTTGCCACAATACACTTGAAGAAGAACCTGCTTGCTGCACCTTTCCACCATGTTGTTTGGTGTATAAAGAATGGGAAATCACATTTAGCACAGGCAACTTCTTCTTTTGAGCCCCGTATCTCACTTATTCCTCCAACCAGACTGCTTGAACCATTTTTGAGACTTAATCTGGAAGTGGTTTCTGTAACAAACCTTTACCGGAACAAAAATACAGAAACCAGTATGAAATGGCCCTGAAGAACTACATTACTTGTGATGTCCTTAATAACTTTTAGAGTTCAGGGCCTAGAGTTCAGAATTTCTCCAAAGCATCACTTGGTTCTCCTGGGTGGATTGCTGATTAAGTTGTACCGTGCTTCACTCAGATGAATGAGTGCCAGTGCCCCTGTCAGCAAGAACTTTTGGCCCAAGAATGAAATTTTTATTATGTGGGCCAAGCTTGGCCCAACTTTGGCCACTCTTTGTGCCAATATTCGGTGTGGCACAGAAGAATTGAGCCACAGATCTTTAGTAGTTATTAGCTTTTCAGAGACTTCGGCCAATGTGTGGCCTTTTTCTGGTAACAAGACTTTTCCGTTGCGGTAAATGTGGCAAGCAAAAGCAGAAAGTATGGGCCCAGAGATGGGCCAGGTAATTATTGCTATGTTGGGAATGACCTTTGTTGTCATTGACATAATAGGTGAGTATTATCAATATTATTGCTTGTGAGACCTATTGCGCCACATACATGTATGTATGAGGATCTGTGGGCATAGAGGGGTCTTGGGATGTCAAAAATGTCAGGTTTGCAGTTGATTGAGGCCTGGCTGTGTTTCCTCTAGTCTTTCTGCCAGCTCCACTCTAGTCTCAGGCTTGTCTCTCTGTCAGCCTACATACACTTACTCTCCTTCCATATAGCATTAATTCAACATCCCCTTCATTACACCCTACCACTGGAGGATAACATAACCGCTGAACGAGGGAAAAAGCAAATTAATGTTTGCATTTATGTGAGGATTGAGAAAATAATTCATGGGGATACAGTAGGAATGCATGGGTGCTAGTGTGTATGTGTATGTCCATGTGTTTGGCTCTTGGCAGCTCATTACAGCTCAGCATGTAATTGGCCAGACAGGTTGCCCCAAGGAACCCTGGGAACAGAGCTGGGGGGCAGGAAATGAGCAGTGACCACAGCAGACCACTCCAGTGAGTGTGTGTCTCTGTCAGGACCGCACTGTTAATCATACAGTTAGCTTTTGCTAACCCGTACTCGGCCTGTGACTTGCTAACAGACCTATGATTGTAAAGCTGTTAACAAAAATATGCTTGCATTTGAGAGTGTCTGTCTAAGTCTAAAGGCTAATTAAGAGATGATGAGGATAAATATTTTAAAACCGCACAATTTTAATGTTTGGGATGGCTTATCCATATTACATATCTTCTCAAAATTGTTTATTTCCTGGCTTACAATCAAATTCTAAATAGTTTAATGCTATTTTTGTTTTCATAAATGAAATGACTGAAAAATATTACAAAGCAGGTTATTTGTTGTTATTGTTTGTAAAAATAATTTCGCACATGTTTTTTTTGTTGTTTAAATGAAGGAATAAAAGGAAAAACGAAACCATTTACATTTATTTTATAAATCATTTTAAGCAAATAAACCGATGTTTGAAGTCATTTGGACGTCTGCAAAATAATTATAAATGAACAATTTGTGTGCCTTAATTCTAATTAAATGTTTACGTTAACTGTTTGTCTTTCAAATTTTAGCGCGTCGACGTTTGTGCGTTACGTACAACCCGCGCATGCGCAATTCTAAGTTGCCTTAGATTCAATTCAGGTGAGGAGACAGCCGCAGATTAATTAATGAAGACGCCGCCGTGGATAAACAGTGAACTGTAAGTTAAGTTATTATTGTAATATTACTCATACCTAATGTTCTCATACTCATGTCACTGCATATTGACATTATAGACTGTAAATAATAAACCCATACAGTTTGAGAAGTTGACAACATAGCGTCGTTATCTCGTGCCCAAACACAGCTTTAATATTAATCTTTCGTGAAAACGGTTATTTTATACGCTACATAAACCGAAAAATAGTTTAACTGGTTGAACCTTGAGGGTTGTTTAAAGATTTGAGCTTGAATTAACGTATATCAACAAATCCATCGATTGAAGGTTTTAATGGTTGCAAACTCATAAAGAACCGTTTCAACGGTTGCAAACTTAACGACATGCCAATAAGATTAAAACAATTACCTGATGAGATTTGGCTACTAAACTCTATAGTCCTGAATGGCAAGGTGAGGGCTTTTACAAAAATACAATTTCTCTCCATGACCCACTTTCATCCTCCTTAAAATTACAGAAAGTGTTCAGTAAACCTGAACGCCTCTTGTTTCACATTTACTCACGTTTCTTTTTGCTGCAAAAACTTAGAAAAATCTAATCTTTAAAAATACAGTTTGTAAAAGTTTTCCAGTCCCCAAGTTTTCATATTTACTACTGTGAAAGGTAAACTACAATCAAAAAGAAAACTGAAGCTTTTTATAGACATAAAAGTGAGAAAATTGTAAATATTGACATTTAGTAAAAAAAATTAAAAAAAATTGCTGTACAATCAAGAATACTATATTTGACATGTTTTCACCTTTAACTTTCTTGTAGCCATTTAAATAAGATTGAGGTGGTACAATTAGGGGAAAATACTTATCATTTTAATTTGTGGAGGCATTATTTACATAACATTCAGCTTCTAAACATTATAAAAAATATATATAATGGTTTAGACTATATTGTCAAATGATTATTTTGAGTTGTTATCATTTATAGTCTGGCGAAGGCCAGTGAGGAGTATGACCACAAATTGCTGCAACACAAAAAAATAATAATAATAATTAATTTTTGTAAGTATTGGATGGTTTATTCATGCCCTTAATAAACTGTTGGTAATTAGCTGCAGTGTGTCTGACTGTGTTAAGGGAAAGTGACGTGTGTTGCTGAGGAATGAGATGATAGCACTGCGGAGAGATTTCGGAGCCCGGTGACGGCTTCACATTTAATCAAGTTGAACGGCTCTCGCCCCGGGTCATTTGACTGGGTCATTGTGCTCGTATGTTAATGTGGTTAATTAATGGGAGTGTGAGAGGAACTGCTCTCCTGTGTCTGAGTGTGTGTGAGCGGGATGCATATCCTGGGGCGATGAGGTCGAGCTGGAGTTTTGGGAATGACTGGTGGTGAGTAGTTAAACTCAGGTAGAGACTTGCCTTAAATTAATACAGTGCGTGTGTCTCTTCTGCCGGTAATGAGGGTTCCTGTTTTTCCAAGAGTGGACGATTAGAATTCAGCTCAGGGTTTATTGGGCAGAAGTGAGTGTTTTTAAAGAGAACTATTTTCAAGTAATACTTTATTTGATTGGTGGTGTTTTAAAGTAGTTTTTTTAAGTTTATTTATTTATGTTAATGGAAAGGTTAATGTTTTTACTTTAGAACTATTTATAGAGGATTTGCACATGTTGTCATGGTACCCAGTAGTTGCAGAGTGACTGGCATGAACCCTGTTCATGCTCTAGAGGTGAATGTGAGTTTCACCCACCAAAACACTTTTTTTTTTTTTTTTTTTTAACTGACTGCTTGAACAGAGTTTCAAGACTTTCAGGGACACCACTCTACAGACTGCCAAAATCCAAAGGAAGAAACTAATGGAATTCTGTATTTCCAACTACAACTTGGATTTTAGGACATTTCTTGTCTTGTTGGTCAAACATTTGATTAAATAACCATCTTTGCAATTTAAAACAAAGTCTTTACTTGTACCTTCAAGGAAACATGGTTTAAACGAGGAAAAAAAGCACTCAACATGAAATAGACCAACTAGCTGCCTTTGGAGGATCAAAAGGACTTTTTTTGTTGATTATTTTATGTATTTGATGAGAATTTTGCCACTGTTTGCAATCTTTTTGCACTAACGATAATGGGTTCGTTACAAACATGAACGTGTGAGTGGGACCGCTTTAGCTTGCTAACAGGTCCTGTAATAGAAATGATTAGTATATACCTCTCCACCAACAACCAGAATGTCTGTATATATCTGTTAAATTCTGGTAAAAATTGATCAGGCAGCAAAGCTTTTGTACGCATTTAAGTTTTTCTTTTCGTGTATTTTATTGGTGTTTATATCAGGAACATATTAATGTTGGGAAATTCTGCAGTACCCAGCCCTATTATTAACTTATCTAGGTCATAACAACTGAACTTGTTTTTTATGTTCTTTACAGGATCTTCAATCTGATTATCTGATCTCGAACGTAGACCATGGCTCTTTCAGCTTGATTGGATCCGTCTTTAAGCCGTGTACGCTCTAATCTGGTGAAAATCATATTTGTGAGATCTGAGGCGACACAGTTCATCGCTAATCGTTGGAGGTAAGTGAAATACTCTCTACGTTTGCTTACTCATCAAAATTCAGATACTCCCCCAAACACAACCAGCACATGACCCGTCTTGAGTCTGCTAATGTGGCTAAGTGTTGTACAAAAACCCATTTTCCACGTGTCCTCCCAGACGCTTCAGGCAGAATAGCTGTGTGGGAGACGGATGTAGAGTGACAGCTTGGGTAGATTGGCCCACGAGCAGCAGTCGCCTGTGGCACTGACATCACACACATACAACACGCTCACCCTGACTGTGGGCGATTGTGTGTGTCGTGTGGGAGGAATCGCCACCGCACTAAAAACCTCATAATGAAGCCTGACACTGAAGATGAGGAAGGGGAGGAGACAAGCAATCGGGTCACCCTGCCCACTTTTGACTGGGAGGAGCTTCACTTGGACACCAATTGTCCATTAATGAAAATGGCTTTTGTAAGTTGTGCTCATTGGCAGAGAGAATAGTTTAACTTCCTGTCTCTTTGAAGGGCGCGATAATGCACCTTTTAGAGCTTTTAGTGTCTTGTTACATATATAGTTAAAATGAGATATTTGTATGAGATTAAACACAAACTACAGATGGTGGGATCAGTTTTTGGCTTTTTTTACTCATTTTTATTAAAATGATTGATGAATACTGTGAAGGTGAGGTTTTTTGTTGCTTTTTAATTAAAAAAATTGTTTAGTGTTTACTAACATTGACTGGACTGATAGCCATAACCAGCCTCAGAAAATCATCTCAGCTCCATCCAAGTCATTGCTCTTGGACCATTTTCGACTCTCTTTAAATTAGTCCTCTGAACCTAAGCTCCATGGGATCAAAGACTTTAGTTTACTGATTTATGCAATGGCTGAACATTTGAATGGAAATCAGTGCCTTTGTAGAACCTCTGTGATGAACACAGTTGATCTGATTGGTTGCATTGTTGTGGCTCAGAAGTAAATGTAGGCAAAGACTGTAAGAGGTGCAGCAGATAAAAAGGTGGAGAGCTAGAGTTTTTATGTTGTGCCTGAAACTCGTCCCAGAGCCGTGTTTGAGGCATCGTGTAAAACCCCTGTCACAGCATCACTGGGAAATACACGGCAAACACACTCGTGCTCAATCCGCTGATCAGAGCACACAGACGCGGCCAATTTGCACTTCTAAGCATCTGCCTTAAACCACTGTATGTGAGCGTGTGCATTTAAAACTCTGTTTCATGCAGCAAAAAATGTACCTGTTAACCTGTTTGACAGATCAAAGCGCTCGGCTAATCGCTAAACATTTAGCTCGTGAAATGAGAGTGAACAGCTCTCGTAGGGTCTGGATTCTGAAATCAGGCCCTGCAGACACTCGCTGTGTTACACGAGTGCTTAAAGCATTGGGCAATCGCAGCTCTTTAGAGCTAAATTAAAGTCATCGTTCAACTTGACGTGAACACTTATTTCTATTTTACGTTTTGATGCCATAAGCCTGATTTAAACAGATTGAGGATTTGAAATATTATCAAGATTTTTAAAAGAAAACCAGCTGTGAAGTCCTGAGTACAAAAATGATCCAAAGATTTAGATCTGTCCGTCTATCTCGATCTGACTTTTTACTGGAATTCTGAGAAATAAAACATTGCATGTAAACTAGTTGTCAAGTGTATCTTTAAACTCCCAGCTTTTGCCCCGACTTAAAAAAATGGTTTGATCAAAACATCTAAAGACACAGTGGACAGCTCAAAACTTCTTCTTTCATTGTTTTTATTTTAAGCAAATAAAGTTGATCAGGTTCTGTTTGATGACCTTTAAGAATCAATGACTAACAATTAATTTCTAATCGAACAGACAATAATTCAAAAACACATGCTTGTGTTTTTAATGAACAGGTGGAACGTAGGTTTATTTATTCACAACTCTCTTGCCATCGTCTTTACCGTACATGAGAATTTTGCAGGCATGAAAAGATGATGTCCGCTCACCTTGCGAATTCCTCCCAGAGACAACCTTTCTTTTCAAGGGGTTGAATTTGCATTTGCTCTGTGTAGAGTTATTTCCTTATTTTATATATAAACAGATGCTGACAGCAATAACAGTTGTTGTAGTCACCCAAAAAGCTCCATTCCCTTTATTTCAGTTTTGACACCACCACCAAGTCCACACATCAAGACCAAGTGTCTGTTGTTTGCTAAACAGCAATCCTCGTTCAGCCCCTCACCTCTCTCTGATCAGCAGCCAGAAGTCAGTGCACTGATGTTTCTTTTCTTCTCCCTCAAACCACCCAAAGCGAGCTGGACAGATTGAGTCCAAAGCCTGCGCTGAGCCGTTTAAAACAGTTACCTGAGCTTAACACAAAGGCCTCGCACTAATTGACGTGGACAGCGAGAAAATAGGATCTGTCTCAGAACATCTCTTTTTTTCCGCGGGCTCCCTCTCTTTCTCTCCCTCTTTTCTCCGGACGGATGAAAGGCCATCATTCCATCATGTGTGGTTAGCGTTTTCTTCGTAGCCTGAAGTGAAACAGGAAGTTCTTAACTGTTCAGTGGCTTTTGCTTGAGGCAAGGTTCTACCCTGCTCTCGATTTCACTCGCTTTCTTCCCCCACCCTCCAACACACATACACGTGCACGTACTCACACTATTCAGAGGGCATCTGCCTTCATATCCATCTATGCTTAATAGTGCACATGGTGGAGCCTCGTCTCAGTACGGCTTGTTTTACTGTGGAGGGCTATCCCTTCTTGAAAATGATGCATCATTTAGGGCCATGGGCAGCACTGTGGTGTAGTGTTTGGATCAGTTGCCTTTCAACAAGGCGGATCTTGGTTCACTAGTGTCTTCCTTCAAACTTAGATCTCCTACAGGGTGATCCAGAAAGCTCCCATATTAGTGAGTGTGACCTGTCCTGAGTGTACTAGATCCTGGCATCAGTGGAGCCCCATGAACTTCACTTTTGAAATGCACATTAAATAATCTCCCACATTCTGGAAAAAGAGAGAGAGAGTGTGGAGGAAATGAAGACGAGACGGATGATAAAACCGAAACATTGATAAGAGGCCGTGAAGTGGAAGAAGGAACATGTGAATGCAGCCACATTGAGATTCCAGGCCTGTAACTGCTGGCAGCCGTGTGCTAGCGGAGATCTGCTGCTGTATAATTGTGAGACCGCAGGGACTGCAGCTCTGACCAGCCTGTCAAAACATCATGACAATCGTCCCTCAAACACACCACAGACAGGCCAGAGAGAGAGGCAGAGAGACAGAAAAAGAGAGTGTCATCGGTTTGACTGATACCTACTTCTAATTACCAGCTCCCTCTGACATTTCTAATATAACCTCACAGATCCAGTTCACTGTGGTTTTTGTGGAAGCTGTGTGGGTGTCCTGGTCTTTCCATTGCGTTTTCGCCTGGTTTAGCGATTCCACATCGCTGCGTTTTGAGGCTAATTAGTTTGGATATTAGCAGGAAGAAAACCCCAAGCAGCTTCTAAATGTCACCCAGTTTCCCCACAGACGCAAACAGACTCCGGTTCATGCTCCCTGCCCTGTTCTCCACCACCCTCCTTCAGAAAGCGCCGCAGGGAAAACTAATGGCTAAGAAGCATCAGCGTTGGGTCGCAGACATGAGCAGAATGCCAAACCAGTCTTTTAGTGCTCTCTCAAACAACTGGGAGAACTGGAAAGGGCCAAGAAATAAAGATGCTGTAAAGACCATCAGAGAGTCACCAAAGATGGATAGAGAGAGACGCTCACTGGACTAGGAAAAATTGTTAGTCTGGTCTGTTTAGAGATTATTTGGTGTCATCAGTTGGCCTGTTTGAAGGTTATTGGTTGGATTTTTCCATAAGTCAGTCGGCCTGTCTAGGTGATGCTCAATCTGTCTTGAGGAAAGTCTGTCTGAACACCTTTCTTTTAATTGGTTCGTCTGTTTGGAGTTTGTTCAATTGGTCTATTACAAAGTGTAATGGTTCTCGAGCCAATTTATTCAGTCTTTATAAAGTTTCGACTGTCCTTCGATTTGTCTGGGATATTGTCGCTCTGTTTGGAGATTGGTTGGTAAGTCATTCGGCCTGTCTTTAGGTAATTTCGTTGGTCATGGGATCTCTGCAAAGGTCTGTCTGCAGGGTGGTCTGTCTAAATGTAATGAACAAAACCCCAACCAAACGAATCAAATGACAATCAGATTTAAAGGCTCATAGTCCTTAATTACCGACCATGTTACTAATGAATTTGTGCTGGTTCTTCCTTCGCTTCTTCAGACTTAAACCGTTCCCTAAACAACAGAAAGGGTTTGTTCTGCTCTTGCTGACCAAATACATGTGTGGCTGGTCTTTTTCTGCCATCTTAATGCAATCTTTAAATGGGATCAGATACAATGCAGTGGTAAAAGTGGTATCGCAATGCTTTGAAAGGCCAAAAGGGTCACTAACCACGAATGCAGGCCAAAATAATAGCCAAAAAATGTAATAATAGTTCTTTGATTACACCATTTTTGTGATCGTTGAGACTATTGAAATTGCACCACACTATTGCAAGTGCTCTCGAAAAGGAAGAGTTTTATCATTCAAATCATTTGTCACTCTGTCTGTTCTTTCAAAAAGTCTGGTCATTAAGCCTGTCTGGAGGTTATTCTGTGGGCTGTCCATCCATTGATCTGTTTTGGAAATGATCTGTCCGTAGATTGGTTGTTGTGTAGGCTATTGTGGCATTGCTTTCTGCAGGTGCCACCATAGGAGAAAGAAGTCATATGTTAGCATTTTAAAAAGTTTCATTAACTATTACTAATGTATACTAATTTCTACAAGTCGTTTGTTCAGACAAACATCTGATGAAATCTAATGGATGTTGTGGAGTGAAATTTACGATATCCTCCTTCATGAGTTTCCTTCCATCTATGCAAAAACAGCTTGTCTTGAAGCGTTAGTAAGTGTGTTCCAGGCGTGTGTTGTTGTGTTTACATCAGTGTGTTAAAAGCCCTGAATATAAACACAGATCTTGCCGTTTGTTTTTATTTGTGTGAACGTCAGGATGATGAAATGATATCATAAAAGTTCCGCTATATGTGAGTGAAGCAACGATCAGAGCCCGAATGGCTGTTTGTATTAATATTCCCTCAGGTGTGAAAGTGGAAAGATGAAATCAGATGTGGCTCTGATGTTACGCCTCCTGATAAACTGATATAATTAAAAATAAATATAAACCTTCTCTTTCCCGCCCTGCCGCGGGCCATGGAAGTGTGAGGTAGATTTCCTTTGAATGCAGCCATGGTAATTTCTCTAAAATCATCAAATCTGACAACAAAGAAATGAAGATCTCTTGCTAACTCTCTCTCGCTCAGCTCTGAGATTCACTGAGGCCTTGAAATGAATCCAAATTGAGCTGTAAAGTGGAGTAAAAATTGGAGAGAACTGAGCGGAATCCTTGCTAGTTTCCTGTCATAAGCAGCAGATATTTGGATGTACTGGGGTAGTTAGTATATTTCAATTTGTTGTTGACTCTTTTATGTTTAACTCTGCTGGGTGAAACACAATTACCAATACTGGAGACTAATTAAACCCGAAATTTATAAATACTTGGTAAACAAAAAAATTTGCCTTATTGTTGGGTTTAATGTATATTTTAAAGTCAGTGTTTGTCTCTGTATTTATAAGTTATCACTGTTTCATAATAGTTTCTGCAGTTACTCATAAGGGAATGATAATTTAGGGAATTAGTCCTGAATATAAAACCCCAAATGCTCATTACCTGCAAAAATGTCAGACAGCAGCCTTACGGCAAGAGGTGGTTTTAAATAAAGTTAAATAACTTTTTGGACATTTTATGCTTGCTACCCAGAGATGGAGTGACTGGAAGTTTAGCTACTTGTGTTGTGGAATGAATTTCATTGAATAAGTTTCCAACTCATTTAGGATTTTATGGGTTCACAGTAAATGTGAAAGTGGTATATTGTATATTCCACTATACAAAGCTTAGTATATTCAGAGGTTCTGTTACTTGGATTGCTCAACAATTACTGCTTGTATTTCTTGAGAAAACGGACTTAGAATGTAATTTCACAGTAAAAATAACAATTTAAAAAAATAAAGTGCAATGAGATTGACCCGAAATGTAATATTTTTTTAATATTATAATATTTATTAGTTTTTTTTTTATTATTTTTATTATAAACAATGGAAAATAAGATTGTACTTTACATTTTTCTTTATTTATAATTAACAAAATCCACACTTAAATGTGAATTAAATGCAGTGAATAATTATTTAAACAATAATGATTAAGGCTAAAAGTTGTACACTTGTGAAAATGCATGAACCAACCTCCATGTATCTTTCATTTTTATTAGCCAAGATAAAGATTTACCATAATTGGTTGCTATGCAAACATGGGTTTGCCCTTTCACTTCGCAGATTCACATTTATTTTCAATGGTCAATATTTTACAAGACAACATAATAACGAATTAAATATGATACAATCTACGTAAACCATATCAGTTGTTGTCTAGATGTTTCCAACATAAGGTCCAGAAAACCGTGAGATATTTAGCGGTACTAAACTAAAATAATAGAATATTAAAAAAGTAGTCTAAAGTACTGTACCAAAAAATAGTTTTAAAATAAATGTGCAGGAAACACTTTAATAGAGGATTCATGATCAAGCACGTTATAAATAAAAGTACCGGTAATAATATATTTTTTTTTTGAGGAAGTTGGGCAATCCCACCAGACCGCACTGAGGCTCTTCAAACTGCAACTGCAACCACTAAACCACCAGACTGGCCCAACTCAAACAATTTCTGATAAAATAAGAATTTCTCCCTCTACTTGTTCTCATTAGGCCCCAGTCACATGACCTCGCTGTCCGTCAAAGACGTCTCAGAGTTAATCACCTTCTCCATCCTGGCTTCTTCTTTTCCTCTCTTGCTCCCTTTCTCTTCCTTCTCTGTTTCATGCTCTCTAGCTTCCCTTTAGAGAAAGTTTCAAGAAGTTTCTATAAATTAATAAAGATCTGCTGGTGTATGAAGGCGATCTGGCTTTGAACGGGAGCGTATTGATCTCGCAGGTGAAGCTGGGATCAGCACTTCAAACAGAATGTGTTCTTCCACCCGAGAGTTTGGAAAGGCAGACGCTCACTCTCTTGCTACAGGAACCAGCAGACCCTCACAACTGCAGACCACGACCACTCTTTGGATTGCTCCTGCTGAGGCCAACAATAACACTCATAATCAGAATAATGATTTCACCTACAGGGTTGCTTCAGTAAAACAATTAACATTTTGTCATGAATTACACATCCTCATGGATTTTCATGCTAAGGGATGTGTGCATGACTGTTAACGTCACGAAGAGGCGGAGAACCACCTGATTCAACATATGATTAAATCCACTGAGTGCAATTATTTAAAAAAAGTGCACCAAGGAACATTTTAGTTTAGTATAATTACTACATTTGGATTATTTTAGTAAAGTGCTTCATTTTGCTTATTTATTTTGTACTTAAAGCTGGTATCTATTGTATAAGATCAACAAATGCACCAACACCTACAAGAAACAACAGCGGGGGGATGTGTGGTTAGCCAGTAGATACAGCTTCTTACATTAGCCAGAACTTTATGATTGGTGGACTTTATGATGTAAGCAATTAATTACATGTTTCCACAACAATTGGGTTTTCTTAAATAGCATTTGATTTTTATTTTGTTTTTTTGGACAAAAGGCTGAGAAATTATATTTTTATGTCTTGGTGTATTTTTTGCTGACCTTTTTGACCCAGTCCTTGATGCAAGGCACCTTTACTCACAACTTATAACATTTTTAAGCTGCCTTTTAAAACCATGTTCTAATATGCTCATCAGTTGTATCATTACTATATTTGTATACAAATCTTTCTTTGTAATTCCTTACAAGAAGTAGACTTCTTTTAAATCTAGATGATTTTTATTTTTTTTTCCCCTGGAAAACGAACTTGACAAATGAACGCTGGCATTCTTTTGTCCAGTTTGCACTGGAGCTGAATCACTGAAAGAAACCCTGAGCTGTGTGCGCTTTTTATTATTGTCCCTGCAATTGACAGAGTGGAAAAGTTCCTAGTAAAAAGCAAACAGGAAAGCCTTCTCACCTTCTTTACTCACTCATTTTACTTCAATGGAAAAAAAGTCTATAGTTATTTGAGCTTTTTTTTTTAGAAGATAAAATTCAATTAATGTAACTTGATTCAATTTCTCCATTGACAAAAAAACCCAAATAAAATGTATTGATTACCAAATTTTGTGAATAATTTAGAATTAATTCTCTCATTTAAAAATATCATACAGTATCTGCTCTGCTATCGTTTTGGGGCATAAATGTGCCTCGTCTGAAAACCGTGGGTGGGTGCCAATGAAATTGTATTAGTTTGTCACAAGGAGAACAACCAATGAAAGCTTGATCTTTTGATCATGTGAGCAGGATGTAAAAGAGCTGCTCAGTGGCGCTCATTCCACATTTTAATAGCAACTTCGTGCTACACAGCGTAAAAAAAAATCCACATTTTTGTAAAACAGCTCCCTGTGATCTATCACCAACAGTATAAACTGCTTGACATTCATGATTTTGTGTGTGTGTGTGTTCTTCAATTTCTTCCCTGTCATTGTCTTTTTCTGTCCTGTTTCCACGTGTGGAATCTCAATTCTGACCGGTGTGTAGAGAGGCCTTAAGGGATTTACCCAATGAAGTCATTTTGAGCCCTTTAGAAATACCAACGATTTAAAAATTTTTGCTTCTCTTTACATAATCTTTCATTCATTTTCCAACCTGCTTATTCCCTTTTTTTGGTGTCACGGGGGTCTGCTGGTGCCTATCTCTAGCACACATTAAGGAAGACGCGGGGGTACACCCTGGACAGGTCGCCAGTCCATCGCAGTACATAATCTCTCTCTTTTTAAAACTAAAACTTGAAATGTAAACATCTCTTGCTCATGAACAAACACCTGGCAGTATGCAACAAGTCCCCAGTCTTGCTTATCCTCATGTCTGCATGCACTCGCTCAGATCTAGCTGCTCAGGGGTCTATTGTTTTGCTGCATTTGCTTGTTTACTTATTTTTTTTGTCCACCTCCTCCTTCTGTGGAAGGCCTGTCGTCCCTCGATCTGTTTTAAAAGCACTCTGAGAATCGGCTAATACTGCTCAATAATACGACTGAGCTTTGAAGATGCACAGTTGTGCCCAGCCTGGGCAACATACAGCCTGCCACAGATAGAGAGAGAGAGAAAGAGAGAGAGAGAGAGAGAGAGAGAGATAGAAAGTTGGGCTCCAATTATAGGATCCTCCATTGTTTCTGGACAACCTTGATACAATTCACAAAGCGTCTGCAATTTGAGTATATAGGCTGCCAATTTATCCTGCAGTTTCCCAGCATGCTTTGCTCAGTTAATCAGTGTTCTCATTTGCATACTTCAGCAGTGGAGGAGGGACTTTTGAGGGTTGGCTGAGCGCTTCTGAGGGGGTCTGATTTGATTGGTTGATCTGTCTGTCAGTATTTGTGTAGCCCTCCAGGCCCCCCTCCCTCACAGTAGAGTACAGTCACATAGGCTCCTGCTCAGAGAGCGAACAGGCCTCCTGTCAGAGGCTCGTTTGCCATTCCCTTTAAAGCCGGACGGAGCGTCTGTACCTGTCAGAATGGCTGAGAAGAGAAGTGTTTGTGTGACTGACTCTAACACACACACAGGGGCCGGCTGGATCTCACCCACCCTCCAGACAAACGCCTTCATCTCACACTTCAGAGAAAACACTCCACCAGAGCTGAGCCCAGCAGGAAGCAGAGATATTCCAGTCCAGAGCCAGTTCAACATCGCTGACCTTTTAATTGAGCGTGTGAATGAGTGGATCCTTCTGGAACTGAACAGCGCTTGCGTTTGGGCTGATCGATTTTCTGGAAAATCTTTATTTTGGTCATAATTTAAGTCACGTATGTTTTTATGATTAAAATGCATCACAATGTTGTGTTTATCATGTTTTTCAGACCTGTTTTCTAAATCACCGAGCTAGTAGTTAGCTTTACTTGCACGTTAAAACAATGAGAAAGAACACCAGCACATCACCATAACAAAACTTATTTTACCTCACACAGTGATATCTTGACCCTCATGTACTGGTGAGAATGTACTTTAAGACTGTTCCTTATGGTGTCCATTTTTCCCTCTTGGACACGTTTCTTTAGATCTTGCTTCCAGTGTTTCTCTTGAGTGCCATATTTCATCCATACTTTGAGCATCACTTAAGGGAGCATCAAAGTATTTGTTTCAATATTTGTTAACTGCCCTGTTCCTCGTTTTCACTATTTTTTACTCCTTTTATATTCCAATAGATTGTGCCACATTATATTTTTACATCTCTCTTCTTCTAGTGAAAACCAATTCTTCTATTCACCCACCACCTCTTTTGCTACTGCTAGTTTTTTCTTCTACTCTTCTACTTTTTCCATTGCTTCCTTTTCTGCTTTTTCTCTTTCCACTACTTGTTATACTACTACCACTTCGACTTTTAGTTCTTTTACTTTCTCTTTTTCTAGTTTTTCCTCTCTCTGCTACCTTTTTGACTTGTTCTACTATTATTTGTTTTTCACCAGTTACTTTGTCATCTACCACTACTAGTTCTTCTACTACTTGTCCTTTTTCTTCTGTCTTCTAAGTTCTTTTGTTCTACCACTACTGGTCCCTCTTCTACACCCTCTACTTATCTAATGTTTTCTTCTAAGTTCTCTTCTTCTACTCATCATTTTTGTTCTACATCCTCTTCTACTTCCACCATAGTTCTTTTACTACTTGTCCTTTTTATTCTTTCTTCTTCCACTACTAATTGTTCTTTTTTCTTTTGTCTACTTCCTCCTTTTCTTCTATTACTACACTTTATTCTTCTACTACATTTTTTTTATCTTTTACTTTTTAAATTGTTACTTCTACCACTTAATAATTGTGTTTTTTTATTTACTCATAATTGTTCACTTTCCACTACTTTTTTCCGCCAACTTATTAATCTTTTCATTCATGTTCTTCTTTTTAATATAATTAGAATAAAATAACATGTTACAAATACTGTATTTGTGTGAAAATGAACTTTTAAAAAGTTGTAACGGAGTAGATACATCTTTCATAGAATGAGATGAAGGAATGTGATAGTCTGGCGGCCTGGTGTGAAATCATATAAAAGGAAGAAACTCATTGGAGCTGTTCCTATGAAAATGTTGACCGCTTAAATAATAGCCGTGTATTTTTTTTTCAGTCTTAACAAAACTCGAGTTCTTCTGTAAGGCTGTGAAATTTAGGGAACATCTGACTGAGAAGTGTCCATGTTTTTATGAACCCACTGAGCAAATTTCCAGGAGTTTGGATTTGAATTTTATCGTCTTATTGCAAATGGAGATTTGCAATTCCATCCAGAGCAGAAAATGGGAAGTGAGACCCATAACCTTGACTGGCATTCACTCCCGTGTGAGAGAGAGTGCGTGTGTTTTATATGCATGAGGATTCTTTCATTTGTGTTTTATTTGCGCTCTTCGGTCGGGGAGATAAAGCTATTAATATATATGGCAATGCGAGGAGAGAGGATGTGGCATATGCCTGCGAGCAAGAATATTAAAACTAAGAGAACTATAGTGATACCCAATGCAGGGGCACACTCGCTCACATTTCATTTAGGAGACACGGACAATCTGCTGCTGGTTATTGTTGTGTGTAATCGATTTGCTCGGCCTTCTTAGATCCTAGCTCTGAGTTCCTTAAGTCTCATGGCAACACACCCCACCCCCATCTCTCTCTTTCATTGATTTAGCTTAATTTACTGGATAAAAAAAAGGATTTTAATGTTTTATACAAACTTAAACAAACAAAATACTGACATTTTTCAAATCTTTGATTTTTAGATGTGATTTTTGAACGTCACTAAAAGCTCTGTAATGAATGTGTATGTGCAAACAATGAAGTGTGAAGGCACAGAACACCAATTCGAACAGAGGTTTCTTCTCTCTCACTACTGTTTGTTCTACACCCTAATACACAAGTCCCTCCACCTTTGCCATTGTCTACTTTGTCATCTTCTTCAACTACTTCTACAAATATCATTTCTTACATTTTTGCGTTTTCATACTGCTTTACTTCTTCCTCTACTGCTACTAACACTTCTTATCCTTTTCTACTTTTCCTATAACCATCGTTACCAGTTCTTTTCCAACTTGTACTTCTTTCTCTACCACTTCCACTTTTTTTTTTTACAACTTATAATATTCTTCTACTACTACCTCCACTTCCTTTATTACTACCACTTATTTTCTACTGCTTTTTCTTGTTTTACTACCACTTCATTTTTAAAACCTCTTCCTCTACTATCACCACCACTTCTACCATTTCGTATCGTTTACTACCATCACCACGTCTTTCACTGGTACTACCATTTCTATTTCTACTAAATTCACTTCTACCTATACCACTTATTCCTTTACCACTTCATTTCCATCAAGCACTGCCATTACTTCATTTTCAACTTCTTCCTCTACTACTACCACTTCTTTCTGCTGCTTACTTCCACTACTACCACCACTTTATCTGCACCTTCATCTATGACTACCACTTAATTTTCATCCATTAATTAATATCTACCCAAATTTCTACGACTACAACTTCTATTTCCTCTACTACTACCACTTCTATTTTTCTACTACCATTTATTGTTTTCTTATACCAGCATTACCCTTTTCACCCCCCCCCCCAGCTTCTACTATCGCTTACTTATTTCTTTTACTCTACTGCCAACAGCTCTTTTTCATTTCTGCTACTTATGGCTACAGAGTGATATGCATATCACTCTGTTTTGATGCAATGTTCTCTTCTTTTACCTGAACTCAGAGAAACTCTAAAGCAAGTGTAGAAGCCGAGCTGTAAATGACATGAAACACATTTTATTAATTATTGCTCTTCAGTTTTTTTTCTTTGCATTTAGTGTGTGTTATGAAAGAATAGCTTGAGGAATCTGACTGTTAACACTCATCCCTCTCTCTCTTTTTCTCTCTCCCTGAAGGATGAGTGTGTATTCGTGTGTGTTGTCAGGAGAGCATGTGGTGTTATAGAGGGATTAGTGTTTTAATGAGGGAGGTGTGGCTAGGGTGGGCGGGGTCAGTCATTGCCTCAGGCTAAGAGCAGAGGGTCACACACACACACACTCACACACATGCTGGGATGGACACACTCAGGGGGCCTCAATTAGTGGATGGAGGGTAATTCCCCACCTGATACCTGCTGTCGTACTGCGCTGGGCTGTTTCTGCCTGTCTGTCTGTCTCCACCCTTCCTTTTCTCAGCTTTAGCCCTCTTTACTCCCTTTTACGGTCTGTTGTCCTACGCAGGGTTGTTTTCGTCTGTCTCCAGCTTCTCATACTTTACACATCTTTAAAAATGATATTCTCTTTTTGCCTTTCAAGTTATCAGTACTTGACTAACAACATTATTTATAACAATTCTGATAATACTGATAAAAACATTAAAATAATTTTGAAAATTAAGTAAATTTAGCAATTATTTGATCCGTTTAAACAATGGAAAAAAAAACTATTGTATTTACATTACTAAGAAACTATATACATTACCCTAAAACTACATGAACATTAGGGAATAATTTTTATCAATGTTTTTATGGTAATTAATGTGTGATTTTTAATAGTATATATTTTAATCAGTACATAGATCATTTATTTAGGAATTCATAACCACTTAAAATGTGCTTTTTTGTGATTTGTCATTGCCTGTTTTATATATATTCCTAATGCACTATTGGAAAAAATGTATAAAAATTTATTTAATTAAAAATGTAATTAGTTAAGGGTTAAAAATAAAAAGTAAAAAAAAAATATATTTTTTTTATGTATGTTTTTAAGATTTTTTTTTTGTCTTTTTAAATTATAAATTCTAATCATACATTTTCTCATTATGTTTTAAAAACAAACACCAGCAAAAAGAAATGTGAGATTATGAAATTATTAGTTAGTAAATTTAATGCTAGTTTTATTTAAAGCAAAATAATAAAATAATAATTTAGAACATTTTGTGGCAACAGGTTTACTCACGTCAGGGTTCATTTTTGGAAAGTCAAACCTGTAGCTGAGTGAGCTTAAGATCTTGAGACTGATTTTGGCCTTGTGTTTTTGGTCATTTTGATGCTGAAATACCAATCCGCCAGCCATTTTTTAAGCCCTTGTTGAAAGAATAATGGTCACGCCTAAGTTTTTTTTTGGGTCATTGGTGCACTTTTTCTGTGCAGTTGTCCTGTCATCTTGGCAGGTAAAAACGTCAAAAGCACAATGTCTCCAGTTCCTTTGTTGGTAGTGAGGGTGGCAACAAATAGCAGCATTAATGATAAACAGCTGTCTCGCCCCACAACAAGTTCATTTGTTCTTCTCTGAACCATTCAGATGTTCACTGGTGAAAATGAAGACAGGTGTGCAAATGAGCTTTTTAGAGAAGGGATCTTTGAAACTCCATGAAGTGGAGATGTGCCATTTGTTGCTCTCGCCACAACCCCCTGTTTGTGCTCTGTTCATAAGTTGTAGAAATCATTGGCAAGCCTACAATACCTCTGAAGAAAAGGAATGTGTGGGTTTGACTGTATAAAAACGAAATTTTGGGTCAGTGCGTTGATCTTCCTGAGATGACCTTTCATATATATTTGCTGACTTCACTCTGCTCACATTAGTCCTACTTTAAAATCACATTTTCTAATTAGCCTTGGAAAAGTGCTTATAAAGCCAGCGGATGTGTGTTTGTGTGGATGCTGGTGAAGAGTATGTGTGTGTTCGCTCATTTGCATGCCTGTTATCTCAGCTTTCTTTGAATTGTTTTTGTCCCTCTGGAGTTTGGTTTTGAAACCCTCCCAGAAACTCTTCCTCTCCTTCCTTTATTCTCTCCGCAACACTCATTCTCCTCCTCCACCCCTCTCTCTCTCTCTCTCTCTCTCTCTCTCTCTCTCTCTCTCTCTCACGCTTTGCACCTGTTTCCCGCACTGAACAGCTGCAAATTGGGTGAATATCATTTGCAGTTACCCATAATCCTCAGCAGTGGTTGATTGCTTTACTCTGTGTAACAATTCATTACAAATCTGTAATCAGTGTGTGCACCGTACGCTTTCAGAGGGAAAAATATGTGGCATTATCTGGCAGAGGGAAAAATATCTGAACCTTTATCATAGTTTGGCATCATCTGGCTGATGCTTTTTGTAGTTTCTTTAAAAAGTACACAGAAAGCGAGACAGGGAAAGACCCTCAGATTGGCTGAAACACCAGCATCATTCTAAGCATCCTGACACAACCAAGGATTAAAGAACCAAATTCTTCACTTATATTTAGGGCTTGAGCACTAAAGCAATGAAGGTTTTGAAAAGTGAGTGTTGCCACCTATTGCGTTTTAGCTTATAGTACGCTAACGTTTTATCGTAGGCGAAAGTCGATTATTTTTCAAAACTCTCTAACAAATGGCCACTTTTGCTCGTGTCTCATTGTAACAAATTCCTAGAGATATTATCTATTCATCTCCAAGCTCCATCAGTCTTGTCCTAAGGCATGTGGGATGTTGAAAGATTTTTCGACTTTGTTAAACTGTACACACGGCAGTCATAGCAATTCGAAATTTGGCCATAAACACAAACAACTTGTTAATAATTCAGCCATGAAATGTCCGTGAAACACCAGGTGAGTCCATGTCTGAACAAGTCTATATTGTAGCCTACAGTGTCAGTTACAGCGCCACCTAGTGGCAGTGCTGAACATCCCATTTCTGCTGTTCTTATTTTAAGATACGTTTGAAATTTCCAACACGTATCTAAGGGGCCAAGATCAAAGTCAACTGGAGCGAGTTTCCAAAACCAACAGGAAGTCAGTTATTTCCTTAAAAAACTAAATACTTGTGTCTCTCATACTTTACCAAACTCCTCCTAGATATTGTTTCTGTTCAACCATGTTTTTTTCGTTGTTCCGATTGTTTGTGGTTTATGTTTTTTCCGTTTAACCAAGAGAGCATGGAGGCCATTGAAACACAAATAAAAATGTTTGATTATAAAGAAGCAGTTATAAGTCCGATTGGCCACGTGCGTTCGAGATGTGTTTTGGTCATGGCATCTGATCACTATCCTGGCGCTATAATTTTCTAACTTGCATAATTATCTACATTTTTACACTTTAACCTAGCTGTCCTGATGTTTTCACATTAACCCAGTGGTTCCTTCCTTTCCCCTGGCTTCTTTTTGAGCCAACTGACTTCAGACTAAAGACCTTTTTTTTTTAAGTTTCTTCCCAAAATGTTGTTTAGGAAGAGTGATTTGAGTTATGTTAGCCAGATATTAACACAATGTAATTTCTCGTGTTTTATATAAATGTGAAACTTAACTTGTTTATAGATAAGTTAAAAAAAACGAGGATTAGTTCATTCGTGGAGCTCAATCAAAAGTTAAACTCTGGTGCTTTGTGTAACGGTATGCTCCATGTATCAATAATAAATATTTGTTATTTTTGTGATTTTAATTTTAAAATGAGCAATATTAGTTATAATATTGTATATTTTATAAACAGATAAAAGGTTCGCTCTGGCTGCAGTGCTTTTTCATTCTTTAAATGCTTTCTCCCAGTAAGGGTCACCAGGCCACTGAAAAAGCTCCTGCATTCCTTAGGATTCGAACCTTCTGCCTGAAGCAAACTGAAAAGCTTTGAGCAATAAAAAATTGCGTTTGATTGGAATTTAAAAAGAACCCTATCTGAACCAACTAAAACTAATAGTTTTGTTCATTGCATGTGAAAGTAGATCTCAGTTAAATGAGGGAGTGATGGATTTTGAAAGCTCCTTTTGCTACAGGAAGCTGTCAGAGACGTTTACTTTCGTGCCGATTGCTCCAACAACTTTCTTCCATAAGCCTTGTGACCCCAGAGACACACAAACAGTGCTCTTCATCCCCTAAATAACTCCAGATTAAAATTTTACACACTCACTTGCTCTGTCTCTCGCATGTTCTGACAAAGAGCAGTGTTGGGCTGTCATCTCCCATCACGTCCCTGTGCCGGCGCGTCCCTGTAAACACAAACACACAAACACTCTCGGATGCCTTCATTATTCCCGGCACGCCTCAGACTCAGTAGAAGTCTGTCTGTTAATTCTTTTTGTGAAAACAAACATATTGATGAAAAACGTCAAAAAGTCTGTGCGTGAATGATGGATGTGATGAACAATTGTGAGAAATGATGAGAGAATAATTAAAAATTTCTTGCATTTACTTCTAAAGTGTATCAAAGTTTCTGCATAATTGACGTCTCTTTCTTGAGGCTCAGTCAGTAGAGAGTGGTGCGTGCAATGCAAAGGTTGCAGCTTTAAATCCCAAAGAGAAAAGCAGTCAAGTGCATAAAAGCAATGGTTTATAAGCCGACGTGACATTGTGTTAAAAGAAAGTGAATCATTTTAAAAAGAACTATTATTAACAATATAATTTCATAGTCATACTGAATTTTACAGGTGTAGAATCATAGTAGATATGGTTTAGTGCAGTATTCTTCACACACTACTTTGCAATGACCATGTTTAACTAAGCTTCAGTACCAATACCAGTGAAAATCCATGGTTCTTGGTACCAGACAAAAACATGAATTTTAAAACACATGCATTAATGGAGTTAATATAAACATGATTAAATAACACAAACATGACTTAAACATTTTTATATGCAAGAAAAAAAACTGAATTAATTTATGTCTCTATGCTTAACGTTCCAATAAATAACCAACCTCAACCTTTATAATAAACGCATACAAGAGGACTAATATGATCATACCACTGTTGAATAAAAAGCACTTTACAAAACGATTCCGTTTCATAGCATTTTCATACTTGGCCTAAAACTGTTTTTATTTAATTTTATTATTTTTTTTGATGGAGTAATATTAATGCTTATGTGTTGGGGATGTTGTCAGTCACTTCAGGGGGGTTTTGGCCACAACCTTTTCTCTGTTTCAGCAAATTGAATGATTTTTGGTGACTTCTTATTTTTAGACATATTTATAATTTTGAATCACTGTGGAATTTTTAATGAAATTCGTTACCTTTTCGTGTTGTTCGCAGATGTAAACAGCCACTACATTAAATTAATCAATGATCAATCTCCTGATCGTCTATCACATCAATATTTTTTTTTTTGCTTTAACCTTTTCTGTCTCAGTTCTACCCGTAAATGTTTAAATCCAGGATTTTTACCCTTTAATTGCCAAGATCTTGCATGATGTCTCAGATTTCGAAAAAACAAAACAATTTGACTTGTTTTTAATATGAAAAACGATTGTGGCTTGTCAAACATTTCAAACAACATTGGCGTTTTATTGCAAAGCCACAACACCAAAGAAAGTTTTTTTTTTCAGCCACGGACATCATTAAAGGGTAGTGAACAATGCACAAAGGTTAAGGATATAAAGTTCATTGTTCAGCAGGACAATGGTCCTAAGCACTCAGTGCCAAGTCTTAAATCCTGACGAATATCTCTGAAGAGATCATGATCATGCCTGAAGTTACCCATCAAACCTGAGGAAGCTGGAGAGCTACAGCAGAGGCCAAACTTTCCCCATGTTTTACCACTGGACAATCAGTACAATTGCATCAGAAACTCCCTATTTCAGATCTTGGTCAAATCTCCGTAAAAAAAGTTTGTTAGTTTTTATTTTTTACAAGATTGTGGGTTTGTGTTTGTCCCATACACCTGCTTTACTAACAAGTCGACCTGAGCTGAGTGCTGTCATCATCCAGTCTAATGTATACAGATGTATAGATTTATGGATGAGAAGGGCTCTTTATGTTTAATTTATCACTTCTCCCATCCACACGCTCTTTTCTCAATCTCTTCTGATTTTATAATCATAAAGATGAAAGCACTGATGAGTTTTGCCTTAAGTATCAACAGAACGGGCTGACGACATCAATATCCACAAATCTGAACAAACAGGAGGATCAGCAAACTTCTCAAAAGTGCCTCTTCAGCGATTGAGAGTGTGTAACTGACCAATTAAGCCAGAAATAAGCCTGGAATCAAAATAATAAGGTTTTGAGGAGGATCTCAATCAATTACATTAAAGTCCGGCACGAGACGGGAAGTGAATTGAGAGAGAAACTGATTTTGCGCCATCATTTACATAAAGTCAATGTGACTGAGAGGAAGCCGGTTCTGCTGGGACGGCGAGGAAATGAAGAAGAATAATATTTTCTCGATGAGGCAGAGAATGTGGATTAGGGTCAGGAATGCCACCTAAAACAAGACATGGATGGTGGTTTTAGGGCTCACATTTGCACCTCAATAACAATAAAAAGAGGAAGTGGCTCATAATGGAGATGCAGGCCGTTCCGTTTATGTTTGTCATTGTGCATCACAGTCAGTGTTTTCATGGTTCATGTCTCCTCCTCACTGGTTTTCATTTTCCACTTTCTGCATGAAGTGCAAGATGAAAATGTCTTGGTTTAACGGCAGAACACAGTTCATTTCACGTTGCGTCACACATTCCTTTCTGCCTAAATCAAATTCACTATTCTTAACTTATTCAAATTGCTTGTGCTTGAGACAGATTTCCCAGCATGTCCTGCACTAGTGGCAGATTTGGTTGTTTAACAAAGATGGCTGCCATAGCAACCACAAATAAAGTAATTTTTAAAATGCAGGTAAGGGTGGTTGCATTTAGGGATGTCTCGATTCGATCACATGGTTGTCGATCACACGGATGTCTGCTCCAGATCAGAACTTGGATAGATATGTATATCCTTTGTTGCCAACTAATCAGACTAAACGAAGTCAGCCTTGAATTCGCTCAAAACCAGAAACTAGAAGCAGCTGGCTTCAGCGGAGCACAGAGCAGCAGCCTCGGTTCTGCAACTGTTCTTTCATTAGTCACAGTTACATATGAGATGTCTATAAAATGAGTGTGACTAGGAGTTATGTACATTAGAGATTAGGGATGCCACATTACTCCAGTTTATACCGAACCATTCGGTACACCCTCCTCAGTTTCAATACGCCCTTGTAACCGCATGTTTTCAGTTTCTTATTTGAATAACTCCTGTATTATTATTATTATTAGTTTCTTGCGTGAAAAGGCAGATGTCAGGGAAAGAAATGCATGCCTGCGAGCAAATATTCAATCAATGGACTGCTCCTTTGTGTAAATATCCAATCAGTGAGAGCTAAATTTAGAGGAGGGTGGGACTTCTTGTGTGGACTTCTTGTGGGCGTCAACTTTTTTTAAACCTAGTTTGATAACCTTTTCGGCTTTGCTGATGAATACAACAAAGAACGGTTTTATCAGATGTTAGTATGCAAAATGCAACATATGAAACACAAACGCTCTTCTGCGATCAGGGTCAGGGTTTGTAAACTTGTAGTCACAACTGTCATTTAAAAATGTTTATGCTGCCAAATAAAAACACATATGGTTAGATAATATATTTATTGTGGCCTCAAAAATAAATGATATATTTGTCTACACTCCTCACACCCCAGAAATACCTTCTGACCATCATTGATTTTGTGAACCTTCCCATCCCTATCTCTCACACACCGACACACTTGACCTCCTCAGCTGCACGGAGAGAAAGAAAGCACTCCTCTCTTTCCCTCTCATCCCGTCACATCGCATCTTCACTGAAGGCTGTGAGGGGGAGGGGTCAGGGTTGGGGCGTCGCCTCAGGGCTGTGTGCCAAGCAACAAAACACAGCTCAGTTAGCGTTAGTCTCTCCCATCAACCAATCAGGAGTGACTCAGCTCGGGCGCGGTCCGCCGCTAGCCTTCACATGCTAAGTGCTTCATTAGCCACCTTTCATATCGCCGTCGCCTCCGGCATCTCACTTTACACTCGCCATCCCTGGGAGCACGGTGTAGCTCCAGACTGCCGTCAGGCCACATGCGCACACTGTCATCAGTGAATTTTGTGGTTTGCAGAAACGCTCAGAGTCACACACACTCTCTGCGAGCTGAATTCATCATGCACGCGGCTGACAGCAAGAGTACAGCGTGGATTTGTTGTTAGGAGTGTGTAATGTGCTTCGACATCAGTGTGTGTGGCCTGAAGCTCAGCAGATGCCTGAAGCCTCTCCTGTCAGGACGCAGAGATCGGATGCAGAGGGAAACAGGAGAGAGCAGCTCCAGCGGGTTATTGCTGTCTGTGAGAGTGCTTTCTGATCTTCCTCTCCATGTCCTCCTCTTCCTCATCCTGTCAGGGTGAAAGCTGGAGTCAAACACGCTCGCACTCTTCTCAGGACTGTGATCTGGGAGAGCAGAGTTAGTGCAGCGCTAGCAGAAGCTAGTTTGTGCAGCGGAGTATTTGATACACTGCTGATTATTCAGGTTTTCCCACTTACACGGAATGGAGAGATCACACCTCAACCGTGAGAAGCTGAATAAAAAAAATACACAAAGTCCCAATGAAATAAGTGTTTAATCAAGAAAAATAATCTTAATAAGTCTAAAAAATAAGTCTTCCCCTGATCTTTCAGACTTTTTCGGCTTGTGTTCAGCTGTGAAGGCTGGTTGGGGACATGTTTCATATGAAGCCACTCTTTAGTTTTTAAATCATGCTAGAAGACCCAATGATGACCCATCCACAGTGCTCCTACTGAGACAGGAATGTAGTTGCCCAAAATGTCTCCATCCATCTTCCCATCAATATGGTGGAGTTGTCCTGTACTCTCTGAAAGGCACCTCCAAAGCATGATGTTTTCCTCCTCATGCTTCACATTCTATCCACATGACGTGTGTTCTTTGGTTCATGTCGGTGTTCTTTGGCAAACTTCAAGCAGTGCTACTTGCCTATTGAAGGCAACTTCCAGTCCGAGGGACATTTACTGTTGTTTTAAATTTCTTCCCTTTTCTAATAATTGATTTCTTCTCTTCAATTTGTTCGCTATAGTCCTGCCGGACGGCTTTTTGGTCTTAGTCACCAAACCACTGGTGTGTAAGCGCCTTTTGTTTCATCATCATAAAACAATTTAACAATTTCAACTCTAGTTTTGGCCTCGGATTTTTGCATCTACTGGTCATCAAAAGCATTGGTTTGTTTGGCTAAAAGCAGCTTCAAAGAGGAGAAATTACATTTGTAAAGATGTGTAAATGATTCACCAAAACGGTAGTGATTTACTGAAAAGACAAGTGTTAAGCTTTCTATAGTTTTCTATGGGATGCTTTACATGAGCAATACTTGTACTCAGAATCAAGCTTCAGCGGGTCATTGTCTCCTTGTTTATCTTATTTTATTTTGCCTGAATATTAACAATAGTAACTGTAGGCTTGTTAGTGGATATCTGGTTGAGATTATATCTACTGGAAGCTTCTGAAAGACTGTCTATTATTGTTGGTACATGTTTTTCAAGGCCAGGGAAAGTTACCCTTTTCAAATATTAGGCGTTTGGGGGAGTAGTAGTAGTGACACAAAATGTAGTTTAACTGGAGGAGGGGGTTGGGGGGGGGGTGTTGTCAATAGAGTAGAGTTTCTAAAGTAGAGAGAGAAAGAGGCAGTGGGAGGGAGGGAGAGAGAGGGGTGGAAAGGGAGGGTTAGTCAAACTGCATTCCATTTGCTCCCTCTGGTGGGCGAACGGATTTACAGCCCCTGAGACCCTCACATCACTCTCAGTTCGAGTTAAATAAATAAAAACGTCTTACCTTTATTATATAACTTTATACTTTAAACTTTTTTTAAATAAATACTCATTTTTGTGTGTACACATTACTTTGTTGCATTTCTCTCTTTTGTTCTCACTTTCTCTTCGTCACTCTCTTTTTTTTCTATATTTTGTGCATTCTCATGAACCCTTTCTCTATATTACTCTTTCTCTTCTCTTCTTTTTTATCTACTATCTATCTCTTTCTCTAATCTCCCTCCTGGTTTCTCTCCATCTTCCTCTCCTTTTCTCTCTCTCTCTATCTTCTCATTCTCTTCATTACTCTATCTTTTGCCCTCTCTATTTTTCTTTCCCCCTCACTCTGTTCTCCCTCTTTCACTGACTCTCTCTCTCTCTCTCTCTCTCTCTCTCTCTGTCTCTCTGCTCCCCGGTGTTGGCCTGAGGGCACCTTCACTTCACAATTAATGGAGAGAGTCTCGAGGGAGCTTCAGTCTCTCCCTCTTTTACATCAACTCTTCCTCTCTCCCCTCTTTCCTCGAGCCCCCTCTCTTTATTTAATCTCTTCCCTCCTTTCTTATCCTCTCGTTTGTCTTTCTTTTGTTATCTTCAGCTCCTCTTATCACTTCAATCTCCAATTGCCTTTGTTTAAACTGTTGTTAAACTCGATTAGACTCTTCTTTTTTTCTTTTTCATTGTTAAACAGATAGCTTTATACAATTATCTAGTATTCATTTACTTAATTTATTTATCATATGTTATTTTCTAAATCTTCAATTTGCATGATTATATAAATAATTTTTTATAGTGAAAATAATGTATTTTAATGTATCTCACTTTTTTTTGTTTTCCTTAAAAAAACATTCCCGTAAATTCTATAATTTACCTTTATTCTTAAAATTTCTTCTCTTATCTTGCTGATGTACTGGTTCCTCCCTTGTAAATACAGCATTGGTTTGTTCCCTATTCCTTTTAAGTGTTTAACATATACAGAAGTAAATTTAAATTCACTATTCATAAATATTATTCATACAAAATGTGAGTTTTAAGCGCCATGATACTTTATAGAAAACTTGTCGTTTCAAGCTTAATAATCAATACATTCTAAATAGTGTTAGACATGTTAGAAAGTCACTTACTCAATTCACCTACGCCAACTGAATCTGTGAGGAGCTGGCAACCTCTGTAGGGGTTACCCATCAGAACCAGTGACGGGAATAGGGAGTAAAGATGATAATTAATGAAACATTTTTAAAAAATCAGGGAGGACTTAACAATGTGATATCTGATTCAAATCGTTTTGTGCTAATAACATAATGAAAGTCCTGTGGATGAATTGTAATATGATCACAAATGTTTTCTACATATCAGTGAATAATAATGAAATAAATGTCACCTACAATACAAATCATTTCATCACATGCTCCACCTACTGGCAGCTCAAGGATGCAGGATAATTCTTTTTTAAGCTTTAGTGACCATAAGAAGCATGGTCAATGTTGTGGTGCCGTTTAATTAGATGATCTGGACTGTTCAAACTAGCCATATTAAAGATATTATAACCTATTACTTCCCGCTGATTAGTGCTTGCGGTTGAGATATGATTGCAATAGCTTTCTCTGCGTCAGTCATTATTATTTAAATGAATGTATCTAAAATAGGTCTGTGTTTTTGATTCATCAGACTGTAGTCATGGACTCCTGTTTCTGAGGATAATTCATTATTCCAAAAGGCATAATAGCATTGTTATCAAACCATTCAGATGAAGCAGCAATTATATGCTCCACCTACTGGCAGTGCAAGTATGTAGAAGAATTCTTTAACAAGATTTAGTGACGGAAGAAGCACGCACACAGTAAGTAACTGGATTTCGACCAGCAGGTCTAGTAGGCACCCCTAAACCATATGAAAGGTGTTGATAATTAGCCGTAGAATAGCCTAATGACAACCAAAGCTGCAAAACTTACTCGATTTAATAGTAATTTGTAAACAACTGATATAAAAACTTTGATTTTAAAGGCCCCCAAAAACAGAGTTGTCTTGTACTTTAGTTTTAGGGCGAATGTAGAACTGTGTGAACAAACAAATGTAGTTTAGGGCTTCAGATAGAATTTTAAAAATGTTTGTGAGGAACTATTTTGTACTCCTGGTCTAGACCATGCAACCAGAAGGCCTTCAACCCATTTTGTTGGGATTAAAATGCTAAATGTTACCTTGTCACTTTTTCTTAGGAAGAAGTGCACCCCAAACCTTTTTTTCCTTTCATTCTTAAGCGAGCGTTTTACAAATCAGCCCATGTACAAAACAACAAGCTTCAGCTTTTTTCCTTAAATGCTACGGTTGGCCAAATACAACACGCTCCCTCTAAAGGCACAACAGCACACCACACACAGCTCGGAAAGAAATATTAAAACACAAGAACCCTTTTGCTTTATTTAAATAGACATTTGTGAACAGAGTGCAGTTCCAGCGAGCGTTTGATAGAGCGAGAGAGTCTCCTCCTCTTTAAACACTTGCATCATCTCTTCTTCTCTTGATATCTGAAACCAGAGAGCAGTCGAGGTTTCATTTCTTCCTCCCAATGTAATCAAGATCAAACCATCGACGACACTTCCCATCTCTTTGCGCGAGCTCACCTGTGTCATCATTAGAGTCTCAGAGCACAGTGCATTATGGGAAGGCATTTGCAGCTGTCAGGAGCGATGATGTGTTTGCAAGTGTGCACGCAGCAGGAGTAAAGCGAGGCGTCTGGCGTGTCAAGCGTTGTGTTTAATCTGATTCTCTCTCGTTTGCTGCTTGTGTAGCTTTTCCCTGACTGCGGTTTGCCTTGCGCTAACACAACAAGTGTGTGTTTGAAGTGTGACTGCACTGCGTGTGTATTCGGGCAGAAGGGGACGGCACGTCAGTGCTCATAAACTCAAACAGTGCTGGTTTAAGAAAGTGTTTTGTCCTGGCTGTCATCTTTAAAGGGATATATCAACCCAAACGTCCTCACCTGCGTCTTGATCATGAGGTTTCTGCTGCTCCTTTGCTGCCTTCTGTTTCAGGGAGCCGTGGAAAACATCATCGAATACATCACTTGATATTCCAGGGCTTTATGACTTTAATTCTGTATCATGGTATTAGAAAGTTGGTAAAAATCTAAATGCATCTTTTCCTAGACCACTCAAGCTATAGCTGCCAAGTGTTGCCAAAATATCGGTGGTAGACTGGTACTACTAAAGGAATCCTGGGAAATCACTCAAACTGAGAATCCTCAAAACACACTGTTGAAGGGGTTAAACATTTACGATTGACTATTGAACATTGAAAATAAATGTTAAATGCCAATTTGTGTTTAGCATATTTTTATTATTACATAGAAATGGGGTTTGTTTATGTTAATTATAGTAGGAAATTTAAAAAATGCTCCCTAGGAACCAAACTATTTTGCCTAGTTAAGCTTCGGTAAAAGATAAGACATGTGGGTTCATAGAACATAAAGTGACTGAGGGAACATTATAATATGTAATATGACCTCTCCATAGCACCCTGACATTACCATAACAACCATTTTGGCATATCTCTATCTCAGCTAAGGAACATTATCGAGACACGGGGGTTGGTTAATAATACTCATATTGGCATTCTACCTTGGCAACCATTCCATTTTGCTAATAAACGTACTTATAAATGGCACTTTTTTTTTTTTTTTTTTTTTTTTTACAAGTCAACATCCCTCCTTGGTTTTGTATTGTTCATGTGCGGCGTAAGCGCTAACTCATCTCTTTTGTAAGGAGTCTATGTCTTTAGAAATGCAAACGTTATATAACAGGGTTTAGTGCAATCTTTTTCTCACTTATGGCTAACTCTTCTAGCATTAGTCTATGCATTTTTAGCTTACCTCTACTTGCGATAAACAGCTGACTGACTCTGTCATTATGTGGTATGATGACGTATAGCATGCTACTTCGTAGTCTTATATGTTGTGCACTCTGTTTCAAGTGACAAGGCTATTTTAGTTTTGTAGCTCTGTTATTTTAACACCTACTGTGTTATGACCTCAAACTTCGGTCACCTGACCTACTGCACATCGTCAGACGGTGCTGGCATGTTGAGTGCGGCTTGCTGAGTCTGTGTTTTACCCGCTGTGAGCGAAAGAGAGAGTGCCGATCACTCTGTGGCGAGTAGGAAGCTTTGCAGGGTCTAATTAGCATATCGCCAGCTCCTGTGTGGTGACTGGCTTCTTTGAGCACGCTCACCTGTGCGCTTCCTGCTCGTTAGCATTCTCATGAATATTAATGATTAGCAGAGGCACAGCACGGCCTAACTTGGCCGCAGGGCATCATGGGAGATTTGTTGCATGAGAAATGGTGCTGGCTGGAGTGCGTCCAGAACGCCACAGCTGTCCGTCAGAACCCGGGTGGGCAGAAGGGCATCAGGGCTAGCGTTTAGCATGGACTCAGCATTAGATCTTCTGCATCGTAATTAAGGGTGATTGGTTTGTTGTATTGGTTCTGGAATGGATGAACAAGACTGGAGAAGAAAAGTATACTTGCATGTAACATATCATGTCTCAAGTGAAATATTTCATAAATAAATCCAAATAAACAATCAGTTAAGCATTTAAATTAATAATCTGTTTGGGGACATCTATCAAAAACCTTATTTGGACCATGTTTGATGGTCCACCCCTTATAGTTTTCATGTAAAAAAATTGTTGTTTCCCACTCAGACAAAGAGGTTGTGTTTGCTCAAAAATAACAAGAACATTTTTCTGAACTTCCGTTTGTTTAGAATTTTTGCTTCATTTCCATTTGTGGTCCGCGTTGACGCAACATGACTTTCTCCTGTCCAGAAATACGGTAAAGCATCTGCCATATTACCCGGGGCAGACTTAACTAGAAACAAAAGCAACCTGTTTTGTGATGCATTCAGTTTCTCCTTAAAATTATGTAGTAAATAACCTACTGGGCTGCAGAGAGCAAAGACTAAAACTCCATTAACAAAACAGATTTTTAGACTTTTTCTCTTAAGTTCTACTCTGTAGATGAAGTGTATAGATTATCAATTTGTTGCATGCTTTATTTTTTATAATGCTCATATTTCTCCAATTGTGGGCTATGTTGGTCATCCTTAACTGATCAGTTTTCTTCTGAGGCTTCTTCACAATTGTTTCAGATCATTTCTTAAGGTCCAATCTGTTAAGATATGCTCCCACTTAACAGCAATGCTCAATTAATTTTTTTTTTTGATGAAATCTGACTTTGTTTGTGGTTTTATGGCTTTGTTGAAGGTAATGTCTGATCCAAGACAACTTTATTATTATCAAATGATATTAGGAAGAAAACTGTGATTAAAAAACCAAATCAAGCTTAATATTTTCACAATAATGGCAAAAGCAATGAGTTATTTTAACAACACAATCTTCGTACTTAAAAAGCGCATGTGAGCGCCTTCCTGCATTAAAATCTCTGGAAAGCAGTCTTCTCCAGCAATGTTTAACTGTCAGAACACAATGGGAATTGATGAGGAATGTCAGATTTTCAGACACAGGTCTCTTTAGAAAAATCGGATACATATCTAGGACCACATATGAAGGGATATGAGTCGCAATTAAAAAAAAAACAAAATCAGAATTCAGTCGCTCAGATGATCATGAACAAATCAAATTTCAGTTTTAGCCTTAAGGACAATATACACCGACTTGAATTTTTGTTGCAAAGCTTTGTGCAATGACGTACCTTGATCTAAAACCATGGGTGCCAATATCACACATCAGACCAAACGAGGTGCCATATTAGATTCATTTTTTGCAAGGACAATGGCCAATGAAAGCTGGTTCTTTTGATGCTGTAAAAGAGTCACTCATATAGTGCGTCACAAATCCTCTCTTTTCCCCACAGCTCCCTGTGATCAGCCACCAACAGAATCAACCGCTCTACGTCTTTGATTAATTTTTTTCTTTCAATGTGTTCTTTTGATTTCTTCTATGTCATCGTTTCCTCATGTTTTTCTTCTTTTCTGTTTCCCCTTTTGGAGCACTGAGCATCTGCTTTGCTGCAAACGCCATCTTTAGGCAGAGAGCACTGTTGCATTAAGATTTGTACAAATCACAATTTGGATCGATGAGTAAAGGGCTTTAGAGTTGGGCCACTTTATAGAGTAAATCTTATAAATTAAATTCCCCATTTGTCTAAGTTTTTTCTTCATGCATGTATTCCTAACACACTGACTTGCACTTCTCTGTAACATAAATCTTTATAATGAATTAATGCAGGGTCAAATTTTAACACATTTCATTTTGAGCTAAACCTAGATAAAATTAAATTTTCAACTTAAATTAAATACACAAAAAGATTACAATCTGTGAAAATTACCTTTTTATTTTTCTTTGTATGGTAGCAAACAGATCTATACATCCGTTATTGGTGCACAGAAAGCAGAACATCTGCACAATGCCTTACAATACCTGTAAGAAAAGCTTTGTACGGTAGATTTAACCCCCCCAAAAAAGCTTGGACTCGGTCAGCAGAATAATCATTGATACTTCAGAGACACTTTTATTTCATCAGGAACATTCATACAATTATATTGCTGCAGGTGAAACCATGTCTATGGCCTAGGACATAACCGCTACTGAACTCACCATTATTCACCAAGTGGACACCTTTCGTTCCTTTAGATTGTTGCTTTTTGAAATACTGACTCACTTTGTCCTTTTTTCTTTAAGTAAATCTTGATTAACGGATGACAGCTGCTAGATTAAACCAAATATTAGTGAATTTCGTGACTTTAAAACCAATTGTTTCAGTTTCACAGTCACCCACCAGGGTTCATTTTGAACACAATTCGTTTAATTGCACGATTCCTCTTCTGAGTGGTAATAAGCATAATAAATGTTGTAGAAGAGCAGCATTGATCTGTCCTGCTTCGGCGCTCTCGGCTCTATTAGTATTACCACATCATCACACGTGTGAGAGAGGGGTATGGGGAGCACAGTGGGCTTCAGATTCTGTGTGAATACTAATTGTGCTCTCCTGGCAGGTCAGGGTCCCTCTCCTCTCGACATTTACCCATCTGCATCGCAGCACACTTTCGCTCACAGCTCCTGTGGATTACCAGGAGAGCACTGTTTCCGTGGAAACCTCGTATCACAATACACCAAGCGTCTGAACTACTCTGAAACGTCTCTGAGACACTTGAGATTCCTGTAGTTGAGTTGAGTCTTGCGACAACGGTGTTTGTTTAACGCTGACTATCTACAGAGATTAATGAAACTGCAATTCCTTTGCCGACCACTAGAGTTAGGTGTCAGAAGGGAGCAGATCTCATAGAATAATGCGTTTCGAGAAGACAAAAAAGTTATCAAATAAGCTGTTAATAAAAATTGCATTCTCTTGTTTCTAAGACACAGGGCTAGCTAGTAGGTGTTAGTGATTCAATATTTTTCAAACAAAGTATTAGCTTATTTTGAACCGTATGATTTTGCAGATGCCGAATGAAAAGCATGGATGCGGAACTGGTGCTCATATGTTTCAATTTCAGCTCTGCACATTTCATTTCAGGTTTTCTGTGGTGATGGTGGTTTGGAAAACCCTCACACAGATGCTTTTATGTGGGATATGGCTTTAGAACCCTGTGCTAATTTTCATTATTTGTTTGCATCAAGGGTTTTTTGTTTTTTTTTGCTATCAGACGATTCTTCTTGTTGGCACCAGGTTTGCTCACATTTTGAGGGATTTTGTCCCCAATCCTCTTGAAGTCATTAAGGGTTGGAAGCAGGTGCATGGCAACTCAAACCTTCAGCTCCCTCCAAAGACTGTTTCTGAAGCTGGGAAATGTCTCCAGTGTCAATATGTGAGAAATTAATAAGAGTGTTTTCATTCAGGGCTCAGCTTTCCCTTTAATGTCGTAATGTGTGTGCAGTTCATGGTGTGTCTGACATGGAGTTTGTGTAGGTGAGCGCTTGACTGACAGGTGAGCTCAGTCTCAGTGCTCTGGGCCTCATAATCAGCAGCTTTATTCCAAGCACAAAGGATTGTGGGAAGAGAGGGATGAGAGAGCCGAGAAGTGCAGAATAGTAAAATTCCCGGAGGAGAGGAGGGGTTGCCTTCGCTCCTTTGTTTATTTCTTTGCTTAGCTTTGAACAGGCTCTTGGTGTGTGAGGCTGAGGGTGTGTTTCTGGGAGAGCAGCTAGTGTATGGGGTGTGTTTGGAGGATGTGTTGTGTTCATTATGAAGAGCTCATCAAAAGCTGGATTAATTTCTGAGCCTGTGTTTCCTGAAGCTGTTCAGTTCTGATGCTCTGATTGGCCAAAATCACTGTCAATCAAGGTGCAGCCAAGTGATTGGACGGTGGTTTTTGAAGATTTTACCTCTTCCCCACTTTTTCCACTCGATTATTTCTCTTCATATAAGCTCTTATTAAGGGTGCACAGCCTCTAAAAGTGTTAGCTCCTCTCAGGGAGAGCTTGCCTTCATATGCTTTCCAAACCTGCCACGAACAAATGGACAACATGAAGAACAGCTGCTTTCTATAGTTTCAAGAAATCTTTATCTTGTTAGCAGTAGTCGTATCTGTTAATGTAGTTGAACAATAGTTGAAAAAAACATGAACTTCCTCTGGTCTGTTTGTTTTGATTTGGTCGGCCCTTGAGGAAGCCTCAGGTTGCCAAATATTTGAGATCCACCAGCTATCCCTAAAATGTTAGTGCTAGAGATTGAATCCTGTCATTTATTGTTTTTGCAGAAATCTTTAGCTGTTTATAAAAGAGGTTTTTTAAAATGCAAAGTACAAATAAAACCAAAGGAAATAAAATAGGCATATGGGTGTGTGATGGACACAATTAAACAAAGTGTCTTTTATTTGTAGTAACTGGTACCATTTTGAAAGCATCCTCTTGGCACTGGTATGGGATAAAACCCTTTCAACACAAATATATATATTATATGAAAATGTATACCCATTTGTGTGAGGGAAATGAGTATTTGAGCATGACTTGGTGCTTGGTGGCATAACGTTTGCTGGTGACCTAATAGGTCAGATGGTTCCTCCAGTTTAGCTTAAGGGCATCGTATCGTATAAATAATAGTGAAATAGTCACTGTACAGATGGCAGTTCATCACCTGGGGAGGGTGCTTATGGTGCTTATTCCAAATTGTCTTTCTACACTCCACCAGTCAAGAGTGCTGGTCCTGTCTGTGCTGTGCCCTGTTGAATGGTTTCATCATTACTTATCATCACATCATTACAGTTGACGTTTTAAGGGATACAGAAGTAATAAAAGCACTATATGGAGAGTTGAGGACTTTTTTTTTAAAGAACTGTGTTGGTGTGGACCAAGTTGCTGAGTTGATAATAGGGGTGTAACGGTTCACGGTATGTATTGAACCGTTTCGGTACGGCCTGTTCGTTTCGGTACACTTGCGTACCGTTTCGGTATTCGGTATTTTTATTAAATGATATAAATGTATTGTTAGAGCGATATTAAGCGCAGCGGAACAATGTTCCTATGCGAGTTTCCGCACGGACGCTATTAAGTGAAGTACAGCTGCACGCCGGGTAGCTGTGAGAAATGGACACAGAGAAAGAGATGCCAGAGCTTGAAGACCCTCCCACCTCACTACACTCTCCTGATTTGGAACACTTTGGCTTCTCTGTTAAAATACGTAACGGGGATAGACGAGTGGATAAATGTAAAGTTGTATGCCGACATTGTTCCACGGAGATCGGGCAGGCAACACATCTAACATTTTCTACTGCTGGAGGTAGATCTATGCTCTCTTCAGAAAATGTGGATAGGTTAATCTATCCTAACTAGTTGCAGTATTTCATTTTTTATTAAAAAAATGTGTTATTTTAAATAAATTGCACTCTTTATTAAGAAAATCACCCAAAAGTGTCACTTTTATTTATTTTATGCTAGAATTCTATTGTGTATTGGCAGCTTTTCAAAATAAAGAATATGTAAGTTCTTATTGTTTTGTACCGAACCGAACCGAGCTCTCCAAGACACTGTACCGAACCGAATACGATTTTAGCGTACCGTTACACCCCTAGCTGATGTTTCTCTCAACTCAAGCCCAGACTCTTTTACTTCAGTGCCAGAGAGTTGATGATTTACTCTTCTTTTTTTTCCCTCATTCCCTCGTTTGTACTATCTCGTCACTATGTCTGATGGACATCAATCTTTTCATTACATGTGTTTTGGAGGGGATTTAACCAAAAAAGCTCTGCAGGCCTGGTTACGGTTCCAAATGTTAGCTAGCATTAACTAATAATAATAAGAGAATAGTAAACTCATACAATTAAAAGAATGCTCCATTTTTACGACAGGTTTTCCATTTCCCTCTGAGATCGCAGTGTTTTTCAAAAAATTTTCAACCATTCTATAGATGTTCTGATAAGACTGTTAGCTTAGCATATGGAATTAAGGTACTGAAACAGTACCAGCCCCACGGTCTCTTCATATGCTTCATGAATCAAAAGAGGACAACTCGTTATACCCTTTAGGAAACAAGACATTAGACATCCATATTCAACTTTACTCAAAGGAACTGTTATTCATAATTCTTTTTACAAATAAATCTATAAATACAGTGGAGTAACATTTTTACTTGTTACATCTGCAACATACAATCTGTAGTTTTAATAAAGTTAAAGGCAGCTTCTCAGATCGTTAAACTACTTGTTGCTTTCCCTTTAAATAGATCCCATGTTTCCCAACATTTACCACATTGGTGCCTGTCTGTTTCAGTTTTTATGGTGCTTCGTTCTCTCCTCTTTGTTTTGTGCTGATTGAGCTCATATCCATAAACAAAACGAGTTCACTTATCAGATTACAAAGGAATTAGGCGATCAAAGAGCTGGAGTCAAGATGTATAGAGGCTAGGAGAGAGGAAGAGAGTATAGAAGAGAGTATTTGTGTGTGAGACAGAGATCGAGACACTCAAACACCTCTTGGCCTGCTCTATCTGATATCGGAATCCATTTTGTGCTGAATGAAGGTAACAGCTAATCCCGCCCTCTGGTGCCGGCCTGAGGGGCTCAGACAGTCACTCACTCACTCACTCTCTCTCTCTCTCTCTCTCTCTCTCGCCCTCTCTCTTTCCCCGCTCATACAAACTCAGCATTTCAATGCACTCAGAGATCCAGAGTGTTCTCTCATCAGTCATGCTAAACATGATGCATTTGTGCAAATCTCCAAATGCAGTAAGCAACGCAACGATCAAACACTCGTTTTCTAGACTTGATGTAATCCTCCAGTTCTAATAAAAAGACACCCTCATTAGTCCCCTATAAGGACCATTTCTAAAACGCATATCAGGCCATGACTGGTGTTTCAAGGATTATTCCAGAAAAATAATCCTTAAAGGAATTATACCCCACAGCCTGATTGGTCGCTCTTTGTAAGTAGTTTGTGACTGAACTTTCTAAAACTATGCTAATGTACAACATTTATCATGGTTTCACAAGTTTTCTTGTTCAATATCAGAGCTTATATATATGCAAGAAGATTTGGCGAGTAAGTGCATGAAGTTTATATAAGCTGATAACAAGCCAGAAAACTCGCTCCTCTTGAAACTTTGTAGGACAAGCCTCACTTGTGCTCATCATATACAGAGCGACGCAAAAGTTTTAGACAAATTTGAAAGGTGTACACTTTCAGAAATATAAATATTTGTTTCTTTTTGTTAATTTATAAAATGCAAAGTGAACGAATAAAAGAAAATACATAATTAGGTGCCGTTTGCCTTCAAACCAGCATCAATTATCATAGCTACACTTGCCCACCAATGTTCCACCAATTCATGTCACATTGGTTGAAACCCTTTATAACAGAACAGCTCCTTCTTTTCCACTCAGTGATCCTTTCCTTGGCACAAAATAAGTTTAGTTTCTTCATGACAAAGTTTAAACAGCAGTCAGTTTAAGGTTAACATTGAACTTAATTTCTTTTCTGGGTTGAATGAATGGATAAACCCAAGCATAACAGTCTGGTTCTGTTGCCATTGTAAATTACTAATTGCTTGTAATTGGAGCAAACCCTTTCAACTGTTATATAGGATTATTATCTAATCTAAGATATCTAATGGCAGTTAATCTAGATTATGAGACCAAATAGGATTACAGCAGTCAATGAAAGCCCATTCAGCATGAAACCAGGCTGTTCATTAACACAATGGACTATTGATCCAGTTTCGTGAACTTTAATTTGACTTTTGCTGTTTGTCAAGAGGAATATCTAGTTTTTTTTTTTTTTACAAATATTCACATGGTAACTTGTATATAAACTCAGATCTGATGTATTTAATGAATTTATTTAATTAAACGTGATCCGTTTTTGAAGTTTCGCTGTGTTCAACGAACCGGAAGGCGCGAGTTTTAACGGGCATTTGACTTGAAACTAATGTATAAATCAGACGGAAACGTTAAAGATTGCCAACCAGTCATGTTTTTCTGTGTATATCATAATATGTATGTATTTACTATAACATCCGATATAATAATTTAATAACTTAAGGACTCTGCTGTTGTCCGGAGCGTCGAGCCGTTATGTTGCCAGATTGCTCTTTTAATTAACGCTTCTTTTCGTGCATCTGGCACGTGTCTGGATCAAATTTATTTTTGGGATACGGTTTAGGTCATTTAAGGCTCCGTGCTTGACGTTTTTACGAAATTGAATGAGAATTTATTATTTAATTCACGTGCTATATTTCCGCCATTTTGACGGATCTGGAAGGTTGTTAACCGTTAATCTTAAAAGATTAAAAAATGAACATAGAATTCCTTATTTATTTATGTTGTAACACACATAATAGAAAAGATTGACCATACAACCAGTAATAACGCATGAACTTTGGTGAATAGCTCATGGTGAGGTTTACATTAATGAAGAATAGCCTAATATAATCTTGGACGCATTTAGTCCGCTTGATTAAAAACACTGAGCACACACCACGCGCTGAAACTGACGCTGCACCCCTCCCTCTCCCCCTCTGAATCTATTAGCATATAAACCTCCGAGTGTGTGAGTGGTAAATGTAGGTCACATCGATGAGGACTGCTAGACTTTGTGGTTATAATTGTCTCGTAAACACCTTACTCGATGTTTCACAGTGTACAGAGCCGGGAGAGCCGTTGGTTAACGGACGCGACGCCATATTGAGCGGCAGAGATGAACTTCACTTGACAAGTGCTGGGCGATGGAAGAACAAACATTTTTTTAAAACAACTTGGCACAAATTGGTTTAAAACCCTACATCACGAAGATATTTTCAAATGTATAAAATGCAAGCTTTGTGATGCTCTAATAAACAAAAATTCACTACAAAAAATGTAACTTTTATGTGTTTACAACAAAACATTGTTCATATTTCTAAATCCACGTAAAATGACCTATACACGATAAATATCAAAGCATTGCTAACCATTACGTCCCGAGCGAAAGGCGTTAAACGGACGTCTCTACGATGTCACAGTTTAACAGATGATTGTTTTGATCATGTGTTAGTTGTATGCCTATTGATAAGACGATTACTTTGAACCATTATCTATGCAAAAATTATCGAGTACAGCCTTTTTATCATGTTTAATACCTCATTTTAATCAGCACAGTTAGCGTGCGTGATTGAATTATGGCTTTTAAGCCTCATAAGTCGTTATTTTTGTCGTCTTTCGTTATTCCAGATTTTAAACGACAGGTTTAAGTATTCAAAGTCGACCTTTCGAAGATTCGTGTCGTAAACATTTTAATCAAGCATTTTTAAGCGTTTAATTGAAAATCTGTTCTTGGAACTCTTTGAAATTTAGCATCGTGGAATGGCGCCATTCTTGTCTAATTTGTTTAGGACACACACATATAAATTTTGATAATTAGATCTAATTTGGATGTGGCTATCATTGTAGCGGATTGCAAGTGTGCGATGTTAGCCATATGCTAGTCAAGAGTTAGCGATTGCTTTAATCCAAAGATCAATCGATAAGTCAAATTACACTCTTCAAACGTGTTCATCATACGGTTATATTACCAAATATCAGGCTTTTTTTTATTTAGCTGAAGACATTTGGTGCTTCAAAATACACCCCTTGGTATGTAGCCGCTAATCAGTTTTCAACTTCATAATGACAAAATACAATAATTTAAAGCAGATTTTGTATCTGTTAATTAAATGTTGGCTACTGTACTTTCCATTTTATCTGTTTTTGCTCAAAGCTAGTCAATTTTACTGACGCTAGAGAGGGTGCTGTTTGGTGTTAGCCAGTTAGCTAGTCAGTTAGCGATGCTTTAAATCCAACTGAAATCAAAATAAACCATACGAAAAGTTCATGGTCCATCTGTTAATTATTATCTAACTTCCAGTGGGTTCCTTTTGGATTTTTTTTGTCTCGTCTAAGTTGTTGCTACTCCAAATGACTTCTGATCTATATTGTTAGCCAGCTGCTAGTCAGAGTTTGAGACGCTTTTAATCCAACGTTCAATCAATTACAGTCAATCTACACTCCTCGAAAGTTTTCATTTTGCATCTGTTATTTTTATTCCTCATTTCCAGTGGATTGCTGGCGGATTACGGTGGCTGGAAGCATCTCGAGAAGCGGATCCAGACCGAACAGATGGAGCCGAGCCCTGACCGGTACAGCGTGTGCATATGCGCATCCGCGGCTGTGCGCGTTAAGCCCTATTAAGTCCGTCTACCGTGCAACTGGTGCTTGGTTCAATCCCGCGAGCTCTCGCAGACTACACAAGCGAAAGCTCCTAATCCCTCACGTGAGAGGACCAGCTCTCCCGCGCTCACATCGTGTAGTTTACAGTCTGCCCGGAGGCCGCGGATGGATACATCTCCAGCCAGACTCTGCAAGTGTTTCAAGAGCCTCCTGCTGGGTGAATAATTTCCATCACCTTTACAGACCTTTAATTGCACGACACAACGTCGTTTTTTTTTAATTGTCAGAAATTCATACGATAGTTTCTTCTTCTGAGCAACAAAATACTTTGTGTACATAAAGCACAGGCACTGTAACCTCTTTTGAAGCATCTCTGTGCAACTGTGTTAGCTCATAAAATCCACAAACTCATCTTATGAGTCTAATTCAGAGTAAACAAAACAATTGTTTTCAATTTATCAAATTTGTTTTAAAAAAAAAATCATCATTTTAATCAAGGAGTGGTTGTCAGTGATTACCACTGCTGTCTCTCAGTGAGGAGGTTTCCAGTTCGATCTTTGCTGTGTTCTGCAGGTTTCTTCCATAGATTTCTCATCTTGAAATATGCAGCACTTTGTTAATATTTTGAAAAGGTGTGAATACATTTTTATGAGTTAACCTAGCTTGAGTTGATTGTAAGAAGGCGTTAAAGAGAATAATTAAGTGATGAGCACCTGTTGTCAAACTAAAGGAAAACAACAAATGTTTTTCACTTTGAATCTCGTTAAGATGATGAAATGACGACTTCTAAGTCTTTTTAACACTGTGGACCCAAATAATATCCAAGTACAGTTCATTTAACTGAGTATTTGTATACGTCTACAATTTTGCGATGTATAAACTTAGTTAGACTGTAGTTGTTTACTGTAAAAATCATTTTAAATCCCCCCCATGAATCAGTTTTACAATGTCTTCAGCAGTAAAATATACTCCAGATGAGTTAATTAATATTTCTACCCATTCGGGACTATAAAAAAAAGACTTGTGTGGGGTGTTGTTAATTTTATTATTGGACAACAGAAGTTTCAGGATTATTCAAAACAATTCTGTGTTCAATCTAAACATTTAGAGAAATTACATGAGAAAATGTTCCTACAATTTGGTTTTCTCGACGTTCAAAACAAGGCTTCCCTTCTCTTGATGTATAGCGAGTAAAACATTCATGAAGTGAACCTTCATATACGTCAGTAACGTGAGTGAGAGGATCCTCGAGGCGTCTCCGTCCGCCTTTCTCTTCCAGCCCACGGTGATGCCGGTAATTTGGGTTAAATAAGGAGCACCAGCTTTAAACGCTTAAAACCTCTCAAAAACAGCGTTTGGGGAGGGAGGAGACACTCGTGCGCACCTTCATTCATAAACTGTTAGACGTCATTGCTCATTTTATTATCCGACAATTATTCACCATTTCATCGTAAAAAGAGTCCGTATATCTCTTCAAGAAACTATGATGACCTCCCTCATGAACTCCTCTTAAGCATTAAACCCTTGCTGTGAGGGTCAGACAGTCTCTGTCTCAGTTCCGCTACCGGAGAACAGGAGCAATGAACGTGGATTAGACGTAAAACTGGGTTTTGCGAAAGTTACTGCAATCGTCAAAAACGTAACTTAATCAGGCTAAACATTAAGCGATTACGTTGTATATAGTTATAAGTGGTTGCTTCGTGTGTGAAGAATCGAATAAAATCGAAAAATAAAAAGGAGTTTAGAATTGAACATGCTGAAAAGTGTGAAAATGTGTGATTTTTATTTAATTACACCCAGTAATATGCGTTTCGTTTTATTAACCGGTATCCTTAACAAACCGAGACCACGCTTCAATTAATTAAAATCAAACAAAATGTTTAATCGTGCAATCAAAAATTACACCGAAGTTAAAACTTACGTGTTTTGGGGAAAATTCCGAAAAAGCAGGTAAATGGTAAAGCCGCGAGGAAAAGAGAGCGAAATAAACCTGGCCCTGCTAAAGAAAGCGCCCAGCACCTTTAAGAAATATCCACAAAAACCATCAAAAATGTTGAAAGCGCGCTTGGTTCCTTATTAGGCGAAGATACAATATTTATTCCGTGTCTCCAGGGATGAGGCTGCTCTCTCTATTGTCCTCCCTTTCCTCAATGCTGATGCTTAATTTTCAAAACTTCTATATTACCAAGGGACCTACGACATCAGCCGGAGAAATACCCAGCAAGTACAAAATCCGAGCCAGGGCGCGCTTTGTGCAGAGGAGAGCCGCATTTCAGCCGCTTTTTACCGACGGCTGCTCGTTTCCACGCGCTATTTGGGGATTTTTCCTTTCTTTCTCTTTCTTTCTTCCCGACATTCGTCCAACAGCGCGAGGAAATCTGGTTATTGGATCGCGAGAATGTCAGCCACATTTCCGGGACTGGTACACGACGCGGAGGTATTTAAATGCTTTTTTTATCTCTTCAAAAAATCTGATTATTTTGGTTGTTAATGTTCGCGTGTAGCATCGGGAATGATTGCTTAGCACCGCGGGATGGAACACTTGTGATGAAAATTGTTTTCCAGGGATATGGGTGGAAATGCATTAGCCTGCTGTTTATTTTTTGCATGCAAACATGATGCTAAAGTTTGCAAACAAAACCCTTTAGCGGTCATTAGCCATGGAAGTGGCGCAAACCGGTGTCTCGGTTTTCCGGTTGGGACGGCGAAGCTTTTAATAGCGTTTGCACGGATCTAAGTGATAATATCTCGGGTATAGTCAAACAAGAGACTCGGTGGCATATGATAGACAAGTGAGGGAGGAAAAGACGTGCATGCTCGTGCATGGAGCAGTTTGCAGTGCGTTCCACGCACTCCCTCCCAGGCACAGAGATGACATCGCCGTCAGGTACCTTTGGAAAGCCACTTTGAGCTGCTGTGTGTGTAAGAGTGTGTGTTTGGGGAAGGTTTGTGTTTCCACCGCGCGCGGATCGCTGCGAGCGCCTGTAAATGACATCCCTCATATTTTCCTCTTTTTCCCCCGCACAGATACGTCACGACGGATCAAACAGCTACCGTTTGATGCAACTCGGATGCTTGGAGTCTGTGGCCAACTCATCTGTCGCGTACTCTTCCTCGTCTCCTCTCACGTACCCAGCCACTGGAACCGAATTTGCTTCCCCGTACTTTCCCACCAACCACCAGTACACGCCCTTGCACCACCAGTCCTTCCACTATGAGTTCCAGCACAGCCACCCGGCCGTGAACCCGGATGCGTACTCGTTAAACTCTCTCCATCACTCGCAGCAGTATTACCAGCAGCTGCATCACGGAGAACCGGCGGACTTCATCAACCTCCACAACGCACGCGCGCTCAAGTCCTCCTGTCTGGACGAGCAGCGGCGAGAACTGGGCTGTCTGGACGCCTACCGGAGACATGACCTGTCCATCATGAGCCATGGCTCTCAGTACGGCATGCACCCCGAGCAAAGACTGGGTCTGTCCGGGGCGGGTCTGGGGCTTCCACCACCGGGGGCTGATGATTTACAGGTACCGTGAGGCACCGTTCAAGCACCAAACACTCTCTGTGTGTCTCTCGCAGTGTCAGCATTGTATTACAGGCCTTCGGGGATGTTGCATAGTCACTTTCACTGCCCGCACTGAAGAAATGATCGCCCGAGGGCTCAAACAAACAAAAAACATTCGGACACGTTGTAAATCGAGGCCGTTCGATTCAACTTCTGTTGCTCTCAATTTGCAAAAATAAATATATGTGCATACAGAAATATACCAATAGAAAACAAGAACATTTCACAAGATAATTACTAACTAAACAAAGTTTATAAAAAGTAAAAAATACGACTAACAAGAAAATCTACAGAAATGCGTAAATAAAAAAACAAACGCGTTTTTAATATAAATCTTGTTTCTAAAGATCTCGAGGCCTCATATTTGAGTTGATTTAGCTGCAGGATTTTACATGTTTAATATAGTGAATATTGAGAAGTCTGCGCGTATGTCGGGGCCTCTCTGCTGTAAAGCCGCTGTTTCTTTTTCCTCCGTTAAAAGGCGGATTAACGGCTTGAAAAGTGCGAACAAAAGGCAAATCCGCCGCAGTAGAGCACCGTAGTTTATCCAATTTAGGACTTAATGTCAATCAACTGGTTATTTATGCACAGACATCTGAAAGAGCTCAAGTTTAACCGGCAGTAAAAAATATGTTCAGGTCAAATAATCGACCGGCGCTTAGAAATACGCCAAAGAAAAGAAAGCATTGAAGACGTTTGGTGAAATATTTCCAAACGTGTTAATGTTTGTAGATTCCATTTAGATATTTTAAAACATAATGAAAAGCTATTTTTACAAAATTTGTTAATTAATTGTCCCGCTTTATAAAAATGTTTATGCACGTCATTGTTTTCCGTTTCTATTCAACATTTTCTTTTTGATATTAATGTGTAATTTTAAATTCGACACAGTTGCGATTTTTTTTTTTGGAAAAATAATTGTTTAATAATATAATACGTCATAATATGTTTATAGTTCAGTCTACCATTATTTATTAAACGTTTTAAATGCATACATTATAAAATATAAAAACTAATTTTAAGATGTTTTAGATTTAGTTGAAGCTTTAAAACGGGTTGTATAATTTCAGATAATTTTATTTACAAGTTGAATGATTATTGACCCATGGAGGACGTTGTGTAGCAGCACTTTATTTGAACGTGTCGCGGCATGTCGCTGGAGTGGTTTTGGTATTGCTGTCGCGTGTGGACCATTCTGCACCGCACACAATAAAGGCCCAGAGGAGAACCGACACAAAACGGTCCGTGAAAGGCTTCTGGAGCTTTCTTTGCGGCTGAATGAAGCGGCGCAGGCCGCGGAACAGATGCGTGCAGGCTCGCGAGCACAGGCGCATCTTTGAGCCGCTAAACAGATTTGGCACGCGGAACAATAGACTCTGCAGCACCTTTAACACACACACACGCCTAATTTATTCCTGATCCGAAGGGTTTGTATATTGATTTTATAATCACTTTAACTGCGGGGAAAAGAAAAATAGAGCTAGAGTTTGTTAAAGGGTTACAAGAGCGCGCCGGTATGGTGTCGGGATGGATGGGAGTGTAACTTGGCCTGCAGACTGGTCGTGGCTCGTGAGACGGATTAACTGGTTTTTTCAATGCAATGCAGTGTTCCTCTGGCTGCATCGTGACCTCACTAAAGATGTTAGTGCCTGGGCTTGTAACAGGTGCCTTTAGTTTTGTTTAGCTAACCTGTGACCACGTGATGTGTTTAATATAGTTCATAAAACATAATAATGGTTTCTAATTGTATATGAACGTCATTATTTTGTCTGTGTGTTCAGGGATCAGTGGACGCGCAATGTGGACTTGTATTAAATGGCCAGGGTGGTGTGATCCGGAGAGGTGAGACTGAATCCAGATCATTTAAAATGCTAATTTCAGTCTTTCAGATCTCGATTGCTTGTTTTTCACATTACCACACTGTGCAGCTTTCATGGCAATATTTGATTAAAACTATGTATAGTTTTGTTTTGACAAGTTTACTTTTTTTTAAGTTGTTTAAATGAATTGTTAAGAAATAGATAATTACGTTTACATTACATAAAATATAATTAAATGGCTAATATAGCATTTTTCATTAGAATTGAATTCATATAGTTTTATTGATTCATCAGAAAAAAACACGTTGAATAGAAAATGTAATAAAATATGCAACCTACTTTAAATATTTTGTGCAAGTTGTAATGATTTATTACTAATATTTATATAAATTGAAAAGTCATGGATGTTGACACTGAAACGAAATAATAATTTAATAACAATAATTTTCGTCATCTGCAGATATTGTTTTATAATAATGACGTGCAATCATCAAATGTATTTAATCATTTTAAATATACAGTTTTATACAAAATTATACAGATAATTTAAAAAAATCGTTTTATTTAGGATACCTGTTGGTGCATTTTTGGTACAATTCGATTACAAATTATTATTTGTTTCCTGTAGATTTAACTGTGTTCATTCGTTTTTATTTTTAGGACATTTTCTGGTTGTTTATTTTTGTGCGTCCCTTAAATCGAACATAATGTTCTCTTTTGTCTCAGAGCTTGATTACTCTTCTTGTTGACGTATAACAGCTCAACGCGTTCATTAAAACAAGCATCATTATAGCCCTTTACATTAGCTCAAAATCCCATTCCCTCTCAAGATCCTGCTCCAGCGAGAGTCGGTCTCTGAAGGCTTTTCCGGTGCACTTTATTTGAGAAAACCCCGAGTCTTCCGTGGATGAATCGACTCGTGATATTTCCATAATCTAATATTAGTCGCATCTTTGTCTGGCTCTTCAAAGCGAATCGACGCGGAGAGTTCGAGCGTTTCTCTTGCTCTTAATTTTTCATAAACTCAGTCTAGGTGTCGAGCTCGCCATCACTTCCCGTTAACGGCGTGCAGGATTTGCCCGCGAGCTGCGCCGTCACAAGCATCACAAGCAATAATCGCTGTGCGCGCGCGCGCTCCGGTATCGATAGCTTCTGCAGCCCCTGGCGCGCGCTTTGATATGCTAATGGATGAATTCAGCAGAGATCATATTAATGTTGTTCATATATTCGTTGAATATTCACATCAGCCTTTTCTGAAGAAATCACTCAAGAAAGCGGATCTTGCTTAGAAGAGGCGTCTGTGTTTTAATCAAGATCATCCATCTCTGCGTTACGCCGCCTTTACGCGCTCTCTCCGCGCTGTAAACAATCACCACCGCCGCCGCAGTTGAAATAGAAACAGAATGACATTTGGCCTATGTCTCTTTTTCTTTAATTTTCGTGGCAAACTCGTAAAAAGCACTTGATTCGCTTTGTGATCGCGCGCGCTGCCTCGGGCTAGTCTCCCTCGCGCTTAAATACCCGCGATCGCCTCTGGGCCCGGCGTGCGCGCGCGCACGCACCCTCGCGAGCGACCACACTACCGGCAATAGCTCTTTTTCAATCGCCCTTGGCAACATAAAATACAAACTACTCTGAATCAAAACATTTTGGCTGGAATTAATGTGAAGTGAACGCGCGCGCTCGTGGAGATCTTGGGTTTGTCAGAGCGCTTTAGGGTGACTGATGAGGAGCAGGATGGAGGTGCTGTGGCCAGGGAAGCCCTTCAGGGACAGACACAACCTGCACGCACAGTACATCTGGATGTAGTAGACCCAGTGTACTCTGAAAAAAAACCCCTGCTGCTATATTTATATTCTAAACTGGTTTATGATGGTCACACGGGTTTGCCTGTTCAGGAAGAACTTCCTACAAAGATTCCAAAGAACAATCATTGCTTACCACTGTGCCACCATCCTGGTCTATACTTGAAGGCAAATGCTGAATAAACATCAATTATGCATCTGATGAAATTATCTATCCACCTAACAGAAATCAACTCCATTCATGCTGTTTACATTTTTGTCTGGTTAATAAATACATTTAGCCAAATACTAGTTTTAGTGAAACAAAACATTCAGTTACATTATTTTTGTAATACGTGATCGCTCTACTGCTCTGAATTTGCACATCAAAAATAGGTTGTAGTATTACCTTCCATGAAAAATGTTAACACGCTAATAGCAACACTCTATAGGAATATCTTGACATCGTAACACCAACAGTGTTGTATGTTATCGTAACCATGTAACATTAATAGTAATATGGTAACGCTAATGCAGTAATGGTATACTTTATGTTAATAACCGAGTAAAACTAATAGCCAAATAGCAGTATATCAATAGTTTAAAGAGTTATAATATCAGTAGTATTGTAATGCTAATGGTGTAATAGAATTATATTAATGCTATAATTGAAACACTAATAGTGTAACATAGTATATTATTAGTAATAATTGTAGAAGTAATACCTTTATGCTAATATGGTAATGCTTATAGCGTATATTTTAATTATATACGATATAGTAAAACATAAATGCTAATAGTGTGGGCGTAATATCACTATATTAACACTAATAGTACATTTCAACTAATGTAGTAACAGTCATGGTGTGAAAGGAATAATGTAACACTAATCGAGTAATAGTAGTATATTAATAGTAATAATTTAACACTAATGGTGTAGTAGCAGTACATTTATAGTACTTTAACACAATATTAACATTGTAACGCTAATAGTGTAACTGTAACCTTGTGTAACACTAATAATCCTGTAACACCAACAGTGTAATAGTTACTCTGGTAGAGTTTACTTTTTGGAGTGTGGATAATCACACTCTTCACAAGGATTGGGACATTTCCTGAGGTCTGATGTGCTGTTTGTTCATGTGTTAAGGAGGCACGTGTGTGGTGAACCCCACAGACTTGTTCTGCTCTGTGCCTGGACGCCTCTCTCTCCTCAGCTCTACCTCAAAGTACAAAGTAACCATCGCCGAGGTCAAGCGTCGCCTCTCTCCACCTGAATGCCTCAACGCGTCCCTGCTGGGTGGCATTCTACGAAGGTACTCTCTTTTACACTTCAAATGTTCTGAGTCAGAAATGTTTGCTCTGAAAAAAATTGTCGATTGATAATAATTTTAACAATTCAAGCTTATTTTAAAAATATAGAAATATGTTAAGATTCTTTAAAGAAAATCTTTTTCTGTTGATTAACGGAGAAGGCACATTGATGTTTGGTGTGTACAATACAAAATTCACAAATATGTGGGAACTAGTATAATGTTCTTTACACATCACTCCTACAACTACAACAGAACTATTTTATTTTATTTTTTTTATACCTTAGTCAGTAGGGCTCCTCTTTTTTGAGAGTGTTAAACCTGACAAAAGAGTGCCATCTATTCACTGACTTTACTCATAATCGCTCGATTTCAGAGGATTCTTTTAGTAATGCATTGTGTGATGGGATGTATACATCTTGATATAGCGAGGTGTTTTTCAAACAGTACCTTTTGGACCCACTTTTCAAAATAAAAGACCTTTCAGCCTTTACAAGTTGATGCAGTAATTTTACAAAATAAAAGAACTTTTAGACTTTACAAGTGAATACAACAGCCCCTTTTCACAATAAAAGACCTTTAAGATTCAATGTTGTCTGCTGCTGCTCCTTATCTCTTTTAAGGGCTTTTATTTCATAAGAGAGCTTCTGCTTTTTCAATCTGAGCTAATTACTGAAGGAGAGAGAGAACGAAAAAAGAGAAGTGACATGGAGAGCAGGACAGTAAATCCAGAGCTGAAGGCTAGATTCGTGAGAGATGGAAGCAGCAAGCAGTGGAGCTGAGGTTCCATTATTGATGAGGGACACAGACTGGAGAGCAGAAACAAGGCCAGCGATGACGAGAAGAGCTTGTTTAAAACACATCCTGTTTGAGGAAAAAAAATCTCCCAAAATCTCCTTATGGATACAGCTAGGGTTGTACAGGTGCCTGGGGAAAAACAAACAAAAAGATTTTCAGTTTTGTCTTTCAGTTTCAGTTTATTTTTTTTTCGTCTCTGGTTTTCAACAGTCACTGCTGAGCCACGATACGATTTAGTTCTTCATGTATTTAACCTCTTGAAAAATGTGTGATTTTATTTTTTTTGCTAACAACCAATTCTGCCCTAAAAAATTTATTTTAAAACACCCGTAAAAGAGCGTCTCGAGGCATTTTAATGTCTGTGATTTTGTCTTTTCTTCATGAAATTCGACATGAAGTTAACTACTCACTAACTCACTAACTACTGACTAAAAAAAAAAAAAAAAACAGCACAACCGTTTAATAATGTAGAGGAGTTGTGGCTGAAGACATATTGTGCACCAAGCACTCCTTGGGCGATGGGATGTGACGCATGTTCCTGATCGCCTGTCTCTGTTTTTATGTCAGGGCCAAGTCGAAGAACGGTGGCCGCTGCCTGAGGGAGAAGCTCGACCGGCTGGGACTCAATCTCCCAGCAGGCCGCAGGAAAGCAGCCAATGTCACACTCCTCACGTCACTTGTGGAAGGTACGCAGAAATACACATTTACACAGCAGTTATTTACTCTTAAACAGTTAGAAACCTTGCTTTGATTTAATTTAAACGTATATGTCTTACAGAATGTGTGATTTTATCTTTATGCTTCAGCATATATACCCATATAATATATAATAACCATATAATATAAACATTTCATGAGCAATATATGATCTGATCCATGATCTTATCTCCCTGTTCGCTCCACACCATTATATAGACACGATGCAAGAACAGATTAGGTTCATAGTAAACATTTTAAAGCTTTAAAACCAATCGTTATGTGAATAAGACGACCTTAGAATGAAGACATAGAACTATTTCAGCTTATTTCCCAGACTAAAGCCTAAATCTTAATTCAGATTATGAAAAAAACATTTGTATTCGGCCATTTGAATTTTAGGCCTCGGGGTGGTGCTCAAACATAAAACCTTAAGTAATCTTGAAATTATTATCAATTTCTCAAAATCGTATTATTTACATATAATATTATCATTTAGACGCAATTATTAAGAGATGCAGTCTAAGAGTAAAAAAAGTTTACATATTTAGTATTTGGAAAACAACAAAATAAGTAAATTAAAGGTTAGCTTTCAAGAGTTTGAAATTAGGACTTGCCTTATGTTTGAAAGTATAACCAGCGGGTACAAATGTACAAGGCTTGCTGCTGTCTTCATTCAATAAATATGGAGAAAAGAAGGAGTCAAATTAAGTACAGGAAAGATCTGTCCGATAATTGATGTGTGTCACATTCTAATTAGTTTCCCCCGAAACATGTTAAAATGAGCTACCCCTCTGATAGGATCTGATTTCAAAGTTGGTGTGAATTCAAGAACTTTCATCAGTCTTGTAAAATGTTATTGTTTAAGGTTATAATTGTCAAGATTAATATTCACACTGCTCATATTTTCTAACATACAGACTTGCACTTCTTCCCTTGTGAGTTTTAGGGGTCTAGGCATGACCTACGGAAGGTGCATACTCTGTGGCTTTATTTATGAAATACTGCAGTACTTACTGACTGTAAAAAAAAAAAAAAACATTTTATGGACAAATAATAAACAAAAACAAATATTTTAAATGTATGGTATCCGAAATAACATGTAGTTCTTTTGTCAATTTGAATACTTTAATGTTTAAAATAACAAATCTGACAAATGTATAAATTTGCAATGTGGCAAGTTTATTTAAATTATATAATTCATACAGGCTGGTAATTCAGAGTTCATTACGTCGGTAAAAGTACCACATATATGCACAGATTGACAGCTGAGCATAAAATTAAAATGCAATTAAAATTGGTTATTTCTCCTTTATCCATCATTTAGCTTTTTAGAGAGATGATGGAGAAGGTACAGCTTCATGAGGATTAGTCATTAATTGGCTAATTGTAATAAAATTTGATATATAAACTCTATTTACTGTGTAGAATGTCAATGTTTTGTACAAATGTCACTACCCTGAACTCAGGCGTTGATCCTGATAGGAGGCTCTTTGCTCATCAGCGGAACAGGGGATGATTAGAATTAAATCATAAAAGAAGTCACATCGATGTTCACAGCTCCTCTCTCTCTCTTCCAGGGGAAGCGCTTCATCTCGCACGAGACTTTGGCTACACTTGCGAGACGGAGTTTCCCACTAAAGCGGTCGGGGAGCATCTCGCACGGCAACACACAGAGCCCAAAGAACAGAACGCACGCAAGAAGATGGTGCTGGCTACCAAGTACGAACTCATTCACATTCTAATCTACAAAACCCCTGCCAGTAACAACCAAAGTCTGCAGCACATCGATGCAACCGTATCCGCACAGGAAGAATTCTCTGGTGGCATTGATGCGCTGCAGGTGGAACACGAGTGCATTTTTAAAAACTATATCTCTCTTTTAACACCTTCCTGTCCTGATGCAAAAGTTTCACTCCCCTGGAGAGAACTAAACTGTCCAGCTTTTAAGTGGCTTTTAAGCGGGACAGGACAGGTTAAAAGTAATAAATTAATTTACCCTAATCTTGCTTGTGTTTCTGCAGACAGATCTGTAAAGAGTTTCAGGATTTGTTGAGTCAGGATCGCTCTCCGCTCGGCTCTTCGAGACCCACGCCGATCCTGGACCTGGACATCCAGAGACATCTCACACACTTCAGGTAAAAGCAGCAGCAGCAGCCGCCCACACTTCTTTCATTTCTTCTGATGAACAAACATCCCGTGCTTTATTTAACTATTAGCAATGATGTGTTTTGGTTAGGGATGCAGGGATTTTGATCATATGCGTTTCGAAAATCACATGAAAACTCTTTATATTTTAAAATGTTATTTATTGTTGCCCATTAACCAAATACTTCAGCAGAAAAAAAAAAGATTTTAAAAAGTCAATTTCACTCTTTGGACTTAAAAACAAGTTTTAAAAAAAGACAACTAATACATTTACACTGCAATCAAAATACTAAACAAATAAATAAAAAATACAAATGTATTTGTCTTAAATCTAAGCTAAATTTTAACAAAGCATTTCCCGGTAAAGAGAATACATGCTGCTGGAGCTCTGTCTATAAGGATCTTTTATATTATAAAATGGTTTAATATTTTCATTTAACATTAAGTATTACAATTACTTACAGTCATCACTAGCTTCATTTGCATATAGTAATTAGTTTAACGTATAATTTGTTTGTGTTTTAGTGAAAGGTGCTTACAACTCTCACCGATGTTGCGTTGATCTGGACAATTAATATTTAATTCTCTTCCGATGCATTTAATTCGAGATATTTGTGACTGACTTTGTTCTTGAGCGTGCAAAGCTGGATGGTGATCCTGCAGGTGTTCGATTGTTTAGCAGCGTAAACGTTTACTTCAAACTAGCGCACTGTTGGTGTAACTTTGTTCATATTGAAAGTAAAGGATAAGAAACGACACAAATCCCCTTAAAGTGTGGCCATTAAACAGTAATCTTTACGTAAATAAGAAACTGCCATCTGAATAGTTGCATCATTTTAAGCCGTAACGGTCCGTAATTAATCTGGATTCAGCCTCGTCAGGAATGCAGTGTTTATATTATTAACTGAGCTTTAATTTGTCATTGTTAATAACTGGTAATCATGGCATTCCTAGTTTTGATTAGAAGCCAAATAACATTTTATTAGAAATAAAATGTTTGTAATTTCTCGCAAATCTTCGAGTGACCAGAAAAATCAGGTTGTGATTGTGAACATAGCTCAATATCGCAAACACTATGTAATCAGGAAAACGATGTAATTGTTTGCACTTTGCTCGTTGTTTGTGACTAGACAAATGCAACATTGATACTACACTTATGGAGAGAGTTTATACACTAGTCTTCCATAGCCAGAATTATATGGATGGTGTTGTGTTTATGGCCAAAACCCGCCCATTACACGTCATGGCAAATTTAGTTTCGCATAGCTTAAATTTGGGGCATATGAATGTAACCTTAACAACTGACTGATATCCAACAAATGAGCCCGAGACAAAGGTTACAGAAGTCGAGAGATAAAAGATGAATAAATACATACAGAACCATGGTTCATCAGTCCCCTAAAGCAGAGTAACTGGGTGAGAATGGAAAACGTATACGAGCGTCGTTCAAACGATCAAACACCTGTAATTTCGTAGACATGACTTCAGAAGCTCTATGAACCAAGATAAACAATCTACATGTCATGCTAAACTTCACCAACAAGGAATTCTGAATAATAACAAATTATCTGTGTCAACATTATACTTTTTGTTTTGAGTACAATGGTACACAGAGATACGAAATTAATTCGTTCCAGGGTGGTGTTTATATCTCTAATGCAAGTTTTACATCTAACCACAATTTGAGTTGATAAAAAAATGGAAAACCAGAGAAAAGTCAAGTAACAATGTGTAGATTTAAGGATTGAAGAAACGTTAATGTAACAAATGATAATAAAACACAAGTAAAATATGTAATTTGTACACAAATGTGAAACCTTACCCTGAGAGTGAAGCGATGTGTCGGAGGAAGTGGAACGGATGCAGAAAACATTACGGCACCACGTATGAAAGTTAACTTTCTCGAGATATTTCACAAATTACTAACACCAACAGGGTTTCAAACACGAGCGCAGACAGATGGAGAGATGTTTCTGAGAACGCGTCACAGGGTTTCTCTAACCTGCGCTACAGAACAGCACTCTCCATGTTATAAACGTTAATTCTTTTACGACACCTTCACTCTAACATTTGTTATAGCACATTATTTATTGGTAATCTATACATAATGTTTCACTCGATTTAAAACGTAGAAGCCCCTTTATCACTGTCTGCAATGGGGGGATGAAGCACCAGGATCCGGAAGCGCAGCACGGCATTAGACTTAACAAGCGGATAATAGAGCAGAACTGTGGGTGTTTCTTCGTATCTCGAACCAAAATATTTCCCGCGACCTGTCGCAACTCAAACATTTCGTAACTCAAAGCATTTGTATCTCGGGGTGGCATTGTAATTTCAAATACTCTATATTTCAATTGTCCAATTTAATCTGTTTTTCCCATGATTGAACAGCTGTAAAATCAGGGCCATTTTAGAGTGAAAGATAATAAAACCAATTTATTGTGACTCCAGTGATTAACTTTAAAAATTGAATATATTTATAAAAGGATTATAACTTTTTAAGTTCAAGAGGACACAGGAAGTGGTTAGGGCACATTTGATGTAGTTTAAGGTGACATGTTTTGAATCTAGACCTTAAGATCAAGCACTGGACACAAAATAAAGTGACAACTGATGCATCACCTCTGCTTTCTACTAAAGCCTTGCATTGGGTTTTAACCATAAACCAAGAATGTATAAGATAATGTTTTTAAAATTTCTGTGTTTTTTACAGTCTGATCACACATGGCTTTGGCACACCGGCGATCTGCGCAGCTCTCAGCACCTTCCAAACCATCCTCAGTGAAATGCTTAATTACCTGGAGAAACACTCAGCCAATAAGAGCACGGGAACGCCTGACAACAATCAGATCAACTCCAACTCGGACAAAACACTCCGTAAAACCAACGAGCCACCAAATAAAGATGGAAAAATAGAGAAAACCGACTGACTCTGATGCAGGAGGGGTTGTGTGAAATCTCACTTCCTGATTTGAACCCTGCTGGGCGGGCCTTGTTCAGGGCGTGGCTACCAGGGGGCAGAGCTACTGGATTTGTTTCTCCCGACATTGCTATTTATTTATTTAAGTTACCGGCTTATTCCTAGGATCTAAATGTAAAAACTGAATCACTTCACGCTCACTGCCCACATTGTTGGATCAATAAAGACTTATTTTGATTAAGGTTTGTATGTAATTAGTTTAAATACTGATTTTAAAAATGCAATAACTTTTATTATAAAACTCGCATTCCATTTCTGGAAACCTCATTTGAGACTGTAAAATGATGACAGGGAATCCTCTGTTGAGGTTAGTTTCTGTATATTGTGCATGTTAAAACTTTTACACCATCTGAAACAGACATTGCCCACTATTGTACCACAAACTCTTGACTACATTTGTACAAAGTGATATATAAATATATAATAAATTCATTCTTTTCTGGTAGGCTTTGAACTACGAATATGAAATAACCCGACATGCAAACTACAATTGTTGAATAAAGCATATTGCTCAAAGTCTTATATTAACTCTCCTGTCTAGACTTGAATTCTTGTTCTGTTCTGCATTGCTAATAGATGTTTTATTGATTTACCAGCAACATACTTTTTCTTAGTGAAAAGGTGTTTCTTTTATGAGAAGATCTTGATAATCTGTGATTTTTAATATTATTATTTCAATTCTATTAAAAAAAAACCTTACATCTATTTATGTTTGAACACATTTAGACAGGTAAGTTGTGTAAACATTCATAAGCTAGTTTAGTAGTATTTTAATAACTAAATGCAGTTAAATATGTATACTCTTGTTTTTTAACAAAAAAGCTTTAAGCATTTACTAAATTCAATAGCCCTGATTAAAATTCAGCATAATTCAATACACGATTTTAGACGAAGGCGTTTCGTTATGAAGGAATCGATTATGTTTGAGAGTTAACGCGGTTTAAGCAGAAAAGCATTAAAAGCGAAGAAAAATCTGTTCGATGATGCACAAGAAGGCTTCCAGTCAATACCCTACTGACAGATCGATATCAAGCTTATTAACAGATAAAAAAAATATCTCAAATTACACTGTAAACAGGATATTAGCATTGAGCATGTTCCACGGCTAATCAGCGTTAGCGACCTAGCATCCAAAGCTAACGAGATCGAGAACGCAAAGCCTTCATGGATTTTATGTTTTGGATTATAAGTTTTGCTATATAATTTTACACCTACAAATACGATTTCAAAAATAAATAAATAAATAGCAATGTAATAAGAAATGTGATTAATAGTAAAGCGTTGAATTAAAAAAATAACGATTAATCCAATCACCTCAGCTAGCTTATATTATTAGCCAGCCAATTTTTTAAGTAAAGTTTTTTCTTAAACTTGGAAAGCTTGGTTATATAATAAATATAGTCAACAACGGCAAACCATTTTCGTTTTTTTTAAATACTAAAACAAATGTGGTTGTTAGTCTAGAAGGTTAGCTAATATACAAACTGTATAAATTAGTTTATTTTGGTTCGTAATGCCGTTATTTTTACGTTGTATTATCATAATTTTTTACATCAAACAAAAAGAAACTCATTTTGGATCATTGTTATTTCTATTAATCTGTTAAACGGCTGTTTATCTCTAATCTGTTTCTATTTTATTTAAAGCACTTTGAATTGGCAATGTGTAGTAAAATGTGGTACAGAAATAAAATTGCCTTGCCTAATTAAAACGCTATACAGAAAAGACAATATCCATTCAAAATAAGCATGACTTTCCTCAGACCAAGAAACTTTTTACAGCCACTAAGTTTCAGAATAGCAAACTATAGCTTTTTGTTCATCGAAATAAACGTCGAGTAAACGTGAGCTATAATGCTAGATCGTTTCAACTTCATATAAACCAATCCAATTTAGTCAAAATATAGCCTAAAAATAAATGTTAATCAAATGTAATACGTAATTGTTTGGCGGCTTTTTGGGAGTTTTCTTGAACGCGTAAGGACTCTTCTTTAATCTCTCGCGTGTAACGACTGCGCCATCTTGTGGTTGGTGAATACGAATGATCGAAATAGACGGGTCAAGGAAAACGTATTAAAATTGTCCACCTTTTTAAAGTGACATTCAAAAAATCTGAAATGGATAGACAAAGTGGGTAATATTGGAGTGATTTTTGGAACCTAAAACAAAAGCGTGTTTTTGTCATCTGCTCGCGCTCATGTTTTCTTTATATACACTCTTTGAGAATTTTAATGTTTGTGTTGGACCTGAATCAAAGTGTATGTGTGCAGCCTGGGCCTACTTTCTCTCTCGGAGGAGCGTGTGGTGGACATCTGTCATGGCCCATGGTCTCGCCCGGAGTTTGTGCGATTCTGGCTCCTTCTCTGTGGCAGCGGGGCTCCTGAAACATTCATCGTAAATCAGATTCACAGCATCTTAATGACCGGCACAACAGATCGAAAACTGGGTCGTTATCAGCATCTCGTTAGTCTGATTCAGAGAGGAAAATGTAGCCAATCACAAACCAACCTCTAGCTTTAAAGCATCCTGTAATATTAATAGTGGAAATGCATCCTCATGTCTGAAAACATCTGATTTGGCTCCTGCAGATTCATTATTTTAGCGTTTGTTTTTAGCTTTGTATTATTCCGTGTGTGTGTGTGTACGCATACATTTAACATACATTCATTTATTTAATTAGTTTCATTGTGTTCTGTACGGTGTGTTTGCACATTTATACACTCAATGATCTAATATTAAATGCTTTATAAAATGATTTTGACATGTTTGAAGAGGATCAAAACATAAAGTACTTTTTAGTGGGATTTGATGAGGGTTTTTAACTCCTTGTGTCCGAGTGACCCCTTGGGGATGTTCATAGAATAGCATCTTTTCTAAATAATTTTGCTTTATGCATATTTGGATAAAATATAAGATTATTTATTCTGTTGTTTACGAGAATCAAATTAAGTGTTTGTCCTACAATTTTGCTTATAAATGTGTAAATTATTGTAACCCTTCTGCATAAATATAAACAGCGGACATGCCAAAGTACATCTGTTCATAAATATTATTAATGTTAAATTAATGTTAAATATTAATGTATTGTTAATATATTATTAACACTCATACGGTTGCATGGACTGACAATTTTTTTTAATATTATAATCATTTTACATTTATTATAACATATAAAAAAACATCTTAAACCTCACAGGTACCCTTGCATAAGGCACAGGTGGTTATCAATCTCACATAGATTCAAACCTAGTAATGAACTGAAACAGCTGTGCAGGAGGCTTGAGCAAAGCCACAAGACACCAGGTAGTTACTGTATCAACAAGGTCTATCCCAGACAAAGATTTAAAGCAGGCTGAGGTTAACAAGATGGCTATTTACACTCTTTTGAAGAAGCACAAAGAAATTGGCATCGGGATAGATTGTAGATCAGTAATTAAACTTGCAGAAGCTCAGAACTGGTCTTCATGGAAGAGTTGCCGTCAAAAACCCATACTGATGGTGTGGGAACAAGACCAAGTGACTTAAGTATGCATCAACCTAAAGGAACTCTATGCAGAAAAATGGCAGCAGGTGCTCTGGACAGACGAGTGTTCTCAATGCTGAGAAAAACAGGCAGGTATTTAGCGTGCGATATACCACCAGGGACATTTCATTCTGCAGAAGGAGAACAACCCAAAACATACTGCCAACTTTATGAGGCAATGCCTTCGGTGTAAAGAAGAGGAACAAGTTCTGGAAGTGATGACCGTGTTAAGTTTGTTATTAAATATTACGCTAGTAAGCTTCTTGAAATGTAACAAAAGCTAGGAGATGGGTTCAGGGCACTTATAAATAAATAAAAACAAACTGGTACAAGAGCTAAAGGAAAAGGATGGTACACAACCGAATTTAACGGTTTTATTGTTGCCTACCAAAATAAAATAAATGTTTATGCCGCTAATAGGTTCTAAATAAACGCTCTAAATAGCTTGTTAGTAGTCTTAGCCTCAGACATCATGCCCATGGATTGTTGGCTAAACCTTCCATGCAGGTCTGGCTAGCTAGACTAACTTGTTAGCAACAGTAACCAGGGGGCGGGGTTTAGAGACAGGTCAGTCAGATGATGCATTGGTGAGCTTTCTTACTCGGCAGTGGATTCAATCCCAGTCATCGCTATTTCAGGAGCTATTTTTATCATTTCTTCAAACCACAAAAAACACGCATGTTGGAGCCATTTTTGTCATTTCCCACTATTTACCAGCAGGTGGCGCGCTGAACTCTCTTCTGAAACTCCTGGAGAGCACAGCGCTGGATTTCTGCCGTTCTCTCTATTCTTCAGCTCTGATCTTTGACTATTCTGCTTCGGATTATGATTTAACATATTATTTAAACCAATGGGTGGGGCCAGGGACCATCTACAACAGCCTGACTTGAAAAGATCTTTCCATAATGTACATTTCATATAAAAACCTGAAAGCTTCTCATTGAATATTGCTAAACACATTTCAAAAGATATAAGCCCTGCAGTACATATAGTTCAAAGGAACCTTACAAAAGTATTTTATTTTATTTCCTTAAAGGAGATTTGGGAGGTTGCTGGTAATGTAACAATTAATACTTCTGTGTAATAAAGAATATCGGTATGCTTTCAATCCAATTGTTAAAAAGGAAACAAAATAAAGTTGAAAATGACTTTTTAAAGGATAAAAACTATCATTAAAAAATCTAGTTCCAACTAATTACTCTAGTCTAGGCAGGCACCAAAGAGCATCATTCCGTCTCACACTGGATAAGTTCAACATGTTTGCCAAGTGGGATTAAGTATAACGCCACAGAGGTCGTGGTATAGACTGTCCTTGGTGTATTACGGGTCCCTGATAATCAGGGCCAGTCTTCAAAACAGGTGGTTTTTAAAAGGTAAAGATTGGTGTTTGTTTTTAAAGAATACTGACAAAGGTAATAATCTATATAATATACCAAAACCGTGAGGATCAACATTGACAAGCGAAGAAACAACAACAATAATAATGTCAGTCTCCACATTGAGAATAAAGTAAAGCATTTACGATGCTGTGTATGTTGTATGCCGAAAATAAAAGATTTAGCATGTTGCTGCTTTATGAAAATATTAAACTGAAACACAGGTTTTACAGACAGCTCTAATTTGAAAGGTTTCCAATCTTGAATTGGTGTCGGATTCTCAGTGAATCCCCCGCAGCAGCTTTAACCCAAAATCAACACATTAACATTAGACGCTCACTGAATCAACCCACACGCAGACAATCCCCGCAAAAGAGGTTTTTTTTTTTACTTTTCGTGACTGGGTGAGTGAGTGAGAGATAGAGAGAGGGAGGGAGGGAGAGAGAGAGAGAGAGAGAGAGAGAGAGAGAGGGAGGGAGGGAGGGAGGGAGAGGAGAGTTAGAGTTGAGGTCTTTACTCTTCACTTGAATGCACTTGTTATAGTGGGAGCAGCGCGCGAACATGCTGTGGAAACTGGTGGAAAATGTCAAGTATGAAGATATTTACGAGGTAACGAGAAGACACTGCTGGCGTTTCTGTTTTGGTTGTTCGAGTTTAGAAACGATTAATTCGGTTTCGAGGTTTTTTTTTTGCGTTATGCATTCGATGTAACCAAGGAGTAAGAAAATCTGTGCGGACGGACAATTGAAATTTTTTGTTTAACAATCCTGTTGCATTTTTTGTTTATTTTTAAATGTAAGAAATTTACCAAAATGCGTCACAGTATAACAGTATTAAAATTTCACAACCAGGGTTTGAAAAGGGTTTTTCATAAAAAAACTATAACATGCGAAATAAGCCGCGTGTAAATTGTTTATTTCAAAAAAACTTGTTTCAATTTATGGCAAATTAAAAGGCAAGGTAGTCGTGGTAAAACGAAAAGAAAACATTATAAAAACGATTTTAAACGATAGCCTTCTTGGTGGATTTTGCATGCAAGTTCACATTTCTTCATAAATTTACGCAGAGTGAAAGTTTTATAACAATGGTATTCTTAAAACCACTGTTTTGAGAGATCTAAATGATGCCATTATTAAGAGAATCGTATCCCGATGAGCGAGACGAGGCGTGGGAGTCCCGTACATTCCCTTGAATTGTCCATAGCTTGTGATGGTGCTGTTTTTTTTTTTTTGTTTTTGTTTTTTTTGAGGGGAACGTCTCAAGAGATGCTGACCCATAGACTCACACATGGCTTTTCTCCCACAGTCACCGTCACGCGTGTAATTAAACACTTCGACCCCAGTCCGTGAAATCGACCATTATACGAGATGTTTAATGGGGCACCATTAGTGAAGGACTTTAAAAGTGACATCCAGAGCAGACATCACTAAAATACATCAGTAGATTTCGCATTGGCGATCGACAGAATGAAAAAAACTTACACATTAAAAACTGTTATTGGTTCATTTATTGGACATTTGAGTGTTTAAAGGTCTATGAATGAGGCCTGGGTTCATCTGCCCCGTTTAAAGCAGCTGATTCCTGCGATCCCTTCGTTTAGACAAGAGATAAATGGACGGCACACATAACAATAACATAAAAGACAACAAAAGCCAACGAAAGAGGTCCGTGCACGCGAGCCAGAGCTCAAGCAGAGAGGGGATAAAGCAGGGCACGAGTGTTTCCTCCTCCTGAATGAACGTCACTTACAGCAGCAGCGCCTTCACGCTCCGCTGCTCCCCACTGCTTTAAGTATCCCCGCAATATTAGAGGAGTCATGAATAACAATTATTCTGAGGAGGTGTAGCGACGCGAGCGGACGAACAGGGCACTCTGGAGCAGAGCAGCGGATAGCGAGGAGCAGAGGCGAGAGCTGAAGACAAGGCTTGGAGAGCATTTGAGCTGTAAAAATCGAGTTTTATCGCTTCGTGTGGATATGAGGAGTTAAGAGAGGAGCGCGTTTCTCTGGGCGAGCTTGGTTGTACTCTCCGTGTTTTTCAGAGATGTTAGTTCACGCATATTCCTCCACGGTGAGTCTGCTTCATATTCAAGCTTGTTGATGCATTTTAGTGTTCGGCTGCAGCTGATCCGAATTAAGATTGAACTCAAATGCAGTACCTGGTGTTCACCGACGTTTTTTGAACAGATGTTTCAGAGTTTAGAGACAGAATAAAACCTTGATCTTTACAGGATGTGACGAGGAGTGGATGTGGTTATGTGGATTCAGTTTTTAAATATAGGTTTAGAATAATACGCCTTTCGACATTTTCACGTAAATAATCGCCCCTACACTCGTTGATCTAAACAAGTCATCACAAATCGCCCCAAATCATTTTAACCGGGGGGATTGTCGTTCACATCAACAGCAACAAACCAACTGTATTGAGACTGAAAATTTACAACAAACATTCATAAAAACTCAGTTGTGACTCAATTCTCTGCTTCGTTTAAGGACCGCCATGATGGGGTACCAAGCCACAGTTCCAGACTGTCCCAGCTTGGCTCGGTCTCTCAGGGGCCGTATTCAAGCGCTCCACCGCTATCACACACACCTTCCTCGGACTTTCAACCGCCGTACTTCCCTCCACCGTACCAGCCACTTCCATACCACCAAAGTCAGGATCCGTACTCGCACGTTAGCGACCCATACTCTCTGAACGCCCTTCACCAGCCCCAGCAGCACCCGTGGGGCTCCCGGCAGCGGCAGGACTTGCAGGGCGCGGAAACCGGAGCGTTGCTGCCGCAGCCTCGAGCTTCGTTACCGCAGCTTTCCGGTTTGGACCCCCGGCGGGACTACTCAAGCGTGCGCCGACCGGACGTGCTTCTACACTCCACGCATCACGGACTGGAAGCGGGTATGGGCGACGGGCTGTCGCTGCACGGCCTGGCGCACAGCATGGAGGATGTGCAGGTGAGGTTGACGTTTGTCAGGAGCTCTGATGTTCTTTTTTTTTAAATATAAATTTTAAAACTGTTTTAAAAAGGCTTTTTAGTGATGCTTATAGCTGTATTAAAGTACATGCAGAAACTTCTTAAATTCAAATTCTGAACATTATTTGCCTAACATTTAAACATCAATTATTGTCCATGCAAGCAAATGAAAATATTATAAAATGTATTTAAATTGAGTTTTAAATAATCAAATTATATTTGAGGTTTGATTAGGGTTAAAATAATGTATACTTTACGATGTTTTATGTTCTGTAAAAATAACAGCTTTGATCCAATTTAGACAAGCATGTATTTTTACCAACTTTATGTGTTAAATGAGACTATACGAATAATTAACTGTTTTGTACAATTTGTGTATCTGGTAAAAGGATGCACGAATCAAATGGCTAAATATTTAGGGCATCGTCCACTCTTCACATTCTTAACGATCCGATTCGATCAATATTGACACAATTTCCTGTAATTTTAATAGGAGGCCTGCTCCCGTCCAGTTGAATGGATAACGACAGTCTGCCTCTCTTCCGCACATGATTTTAAAGTCAATGTCATTAAATTATTGTTCATACAATACAATTCTGCTTGTTTGAAATCTTGAATGTTTTGGGGGTTAATAAAACAGTTACAGTTGTTTTATAAAACATAATAAAAACGGTAAACAATAAGACCTTACTATTTTCTTTATGTCTAATATACTAAATACATTTAAAGTGTATTTCCTTTGGTATCTCTAGAACAGGTTAGAATTGTTTGAATAAACAAACCAAGTGATACATTTTCACATTTTGTTGATTATAGGCAGTGGAGGACGTCACCGGGATGAATATCCTGGACCAATCAGTCATTAAAAAAGGTAAAAATGTTGCAAAACAAACGTCTCCCTCTGTTTAAGATCACTGATTGTGGGCAACAAATTAATCACTTTTTCAGATTTAAGGCTCAAAAGTTATCTCTGGTGAATTCGTCCTAAAGCACAAGTACACATGCCCATAACAACTGCAATTCGATGGTGTACTTACCTTCAAACTTTTAATTGTAAGATATCGATCATCTTTAAGTAAAATACACTATATTTTGCCAAAAAAGAAGCCAGATGTAAGATTTATGCACCACGAAACAGCATCACATTCTGCATCACGTTGATGTACTTTCGCCACGGTGCCTTTGACATATTTACTCTGATATAAGCGTCAGCATCACTCCCTGGGCTCGTGTTAATATTTGTCCGTTGTGAGGGACGTTTGCCGGTAATTTAGTTAACGGAGCCCGGGCCTCCCTGAAGAGACGGCCTTTAAGTGGCCGTGGTGATGGATGGATGGCGATGGAGCAGATCCCGAGAGCTCGTTTACAGCTCGTTTTCTCTATTATCCCCTGTAGAGATCTCCGCAGGAACGCGTGCTCGTTACCCTATTAGCGATTAAACTTAGAAGACAATGTTTGGCACTCGGTGTGGGTATGATGATGTTGGCGCGGGGGGGGGGGTGTTAACATTATTAGCTCGTGTCCATCACCAATCGATAACACAGTAAGCTTAAGGTGGTGAATTGTCACAACTTGAAGGAATTAAGGGGCGACTAAAATAAAATACAAAAATAGGCCCAAATCCCGATTCCCAAAAAGAGGCTTGTGTTTCAATAATGAGTTTAAAATGTCACAACCTGGATTCACGAAATGAACATTGCTTTGTTAAATTGGCAGTGTAGCATCATTAATTGGATTGAATGGCTTCGCATTTGTTTGCATGAATGGACCTTGGCATGCTTTCCATTGTGTGAGGAATTACTGCCTGGAAACAGAAGCACGCGTCGATAGCTGCGGAAGCGTGCGGTCTGACCCGGACCATGCAGCCGTGGGCTTGAGCTCACGGGGATTTCATGTGCCAAGATTTCACATTACATAATGTTCTCACGGGCAGGGTCTGTCTTCAACAATTCCAAAATAATTCAGCAATTCATGTTTTATGCTATATAGTACCTCGTGGCTGCTGTTCCAGGACGCAAGTTTTATAATAAAGAAATTGCACGTTGAATACCAAATATAAGTTTGGTACACAAGTTCAAAATATGCTTTAGTATACATTGAACTTTGGTTGAACCATTGCATTAGGGCTGATTGTTCAAGGTGTGTATGTGTGTATATATTACGTTTAGGATAATTAAACGTTTGATCATTACAGTTCCGGTTCCTCACAAGAGCGTCGCTTCTATGATGATGCACAAGGAAGGTCTAATCGGAGGCATGACCGTGAACGTGAACGAGGTCTTCTGCTCTGTACCCGGTCGCTTGTCACTTCTTAGCTCCACATCCAAATATAAAGTGACTGTTGGGGAAGTCCAGCGGCGCCTCTCTCCGCCAGAGTGCCTGAACGCCTCTCTTCTTGGAGGGGTTCTGCGAAGGTGAGATTTTTTTATTTTTAACGAATAAAAATGTATTATTATTATTATTATTATTAATAAGAGAATAACGAGAACTAAACGTTTGAAAAATTCAAACAAGCATTTGAAAAGTCAAGACCGTTATGACCGTTAACGGTGCTAAAATTTGTCGTTTGAAAAATTCCCGCGCTATAGTGTTTTTGCCCTCAAAGTTGTGCACTATTATTTTAAGAGTTTGTGTTCAGGTTATTGTCTAAATACATTTCTCTAATAATCCATTTCTTATCAGAGCGAAGTCTAAAAATGGTGGAAGGTCACTGAGAGAAAAGCTGGAGAAAATCGGCTTGAATTTGCCCGCGGGGAGACGCAAAGCAGCGAATGTCACTTTACTGACGTCTCTTGTTGAAGGTAAACAATTTGAATTTTATTTCCCTGTTCACCAATTCTTACCCTTACAAGCAATAACATTTTATTCTGTTAAGATAAGTTTGGAACTAAAGATACGGTGTTCTCTGAGATTGAGGCTCAAACGAAAATGTGCGAATGAACCAAGAACGTAATGTATTATATGGTATTGCTCCAGGCGTTTCTGTAATCAGATTTATTTTCTTGAACTCTAATCCCTAAGCTGTGCAAATAGCTAACAGATGCAACAAAAACATTCAAACCAGTGCGATCTAATTTCAGTTATTGTTGCGACTGTCTGGTGGCTTTTGAATGGCGATCCTTCATTTCCGTTCTGCCGAGCAAACAATATGGAATGCAAAAAACAAGCATTTAATTATTTTCTATATTGTGTTTATTTTTCATTTCCAGGAGAAGCGGTTCATTTGGCACGGGACTTCGGCTACATCTGTGAAACCGAATTCCCAACAAAAGCAGTGTCTGAATATCTGAACAGACAGCACACGGATCCAAATGAACTACACTCGCGGAAGAACATGCTACTCGCCACAAAGTGAGTGCACAGTAGCTTTTAATGTGATTTCTACATCCATGGATTTTCATCGAAAGCTATGCACTCGCCGCCCTCAATTGAACAAATGTAGGCACCGAATCCATTACGGATCGCCGGAGAGTGTATCGTTTTGATGGCTGTCCGCTTAGTGCCTGGTGCGCTTTGACACGTTTAGCTGGTTTCTAATGAGGCAGTTCAGGTCCACCAGAAACACGCGTCTCTTATCCATCTTAGCCTGGCACCGAGCTAGAAACTCATTATATTTAAGTGAAATGTTTCAAGTCTTAAAGTGCAGGCTTTCCCCTTCAAGTTTTGCCTAAGGTCATCCCTCCTCCCTCGCCTCTCCGTTCACAGTCTGTCTGTCAAAGTCCCGTCAGTCAGCGCGCGCCTCGGGCTCCAGGCTTTCTGTCGATCTGGAATGAGTGCGACAGAACTGGACAACTCCAGTGTTTGTGCTTCTGAACCGAGAAAGCGAATGTGGGTCAAAATATGACAAGCCCAGACAACTAGATGCCACAGCAGGGCTCTGCCACACTGCCAGTGAGAGGCATTTGAACTGTTTGTCACAAATGACCTTTTAAGCTTATTTGAGAGCAGACAGACCCTTCCTCAAAGGACTGTGATGCAAAACCCTCCTAAACCACGTGGTTAAAAAATATTAAATATAGACAATTAAGGTGAAACCTTAAATAATAAAAAAAACACTGTATAGTTGAAAAAAAGCTTTTTGTTTGTATTGGTTTTGCTAAAATAATAAAAATGTTTAATTTTATAAATTATAAAACAAATTCAAGTTTAAAAATATACTTTGGGTTAAAATAGAAAATAAACTGATTAATTGAAGGAAAGTATTGGAACCTTTGCCCCAGAATAATACATAATCTCTCAAATACATTTAATGGTTTATTTCCAACAGACAGGAAGATAATGATATATAATTTTTGAAAAAGTTATATTGCTCAACCAGAAAGATATCCACGGATTTGTTGCAGGTTACTATAGCTGAGATGTTAACGGAATAACCAATTTCAACCTCCTAACATTAATGACTTGGAGATGACGTAAAAGGTGATGCCAGAGACATCTGATTTTTGTGACTGGGCACTGCCACCAACTACAAAGTCGATTTTGAATGCCATGAAAGCATTTTTTGTTGTTTTTCCATCTATATTGTTTATTTCTTTATGGCAAAAATACGTTTCCCGCTATAGTTTTGACAAAGTTGGTTAAACACTTGGGAGATCCAATGGCAACATTAGGTTGGCACTAATGTGATATTCAGATGTATCTTGGCCATCTTTGTTAGTTCCTCAGAATACACACTTTACCCTGACGCTCCAAAGCAAGAAAAGCCTGAATATAAGGTCACTCCCTCTTTCAGAATGTGAACCGTGCTGTGATTTGATTATTTGGTAATGATGGATAAATACAATTTCCTATAGAAGACTAAACGCTAAATGGATTGTTTTATAAACTGATGTGCTGGAAGAAGCAGGAGACATTCCTCTGAGATTTTAAAAATGTTCTGTTCTCTTAAAATGTGTGCAGTGAAAGAATTGATGCCTTTTTGTAACCCAATGAACACATGGTGAGCTAAAACAGTTTAAACATCATTCTAATGCTCTGTCTTTTTCAAATGAGTGACTACTTTGACATATTGGATATTTTTAAGTAGTTTGATTATATCATGAATTTCCAGTCCCTGAAGTTTGATGGTGGATCTTTCATGAGCGAGAGCAGCTACATCATAGCTTTGATATCATGTATGAATTTTCTTTTATAATCAATATTTCACACCAAGTTGAAAGAATTTGATTTGTAAAAAAAAAAAAAAAATCAATTGGATCAGAGCAGCTTCTGTTCTATTTCACACTTGGAAATCCTACAAGCATTAATCCACGAGCGAGCAGGCCAGCTCTCCTTAACCATTACAGATCAAGCATGTGCCTAGTTATAGATTTTTCTAATTGAGAACCAAGAACTCGAAGACACACCTTCATTCAATTCTTTGATTGAGTCACAGTGCTCTGTAAAGTAAGGAAATAGGAAAGTAGATCTGATAAAAATTTATCTCCGAAACGTCTCCTATATGCTTCAAATTCTTTAAGCTGCCTCACATCAGGTTAAACACAAATCCAGTTCATTCCATAACCTGAAAAATATCACAGATGGTAATCTAAATATATTCCACCTTGACAGCATAGACTGCAAATACTGCCTCTGGCCATTTGAGGTGAAATGTGAGTGATTTTGGAGCTGGCATGAGGGGAGGGTGGAGCCTTGGTATCAGAGCTCCTCCCCAGAACTCCACTTTCTCTTCTCAGTACTGCTAGCGGTCAATCATGTAAAGTCTACTTTTAAGTGGATCAATTAACCAGCTGATATTAGGCATAAAACCAAACGGACTGAACGTATACTTTAAACTGATAAATACACAAATTGAAAAAAAAAAAAAATAATCAAAGTGCAGCTTTTGGATTAGAAGCATGATAGAAAAAGGCTGAAAAACACTGAAGCTCAATAAATTAATTGCAGCTACATGGATAGTCAATTTAATTGCAGCTATATGTTGATTAAAGCCAACTAACTTCAACTGTGCTGGTCTCTCTCTCCTCTTAGGCAACTATGTAAAGAGTTCACGGACCTGTTGGCCCAGGATCGCACTCCATTAGGAAACTCTCGCCCAACAACCATCCTTGAGCCAGGAATCCAGAGCTGCCTGTCTCACTTCAGCTTTATTACACACGGTTTTGGATCACCAGCCATCTGTGCTGCCCTTACGGCTCTGCAGAACTATCTGACTGAAGCTCTGAAAGGCCTTGACAAGATGTTCCTCAACAACCCCACTCCCAACCGACACACTTCTGCAGATGCACCAGGATCCAAAGGAGGAGACAAAGATGAGAAACATAGGAAATGAACATTGGGAATACCATATCAAGCAAGGAGAGAGATTCTTTAAACTCTAGTTTTATCACATTTCATTTTACAAAAGGAAGCTGGGGAGCGAAACTCCAATCGTGGGAAACGGAGAGGAATGATACTATACGATGTGAACTGTCCAGCATCTTCTTCTCATTCATGTGCAAGTGTGACAATAATCCAGGAGTGTTTGTGAGTGTTTTTGTTGCGAAAAGTATGTTTTATGGGACGCAATGGCAGGTTGAACCAGATCCCAGACAGATTATAGCACACAAAACTGAAGATGGACTCTTCCACAATATGATTTTACCTCCACAAAACACTGATGCAATAACTCAAAACAGAATTGATTTCAGGCCATAAAATTAAAAAAAGTCCCCAAATGGAAGAATTCCATGACCGAAAAATACAGTATTCATATTTACAGAACATTTAGTAGGTGATGTTTATCAATGTGCAACTGTTACAACACCGAATAATCCATATGATTACAGATTAACAATTGCCTCATACAAAAATACATTTTCTCAGAAAAGTAACATAGAAACAAGATTTTTTTTCTTTCTGAATACAAAAAAATAATAATTTTACACAATCCTCAAAACACCTCAGATAGTATCCAGACAAAAAGCCCAGGCTACAAGACAAGGAATAGAAGAACAGTATTTTCGGTTGCACTTTGTTGTTCTGCCATTTTGGCAATTTGGTTACTTTCCCAGTTACTTTTGTTAAACATACAAACTATTATTTGCAGATAAAATCTAACATTCATACAGAACTAAACTAACAGTGACAAAGAAAGCTAATTTTTTGGGTAACATTTATTTTACAACCTAAAATCGGTTAAGTTCATGCTTGCCTGAACCATGGTCTTGATGAAAGACTTTAAAAATAAAAAGGGACTCTGTTTTATACCTTTGCTCTTAAAACCCAGAAAAGGACATCCTGATCAAAGTTAACATTTTGTTGACTTTGTGAGAACTAATCTTTTATTTATGTTTGTATATATTTATTTATGCTTAATTTAATGGGCGTTTGTACATAGGAATCAACTGGGTTGTCTATCTGTGACTGTCTCTGTGCGTGGCTGAACGCTTGTTTTAGATAGCATCTTGTATTTTCTTTCATAGATAACGGTGTTATGTGGTGAAGGCTACAAGTTGGTTCTTGTCTGGTGATTTTCATTTACCTCAAATAAGAATAAATGGTGTGTTTTATTGAAGTTGCGTGATTAGACGTCTGTGTTCTTAGATGCAAATCTAAGTGAGTCACTTTAAAGCATCTGTAGAGGTCATTACCGTTTTAAAGATGAAATTAAGTGTTTACTTGTATTTATTCCATTATTATCTGTAAACCTACTTTTTGATGAAGGTTATTTGAAGACGCGATCTAGCAACCCGTAATTAACGGTCGGTGGCGTTTTGAATTTTCAAAATGCATTTTGAATGTAACGGTTATTTTAAAAATATTTCAGTTGTTTCTGTTTGAGGGGAAACTACGTCTACTTTATGGTAACACTAGCAAAAACTAAACCAGAAAACGCGGGCAATCGACATTACCACATTAGTAAGGATGCTAATGTGACGAGAACAAGCTTATAGCGTCTTTAAGCCTCGTTTGACTTGATCGATTAGCCTAATATGCTGGAGATCATTGACTAAGAACAAGTTATGACTCTGATAAAGAATTTTCTACATATTTTCATTAGAATACAAATAGCAGATGGTTTTCATTATTACCACACGCAGTCCATACTGGGATCAGCAAAACGGAAATTGACAAAACTCGGAACTGAAATCTTGGCAGACCATCTTCCCGTCTGGATATAAGGCAGAATGTATGGAAACAATGTCTAGAAGGCATGAACACTGGCAGTAAAGTGAACTTCTATACCGCGGCCTCAGGGTCAGACCCCCGCGCGTTCCCCTCGCGCCGCCGCCTGCCTGCCTGGTGTATTTAATGCGGAGCAGCGCGTGGCCTGCGGGTTCCGTCGCGTGACTCTTCATGCGTGAAGTATTGTGACCCAGGTGCAGCACTGGCATGTCCGCGAGCGACACGGATCTGTACGAGATTCAGAGATTTCTCTTCGGCATGCAGGAAAATAAAAAAGACTAGCCCCGAGTTTCTACCCACGGGACCCTGAGACAACACAAGCCGAGACCTTTCATCTTTCAACTCAAAAATAATGGACCACACAAATCAATAGCAAACTCTTTGTTTTGATTGTGATTATAATCTTTAAAAAACATACAACGGTTTAACAACAGGAATAAACACTGTTTTACAAAGCATTATAGCATCCAATCAACAAAATGCCCCAGGGTTCCATCGTTAATAGCCTTGATTTTTATCGGACCAGGACAAAAAAATTACATTTCGAGGTCTTATCACCAGAACAAATGAAATGGGACAAAATTGGTCATAAAAATCTATTTTACTTTGCAAAATAAAGTCTGTAACGAAACGGACAAAATCGCCGACAGAACTTTTACACGGATTAAAGATAACGAACAAATAACAAACTAAAATCTGAGAGTTTTTAAGGGCATAAATAACAATATACAACGCAAAACTGTACCATGCTAAGTGTATATGTGATCTTTGTAAATGTAGCTTTATTTTAGGACTAAATGGACTGTAAAAATGGTTTATTCAGACACGCAACGGGCGAGCAATCCCCGCTCTAGGCGGGATGGCCGGAGGCAGCACGAGCCAAACTGATCAACCTGGATATTTCATTATTCATTAATTTACTCTAACAAATTCCGCTCAATATCGCAGGAGCAGTTGGCAGGATCCGAGCGTTCTGTTGGTGTCAGGCGTGGAGAATTGGCTCATTTGATCTTGAGCTGTTTTTCCTGTTTCGATATATTATCATTATCATTGGGTATGGCATCATGAAACATTTTAAGATCGTCATGAATAGTAAGCAGCATAAGAGCTCTTCAAAGCCGTGACAGATCATGAAAAATCTGAGGCGTTTTTAAGATCACCCTTACGGAACATGACGACAAACAATTGAAAATAATTACGCGCTGACGTCACGCAGACATAAAAAACAATTAATGTAAGAGCTATTTAATCAATTGTTTCTGAATATCTAATTTTTTTCACTTAAAAAGTGTGAAATTGGTGTAAAGGTGTCACTTGGGAATTTTCATATTACTGCCTTCTTGAGGCAAACAAAAAAACATTAATAATTTCGCTTTGACTTGAAAAGTTTAGATAAAATTAGGTAATAGAAATGCATTATAAAACCCTACTTTGCAAGCTGAACAGACATGGAAGAGAAATAAAGATATTATCTTTAACATACCTATAACTTGCCTGAATGGGTATGAGATACCTCACAAAATAAAAAATAGAACAAAAATATATTTGAGAATCCTATAACTAAAATAAAAGAAAAGTTCTAATTCGTCATTTTGTTTAATCAGTTTGTCCCTGATCAAATCAGTGGAGCATTTCTTATATTATTCACATTTACCTTGATTTCACCATATAGTGTGCTATGCCGTAATATGTAAACTTTTAGAGAGGTGTGAAAGATGTACAAAATCGAGATGGAAATATAAGAAATGAAATCTTATATTTTTGTAAAAAAAAAAAAAAAAAAACTCCAGTGAGCACAGTCCTGAACCTGTAAAGCCTTCTTATTACAGATGAAACTGTAATTGCTGCAAAAGGGTGAGTCAGTGTTATATGAATTATGGTTTAAGAATGGGATGGTATTTGTGCTCTAAAAGTGTATCTAGGTGAACTCATGGCCAAAATGTTGGTTATCCCGACTTGAATCTCTGCTTTTCAGACTTAATGGTTTCAAGTAGATTCTTCAGACTATACAAAGGTAGGTTAAAAAGAATTCATCCTTTTCGTTAATTCAAATGCATGTATCAATCCTAGACTGGAAATGGAATCCATATGAGAAAGAGACATCATGTGAAAACTTTGGCCACTAAGAGTGGAGAGGTCAAAATGTGAGTTTTTTTGGATAATCCAAAATAAACGAAAATTTGAATATTTTAGAACTTCAGAAGTAATTAGCGTGCTTCTAATTTGGATGGTCACATTTATTCATTAATTCACATATATATATAAAACTGTACACTTGGGTAAACAATCGAGTCTTTAAAAGAGTTCTGAATTGATGTGAAGCAGCATTGCTTCCCAAAGTTTTGGTGCCCCAACAGAAAAGGCCCTGTCTTGCTTTTGCCAACTTATCTCAGAGATTTTTTTGTGCCGCCCCGCTAAGACTAGAGACATGACCCTGTTTACCAGTACCAGTAGCAGCCTCATTCTGAACTTCTGCATTCACAACCAGTGGGATCCAGTCTCTCTCTCCCAAGTACAGTATGAACTCGGTATAAGATTTTAAGCAGAAGTAAATGAAGAAATGGAACATTGAGGACCGATTTGGCCTGTTCTAAAATTAATATGCTTGACATATTGCTTGTGAGCCACTCGGATAACAGCGTCTACTAAATGATTAAATATAAATGTAAAGACTGCTTACAGTAGTCAATGGTTAATCATTGTCATCTTTCATTAACTGAGCATGCCGTCATTAATGGTGGTGGCAAGCGGTCTTAGTGTGCGTCTCTCGAGCGGCATTTAATGCTTCATTGGATAAGATCACCTCTTACGACCTGGAACTTTCAACAAGCATGAATTTATTGGACATATTGAGGTGCTAACAACAGGTGGAGCTTTGATTTAAGACTCTTTCTATTCCTACGTTGTTCGCTTTGTACTGATATTTGTTTATATACTGAACACGATTTTTTTTGTCTGTGTAATTTTCCAAAGCCAATATGATTTGAGCACATCTCCAGGAAGCAAACACTCATAACCACAACTCGAGCAGGCAGGACTGCTTTCATTTGATGTGTGTTTGCGGTTTAGCCTCATTGGGTTTGTGTGAGTAAATGATTGATTATGTTTGGCTTTGATGTTTCCTCTGACACAAACATTCTCATAACTTGCAGCCTTTTCTACTCAAACTTTCTCTGATTCCTCCCTTCAATTGTTAGTTTTTAAAACATCCCAATAGATGCACACCCTCAACATGTTTCTCTTACTGCAAATCCACTCATGAACGACTACCAAAGCCAAGCAAACATTCCTGCAGGGAAACCTTTTTGGTTCCCTGAGAACTCCTCTGTTAATACACTTGTAAGTGTGAACTATAGGTTGACAATTGCCTCTATACAAATGCCAATAGACATTGGATGAGCTCCACTGTTGTGACAGAAGACCGATAGTCTATTTCTAAAGCTAAGATATGAGATGATTCTCCTCCTGAGTTAAGATGTGTCTGATGAGTCCTACCAACTCTGAGATTTCCTTGTAAAGGAGGGCCATTTTCCTCCAATAAACCATTGGGACGCTGAATCCTGAGCGCTGGTCCCTGTCTGTTTTTCTTGCTATTGTGAAGCTTCAGCTTGTTGAAGGTGGTTTGCACCACAATCAGGAACCTTTACTGATCCTTTTTGTACCCGTTTGGTCGAGGTTCTAAAAGCAGGCTAAGTCAGGCCATGGTGATACTTTTTTCTGACTGGAGGGAAAATTGTGACAAAGATCCTGTTGACTGCAGAATTTGTTTCGGTTTTTGAGCTCAGCTGAGAAAGAGTCTTTTCTGCACACATCACTATGTTTTGGTATGATGTACCACATAAAAATAGCATTCCTTCGATGTCCTGCCCTGGTTCTGAAACAGCAATACCACCTGTTTTTATGAACAGTGCTGATTCTTGTAAGCCTTGGAGCACTTCATTTCCCAGAATGCACCACTGGACTCATAAACATGTTATTGTGAGGGAGAGTGCCTTGAGCTCCCACCAGCAAATGCAGTGGTGGGATCTCTTTCCACTTCCCGCGCCGACTTCTCTTCATCACATCCTCATTGAGCGGTTGATGAGCTTTACAGTGTTTGTCTGGAGCCGTCTGTTGAATGTATAATTATGCTGATAACCTCAGATGAGATTTGCGCAAGCCTCTCACACTCTCTTGTTTGTTCCTTTGCTGCGGTGACCTTGTATGCTGACTAAATCCATGCCCTTGGCTACTGTTATTTACACATGGGTGAGCACACACTCGCACACAAACCAAGCCACTTTTTTGGCTCCCCGGCTGATGGAGCGTTTACAAGCGAAAGCAAGATTTATGAAAACCAGAAAAACTGCTGCAATATAAATAATGATTAATTTTGTATCAAATCAATATTTGCTCTTATTAACAAAGTGTAATCCACAAATTATACCAGTGATCTTCAATGTTACAGATAGGGTTGAAATCTAGTAATGAACTGAAATAGAAACAGCCATGTAGGAGGCCCAAAACTAGGCAAGGAACAGCCAAACTCTTGAGTTTGGGAAAGACCGTTTCCTGTCATGGCAAGATTGACCACAATAACAAGACACAACATAGTAATATTGCAACATCAAGGTGTCTGTTAGTTAAGTGTAAAAACACTTTTAGAATTGGGTAAAAAGTACCTGCGATATATTTGTCTGAACTTTTTCCAGTGTGGCACAGCACAAGCAGGGATTTTATCCATCATCAAATCTGATTTAGTGATCATCTGGGAAAAAATGGTTGTACACACCCTCTTTCTGGGACTAGACATGAGTCAGTGTGTGAGTGGGCCTCCTTCTCAGCAGTTCTGATGTCCAGCAGATGTAGATCTTTGGCGACGGCGGTCCTGAACGCTAATGAGTTGAGACACTGTTTCATAGAACAAGATGCTCAGCGGTGTGGACAGCAGATATGAGTGTGAGAGAGAAAGACGAGGATGTCTTGTGAAAGGCCCATCTGCCCTAGTGTCTGCCCACCAGTCATCCTGCCAGCAGAGGCATCGCAGCGGACGCCTAAACTCTCAATGACAAGGACCCCTGGAGAGCAAAGTGCCACCCAAAATAAACCACGCTGGCAGTGACCGTGCATATGACAGTCTGCGTGGGTCACTCTCTTTTTGAAGATCATCTACGGAGCTCTGGTTTTGGGTTTAGAGATTCAACTTATAGAACTAACATTTCGTCTACTGGCATCATCTTAAAAGTTTCAGATGGTTTGTAAATACCGGAAAGGTCGCTCCCCTCAGTTACTGGCGTCACCGAGTGTGGATGTTAACGCACCTAGAACACCCTTCATTAGATCATAACTGCTGCCAACGTTGGAGCATGGGTGATGGATCGTATGACCACAATTCTGGCTTCCCTCTCCGAAGTTGATTAAAACGCTGAAGTTCTCTGGCCTCCTCATCCTGTACATTTTAATAGTGACTTTGTATAGAGAACAGGAAAGAAATAGCGCACCACATAATCTCTTTTTTCTCCACATTTGTGATCAATGAACTGCTCGTCGTGTAAATATCCAATCAGTAAGCGTTAAAGTTAGAGGAGGGCGGGACTTCTCATTTTTCTGTGTCTCATGTTTCTCTGTAACCACGGTTAGCGGAAAAAGAGTCCATGATTTGAGGAGCACGTACAACTTTTAAATCTGGGGTTTGGGGACATTTTGGCTTTGCAGTCAAAAACGGCAAAGATGGAATTATGCAAAAGGAAACACAAAACACAAGCGCACACCTGCGCCGTCATGTTTTACCAGTCAAACCCAATAAACTAAGTTATGTTGAAATAGAACATTTAGAATACTGTGTAAGTTTTATTTATATTGTTCATTTAAAGTGCTTCAGCATTTTTGAAGATGAGTATTGATGTTTGCTTTAGGAAAGTAAAGTGAATATCAAATACCTATTTTTTTTATCTGTTTTTATATGCGATCTGTAAAGCGGATGATTAAAAAAATACTAACATGCTAAGCAATCAGAATCAAACCAAACAAATAAAAATGGTTAAGAACCGAGGTTTGTACTGAACCATGAGCTCTGTGTACCATTGCATACTAGTTCCAGAAAAAAGGTCCAGTTGGATCATATGCCATTGCTGTTTTAAATATGCAGCAAATTCTTAACTCCCTGATTTTCAACCCAGCTTCTGCTCTGCCTTAGATTTTATGGTCTGTTTTAAATTCTTTAATTGCTTTTTCCAAAAAGGTGTCATTTCTGCTTTACAGTTAAGTCTTTGTTTTACATTTCTTTTTCCTAAATTTGACCACCTTTTATCTTCTTCTGTGTGAAAGTGGTCTTTCACAAAATAAACCAGAACACAATGAAAATAAGGTTAGAAGACTTACTCATAACTCTGTGGTTTCCAGCGTCTACAGCAGGATCCACCTAAAACAATAAAAGAGCAGTATCATATTTAGATTTAGGAATAAAAGTGAAAATACATTTCTTATCATCGTCAGACTTGCATCAGAATGCAAGTCTCCAAAAAGCTGGAATGTGATCTTCCTGATCTTTGTGTTTGTGATTTGCACATTCAGGTCATTCTCTGTCAGTCTCTGTCTGAACACTGATTGACAGCTGCAGTCATGATCCCTTGGGGCAGCTTACTTGCTCCAACATGCATATCTCTCTCTCTCCATCAGTCCATCCATTCTTCACTTCTCTCTTTCTCTCCCATCTCAGCACATAAACCCAGTCTCTCATGTCACACAGTGACTGATATGTCATGGTATTTATATACTTGTATGTTTACATCACAAACAACACTTTGCATTGATAATTAAAAAAAACAAAAAAAAAAACAAAAGCATGTGTTAAACTCCTGCAAATAATTATACCAACATACAAATTTAAATGCAAGACAATACAGCTCAATTAATAAATGCAAAACAACCAACAGGAACAAATCATATTTGGAAATGGATTATCTTAAGTATATCCTTGGCTTTGTGAGTGTGTTTTTCTGTGAAGCATTCCACTAGCTTTAACATAACTAAAGCATTTCCCCCCAAAATATTTATTTATTTTTATTAATTTGAAATGTTTCTTTCCTAATACCCATTTAAATAAAATGTATCACAAGGCACGCAAAAATAACGTGCTAACGTTACGTGTTAATTTAGCTACGTTAGCTTAGCATAGCATAACGTCACCGTGGGGGCTCCTCCTGATTACATTCTTAAGTCATATGACCATTTTAAACGAGTATTCTTTAACTTATTGGTAAATAGAAATTACCTCATCTCGTTGTTCGCTAAAAATCGTGTCAATTTTTCTAAAAGCCCGTTTCCACCAAACAAATCGAAGTGGTGTGAGTACCCAGGGTAAAACGGATTCCGAGTCGACTCACAAAGCGATTCACACGAACCATTGAACAGAACCAATCACGATGACGCTTTGTTCGTTTTTCTTATTACTAAATCGATGAAAAAATAGTAGTACAAAAGAGTCACCATAAGGATTAGCTACACCGCTCCTTTGGCCAACCATAGAAACGACGTGCCGACGTCCACTCACTGGCCACTTAATTAGGTACACCTGTTCAACTGCTTGTTAACGCATATTTTTGAAAGAAAAGCAACTGGAACTCAAATAACCACACGTTGCAATCAAGATATGCAGAAGAGCATCTCAACAAGTCGAACATTGAGGTGGATTGGCTACAGCAACACACACCGGGTACCACTGCATCTAAGAACAGAAAACTGAGGCTATAATTCACCCCAAAATTGGACAATTGTAAAAATGTTGTCTGGTCTCAAATTCGGAGTCTCGAAAACTGCTGTGACATTCTAATGGTACGGTCAGAATTTGGCGTCAACAACATGAAGACGGTTCAGGCAGGTGTTGGGGGTTGAGGGGCACACTTTGGGGCATCTTCTGATGGCTACTTCCAGCAAGATAATGCTGTATGTCATAAAGCACAAATCACCTCAGACTGGTTTCTTGAACAGGACACTGAGTTCACTGTACTGTAATGTCCAGTAGTTGAACGGGAGATTCACATTATGGAAGTGCAGCCAATAAATCTGCAGCAACTACGAGATGCTTTCATGTCAATTTGGACCAAATTCTAGGAAGAATGTTTCCTTGTTAAATTTGTATGGTACTAAAAAGAGCAGTGACAGATAAATGGTGAATCTTCACATCTTTAGCATTAAAATTGAATTGTAATTTCTGTTTCTTATCCAGGCTAAAGGTCTATGCACCGACTACTCTGAAAGTATAGTGCACATGTTTTTTTCATTATATAATGATTGTACAAGTCTGTTTAGTGTGCATGTGTGTTATTGAAGTGTATACGTGTCTCACTCAGCAGCAGATTCTAATTAAAAATATCACAATAATTAAAGTCTTCAGCCTGACATGCACAGACTGCACAACGCCTTCAGACATTCCCAGCTAATTAGTTAATTAATCCAAACGCAAATTATAAGCAATAATTAGTCAGTCAAGCTTAACGTGAAGTCTGGTGACTCGTATAGCGTTCCTCCAGCCCCTTCTGTCTCCTCACACACTTGGAAACAGTCCTGCTCTGCTTAGGTAATTAATTTTCGGCTCTTAACGGATTTACCAGCAGAATTGATGCTCTGGATTTGGATCGGACTCTCAGCCTGAGCACAGCGAGACAATTACACATCACAAACAACAGAGAGCGGCGTGAAGGGGCTCTTATTAAGATATTAGTTACACCTACTAACACTTCCACCCTGATCATACGCACATTTGATGCTGCTCTTCCTCATAGTGCTGGCTACGGTTGGTTTGTGTCCGTTCCTAGCATTAACGTCTTACTTGATGAGGGTTTAGGACCACGAGCAGCCCACGGATGGGATTTGGATCGCAATTAAACACAGTTGACCAGTCTAATGACTTACAAAATCATCTGCCCTGGCTCCTCACTCCTTCTTCTCCATGCCCCCTCTGCCCCACACTTGTTTCACTTTGTCCTGGCTGAGCCATGGCTCCTGGTTATCTCTGCCTCACTTTGGCTCCTGGTTCTCATTCTTCCAAACTTGCTCCTTGCTCCCTCAGCTCCATCACGATCCTGGAAACTTCACGCTAGCTACATGATCACTCTGCTCGGGCTTGGCTCCTCATCGCCTCTGCTGTGCATTGGTTCCTGGCTCAACTCTCCCCTGGCTCCTTGCTCCCTCATATCTAGCTCCGTTTCAGCTTCTCACCCACTCTGCTCACCATCGCAAGTTTGCCCTGGCTCTTCGATTTCTCAGCTCCTCATCTCCTCGGGTTTGCATTGGCTCCTGGCTCCCTTTCCTCACCCCTAGTTCCTTGCTCCCTCAGTTCCATTCTGAGTGCTGGTTTCCTCCTTACATCACCTGCTCCTTGATACTTCTACACTTGCCTGAATCCTCATTCCATGACTCCTGGTTCCTCATCCTCCACACGGTCTCTTCAGCTCTCCCCTGGCTCCTTGCCCCCCTTACTCAATCCACGCCCCTTTCTTGACTACACCCTGGTTCCTCATACTCTGCACTGGCTCCTGGTTCAACTTCCTCCAAACTGGCTCCTTACTCCTTCAGCACCACGCTTGGTCCTCGCACAATCTACTACACCCTTGTTCTTCCATTTCAGCTCCCTCAGCTGTCTCCTGGGTCATTCAGCTCCACCCTGGCTCCTCACTCCCTCTCCTTCACCCTGGTTCTTCTCTTTCTCAACTACATTTTGGCTCCTCATAGCCTCTACTCTGCATTTGCTTGTGGTTCCCCTTCCTCCAAACTGGCTTCTCACATCCTCTGTTCTCCCAGGGCTTCTTTCTCCCTCAGCTCTCCCTGTACTCCTAGCTCCCTCTGTTCTGCCCTAGTTTCCTGGTCTCTGCCTCTTCCCTGGCTCCTCCTTCACTGCTACAAAAGAAAGATCTGTGATGTAAAAAAATGTAAAGTTATTTATCCATGAGTTTTGTAACCATTGCACCACTTCAGTAAGCTGAGCCTCTGTTTTAGTCTGACGAGAACTGATTTTTACGTGTTTAAAGCATCAAAATGCTTGTAAATGGAGGTAAACGGAAAATGGTGCTAATGATGAACCAAATCCTCTGGAAACAACAGGAGGGTGAGGAATAAATGACAAAAAAATGATCCGGAAATCTAAAGAAAAATTAATTTTCACACAGCCGTCTCTGATTCCTCCATTCTCTCCCTCCATCATTCAACAGTTCACTTTTTCACACACAATAATTCACCATAATGCTGGTGTTTGATGCTAATGGGAGCAGATAACGAGGAGATAAACTTGGACAACACAACATGTCTCCGGAATCCTCTTCCCTCCCTCTCCTCTCTCTGAAAGGAGAGAAATGTGCGCCGTCGACAGGATTCGACTGTGCATCTGACTGTTTTCCATCACAAGGGGCCAAGTTTAGTAAACAGGCAAAACTAATGAGGCACTTTTGAGCGGAGCCGGAGCTGGAGCCGGAGGGGCCCGAGAGCCGCTCGCACCTGACGGAGCCCAGAGAGATCAAAGCAGAGGATTTTAGAGCTGGGCCCGCGGGCCACAGCCACAGACTCATTATACGCCTCACTCCTAATCCGGTTATCACAAGAGTACGCCTGTGTTTAGGAGTGCCTTGGCCTCACACTCACACATACAACTGTATATGCACACACAGACACACGCAATATAGAAGTGGAGTTCTATGTGGTGTGCAAAAACTAAAACACCTCATATATACACATCAGGTAAGTATAAAAGCAGATTCTTAAATCATGGTGTGGTGAAAGATTTCCAAAAGCAACCAGATTGTCGAATATTTCCATTAAACTGGATGCATTTCACATTAAAAAGACAATGTTTGTAAAACTAAAACGATAAACTGCACTTTGTCTGTTAAAATCATGACTTTTACATTTTGATGTGGATTGAATTAGTATATTCCATTTAGAAAACAATAACGTCTTTCTTTATTTCATTGTTTTAATGTCTTAAGGCACATAATATGTCAAAAGAAAAGCTATTATTTATAAAACTTTAATATAAAAAACTATTTATAGAAGAGTTATCTATAGAATAATATTATAAATTATATTGGAAACTTTTTATGTATAAAATCCTGTGGTTTTTTTAGGGCATCCCTGTAAGTTTTCTTTTAAAAGTCATTAATTAAAGAGATGTTTTGTAAAGAACAACGGTCCAAAATACCTTCTGCCAGAATCCAGATACTAATTGGAAGCTAAAGAATGCATTTAGAGGCTGTTATTTCTTAATAGGATGCACAAAATATAATTAATTTCTATTTTACAGTGAGTACATTTATGTACACGTTTAACTTTGTTAATCCATTCAGACTTTCCATAAATCATATTAACTTTTTTCCCAGGGGCGTCTTTTAATCTTAATTTCCTGGGGTGCCCAAACTTTTGGACTTTATTTTTCACTTTCATTTTGATGCTTTTCTTAAACCCTGCTTTACAAATGTACATTTGTAATGTTGTGAACATATTTTTGTTAAATCTGCAAAAGGTCGAGTGCCCATGAAATCTGTGCTTCCTCAGACGTAAAACAAACATGAATTAAAGATATTTTTGTAAAATGATTTGTGGAAATCAATCTCATGATCTCCTTTGTGTTGTACATCAGAAACTATGGAGGGAGAGTAAATCCCTCAACACCCCCGTGAGAACAAAAGCTCATCTTCATGAATGCTTTCCAAACACTTGATGTAATATTCATCCTCAAACGTGACGCTTGAATCCTTCATGAGGTCACGTTACTCTCCGACAGCAGGAATCCATCTGTCAAAGCGTGTCCCATGTGTTAGAGTGTCTTCTGAAGCGCTTGCAGCCCTGGGCGCTCGCGGATGTGTTTCTGTTGGTCAGCCTGGTGCTCTTGGTCAGATTCGGAGAGAAAAAAAGGTCACACGGAGAAATGAGAGACAAATGTTTAAGGCTGAATGCAGACGAGCTGGATTTCTCTATGTTTCTCATGCATTTATGACTATCAAACTGAGGGATAATATTTATTGGCACATTTTAGTTAAACAAAAAATGGAAGAGATGATCTTGATATATTGGATCAAAATGGAGTGGAAAATCCAGAGAGAACGTCTTTTTATTCTTTACACTGATATTTTATTATCTGATATTCTTTTATATATTTCGCTAAAGTATCCCTATTCTTTACGTAGACGATGGTTCATAATGACTTTGCTGTGTGTTTGGGGTCATTGTCCTGCTGCAGAATAAATTTGGGATCAATAATACACCTCCTTAATGGTATTGCATCCAGACACTGGTACACACCAAATAAGTGGATCCATTTAAAGAACATTTGGGGCAGTTTTTGACAGTTTTGGCTCATATTTTTACAAAATGTTGGATTTCTTGGTCATTTTTTAGAAAATATGAATGATAACACAAGAGCGTTTTCCACTCATAGTAAGGTGATTGGTGAAGCCAATGATTATGATTTTTTTAATCATAATAACTTTCCAATTGACCAAAACTTTCCAAATGCTCTTAATATTTGTATTCCCCCAATTTAACAAATCAATTGATTCTGACCAAGTTTCCTGTGCTTTGGAGCTCACACATCTCCAAAACATCAGTGACCATCCTCCGTGCTTCACAGTGGGGATGGTGTTCCGTTCATGTTGTAGGGGGGGGGGGTCCAGAATTTGATCGATGGATGAGTTCAACCATGGATGAAGGTTTCATGATAATTGTTAACTTGCTTGTTATAATTAACCTTGTGATACTTTAGTTCTTAGCATTTAACATTATTGTAGAAAGTAACTAGTGACAAGATTGAACATCTCAATTTATTAAGACTAGTAAGTTACATAGTGAAGAGTTAAAACAATAGCAAATGGCTACATGCCCTTTAGACCAAGAGCTCTGTCCGTAGACAAAAAAAGAGCCCAGATGTCCTGCCGCAACCTCTTCAGACACAAGTACCCTAGTTTAAATTTTTTAAATAACAAATAACTTTGTTCCAAAAGTTTGTCTCTGAGATGTTTGGGCTATTGTAAGCGGACTACTTTGCAGCATTTGCATAATAATTCCAACAAAGTAACGAATTTTTCATTCTATATTTTTCCCTCTGCTGTTTTGTATAGTTTGACTACCTTTACCTTCGACCAGTGCATCACTGGATGAAAGAGGCAAGGAGAAACCTTTTCTGAACAAACACAGATTACAAGCAAACGGGTCACAGTGAGGATGTTTAACTCCTCTGGTAGCCAAACCATTTTTGTGCAAGTTATCGTGTCAAAATTACCAGGGTGTACATTTGGAAAGTCGTCAATAATATTTAAAAAGTGTAAACACAGCTGTTTGACAATAAATGGCTTCACCCAAAAAGTGTTACCATTAATCTTTTCAGAAAAATGGCCAACAACTGCAGGAGCACAACTGTATAATAATGCCAAGGTGTCGGCTCTGTTTTCCATTTCCAATTTGTTTTCTGTCTGTTTTCCCGGTCTTCCACAAATAAACATTTAAATTAAGATGTGGAGTGATTTTCATCTGGGGCTCGATTCAAAGGTTCAAATGCTGTATAAATCCACTACTAGTTTCACAACGATAAACTGTCTATCTTTCAATTTAAATATAAAATATGGTCATGACAGGATTTGCGAGGTTCTCTGAAACTAATTTTCTAAAGCAGACAGAGAAGGAAGAAGTCAAATTATGTAAAGCGAGGAAAGCTGCAGAAGAGAACAGATAAAGGAAAAGAGAGAGCGAATACGAGGAAAAGAAGAGTGAAGTTCAGGCAGACTGTGATTCAGCGGTGTGTGTTTGATTGTGTGTAGGCTGTGTGCATGTGTGTGTTTAGCTGCGAGGAAGGTCAGGTTCTGGCAGAGTTTAATCCTTGGATTGGCGGCTCTGCCCTCTGGTCAGTGCTGATTATCTCCCATAATGCATTGCTGCTCTCTGATAATGATGCCATGGGTGCTTCGAGACTGTAATAATTTGCTAGTTTTGGGGAAATCATTTTCAATGATAGTTAAACTTTTAATATTGTGTATTTGAAAGAAGCAACTAACATTTTAATTTCGATTTTTAAAATGTGAATATAAGAAAAAAAATGCACTGACGAAAAACTTAAAAAAATAATGCTTAGTAAAACGATTTGAAAAACAAATAAACAATACAAAAGATCACCCTTTTCAGTTTTTCCTATACTCTTATATGCTAAAATCCCTAGACATGCATAAAAATAAATAAACAATATCACTGCGACATTTATTTTGGGTGCAGTTCCAAGTATCACCACCGGTGGCAGTCACATGTCCTGGCTTCTATTAAAAAGGTGAGAATGTTGAGTTTAGTCTCTTTCAAAAATTATTATTAAAGCTGTTTATGCATCAAAATTTTTAAAGTGCAGCCACTTTATTAGGTACACTGTACCAGTTCCAGGTTGGACCCCCTTATGCGCTCAGAACTGCCTTAATCAGGATTCATCAAGGTACCGTCCATATTGACATGATGGCATCACGCAGTTGCAGCAGATTTGTCTGCTCTACTTTCATCATAGTAGGGTGCTCTACTGGATTGAGATCCATCAACAAGGAATTTGAGTCCACAAAAATGCAGCTCACAGGATATTTTCTGTTTTTGGACCATTCTCTGTAAACCCTACAGATGGCTGTGCATGAAAATCCCAGTAGATCCGCAGCCTCTGAAAAAGCCAACCATATCACGTTCAAAGTCACTTAAATCATCTTTCATCCCCATTCGGATGCTTTGACCATTAAGTTGCTGCCATGTGATACGCTGATTAGAAATTCACATTCATAAGCAGTTGGACAGGTGTACCTAATAAGTTTAAAATGTTACATTATTTTAAACACAGACTCTCTGCATCCCAAACATGAATGTTTAACTCCTTTTTTAGTGCAGCAGAAAAGAAATTAGCTTTAATTTCTATTTACTTACCCTAAGAGCCCTGTTTAAGAGCCCTAATCAGGGCGTAAAGGGAATTGAGCTGCTCAGAGGAGGACAAACTACCTGCTGCGGGTGAAAGAATCAGTGTATCGGAGCATCGGTCAAAACACACTCCTGCAGCGCCCTGAGCCAGTGCAAGAGAGAGAGAGATAGAGTGGGAGACAGCAAGCAAGAAAGAAAAAGAACAAGTGAGGGAGCTAGTACAGAGTGAATCAATGAATAATTCATAAAACGTTGTTGTAATGTTCCATCCTAACCCTGCAGGCCTGGTTAAGGTCAAGGATGTCTACAGACTGTGCGGTTGAGAACGAGATGAGTTCGAGCTTTCCCTTCTACAAAGCCAACCGCAATAATTCAGAGCTTTACCCCACAATATTTACCTACCATCAATGACAATGCACATATTTTAATATGCAATCTGAGAACAATTTAAAAGTTTTGTACAAAATTTCCATATTTGGAATCTGATAACATACAGAGCTGACTTGTGAGAGCCTTGTAGCAATACCCTAATAACCATCATTACAAAGACAGTGGAAAAGCCCACCAACCCCCCACCCCCACCCATCCAAACAATGAAACTGAGCACAGTTCTGAAATATGAACAACCCCCTGACTCCAAGGGACAAATTTTATTGTGAATTTTAATTATCAAGAGCTCCATCACAGGAGTAAGCAACAAGCTAGCAACAAGTAACAATGCCCCGACAAGACACACACACAAAAAAAAAATCACCCAAGCAACCACAACAATACACTTTTAACTGAAAATTACTTCAAATATAACTTTGGCAACAAACGAAACGCATACAAAAACACAATGGCAACTGTAAAGTAAACCAAATGTCACTCTTACAATCAATTTCTTATAATAATGAGATTATTTGCATGGCAACCTCTTCAATACCCTAGCAACTACATAACAACAACTTAACCACAAAATTAAATCACCTTGGCAACATAAAAAAATGTAAATTAGTAACTTTCCCAAGAGACCAAATCATTACTCTAGCAACTTCATAACTTTGACTTAACAACCAATACAATACCCTAGAAACTAGATTAGAGCAACTGAACAACCATGCAGAAAGTTCTCTACATGGCAACCGCTACAACACCCTAGCAACCAAATAACAGAGCCCACTATCCACTTGAAACAAACTCTTCCTGGCAACCACTGCAATAACCTAGCAACTGGATAAGATGAACCAAATGTCCACACAGAACAAATCCATCCTATCCAACCACTACAATTCCCTAGCAACTACATAACAGAAACTTCATATCCACATGACACAAACTCTCCCTGGTAACCACTAAAATACCCTAGCAATTAAATAACAGAAATTACTATCCACATGTAACAAACTCTCCCTGGCAACCACTGCAATAACCGAGCAACTAGATGACAATAACCTAAAATCAACACAAAGCAAACTCTCCCTGGCAACCACCACAATACCCTAGCAACTGAAAAACTGTAACCTTCTATCTATATGGAACAACCTCTTCCTGGAAACCACTAAAATACCCTAGCAACCAAATATCAATAACTTAATATCCACAAGAAACAAACTCTCCCTGGTAACTACTGCAATAAACAAGCAACTAGATAACAATAAACTAAAATCAACACAGAGCAAACTCTCCCTGGCAACCACCACAATACCTTAGCAACTAAAAAACTGTAACCTTCTATCTATTTGGAACAACCTCCTCCTGGAAACCACTAAAATACCCTAGCAACCAAATATCAGTAACTTAATATCCACAAGGAAAAAACTCTCCCTGGCAACCACTAAAATACCCTAGCAACCAAATATCAGTAACTTAATATCCACACAGAAATAACACTCCTTGGCAACCACTAGAGCACCCACAGCGCCTACAAATCCACAAACAAACACAAATCTCCCTGATAACAATAATGGCAACCCTAGCAACTACGTAAACTTTTAAAAAGACCTTTCTGACAGATAGTCGTAAATAAATAAACAAAAATAAAAAGATCCTGGGCTTTTAAAATCTGTATTTATTATTCAAACAAGTTGTAGATGGGCATCCTTTGAAAAGTTTATAAAAAAGTGGATGGCAAATGTTTTTTTTAAAGGTAAACTACCCCTTGGTTGTAGTTAATTTCCAAATGAATCTTTATTTATTTATTTATTTATTTAGTATTGTTACTATTATCTTTTGCAGTCATCGCTTCAAAAACTTCCAGCTTTAATAATCTGTGGCACAAACATATTAATGCCGTTCTAATTACACATTTGTGGTCGTTGCGTTCAAACGGGTAAACACGGAAAATCTGATTAGAAGAGTTAGATTTTTCTGCTCATTACGACACCAGCAGCACCAGATATGAGCAATGGAGAACCCTCCGAGCTACACATTAACACACACAGAAACTCACACACCCAATAATGAACGCAATAAGCGCACCAAACAACAATAACAATAATAAAACCTTTGGAAAACATTTCATAAATGATCAGAGTGTAATTAGAGTAATCTATGATGCGGCCTCCTTCTGGAGAACAGTTTGTGCCCTGCTCGCCTGTGTGTGCGCGTGTGTGTGTGTGTGCTGCTCTCACGTGCCCTGCAGGCCCGACCTTCCAATCATTATCTGTCTGTCTTATTACCCCGCCAACCCAAGCCCACTTTTAAATAAAATATGCAAAGGTTTCTTAAATGAGGACCCGGGGCGACGTGGATCTGCTTTGCTGCTGTACAGGCTGTTAATCTGAGAAATGCAAATTCTCTTCATCTTCCTCCGCTGCTTTATTAACTTTTCTGAATTTAAAATTCCACGAACAATGAGTTCTGTCAGCTTCTGGAATGATATTTTCCTCTTTTCTTTTCATGTGCGGGCAGAAGCGGCTTTCACCAGGGGAAATAAGAAGGTTTCATCTCCTTCCCTCCGTTTAATTGGCTGCTTTGCAATTATTAGTTTTTGCTGCTGAACTCTTTTTATTTCTCTTCCTGTTTTCTAAAAGCGAGTGATGTCAACATGAATTTGTTCATCGGGAGAACCAGGACGGTCATTCTGTTACGACTTTCACTCCTTTCCCTCGTTTCTTCTTCCTCTTTCCTTGAAGTTTGCAGGAAAGATCCTGAACACCACACATTTACTCGGGCTCATGTTTCTTATATAGCGCTCAAATCTCAGGTGACTTCTTATAAAGGACAAAGAGAGGCAAAAACTATGTTTTAGTAAAAAGTCTCAATTTCAAATTCTCCTAGAACTTATTCCACATGAAGACAGAGTGGAACAGTCACAAACCTGTTTTTTATTTCAATATTTTAGATAAAAATGTGCATGTATATTAGTCAAGAATATTTTTATGCAACTGTACAAAAAAGACGTAAAACTTTTTAAAGTCTATTGAATATCTAATGTTTCCCAATCTTTTCTCCTGAATGTTGACTTGATATTACAAAAGTTTAATCATGAATTTGTTTCACATTAATATGTCTATGTCCAATCAGACCACAGCAACCGTTTCGAAAGCCCAGCGATTGGTTGATACAGAGAGAGCATCTCCTGCAGACTCCCAGAATGCACCTCTCATGCAGGGCTTCATTAAAAGCTGGCTGCAGGGTGAACGAGGACTGACCACAGGTGGTTCAAGAGTGTGCTGTCCGCAGGGAGCTGTGGGTGTGTGTGTGGTTGTATGATCTGGGCTCCTGTCAAAGCTCTGGGGATTTAGATCTGAAGCATCTTCCCTTAAAGTACATTCCTCATTCATGAGATGGAGACACACTCACTGGAACACAAAACAGAGACACACACTCGCTCACTGTTTGGCCACTGAACTATGTGCTGTGTACTGTGCAGTAAAAAGACTGTGAGAGCCAAAGGAATCAAATAAATCTACAAATAATCTGTTTTGATTCACTGGTGTTTTATAGCATCAGCCTTCAATGTTTCTTTTGATTCGCTGAACAGAAGTGACTCATAAGAATCATCTGTTCAGTTTGCATGTTTTTAGTTAACTGAACAAAATTGACTCTTTAGAGTCTTTTGTAAAAATACAAGAATGCACTGGTGTGTGTGCGCGTGTGTGTATGCTTTTGATTCACTGAACAGAAGTGACTCAAAAGAGTCATTTGTTCATTTATGAGTTCGCACTGGTTTTTCTGTATGCTTTTGATTCACTGAAAAGAACAGACTCGTAAGAGTCATTTGCTCAGCAATTAGATTGCACTGGTGTTTATGTATGCTCCTGATTCACTGGAGATAACTGACTCATGAGAGTCATTTGTTTAGTTATGAGATCGCACTGGTGTTTCTGATTCGATTCACTGAACAGAAGTTACTCATGAGAGTCATTTGTTCAATTATCAGATTGCACTGGTGTGTCTATGCTTTTTATTCACTGAACAGAACTAACTCATAAGAGTCATTTATTCAGCAATTAGATTGCACTGGTGTTTCTGTATGCTTCATTTGTTCAGTTTTTAGATTGCAATGATTTTGAAGAGCTCAAACCAAAGACAAGAGTGCTATTTGTCAGTCTCATCACATAGCACAGCTGGACTGATGAGGACACACCTCTGTTTCTCTTTTCTTCCGAGAATAGATTGAAAGCATCTGTTATACGCCGCTTTTGAATTAGAGTTTTTCAGTTGCTTTTGTTTTTCAGGGCAAACTGGATCGTGTAAAGTTTGAGGGGCTGCATCACTGAAGTGCTTACGCCAAGATTTCTGCTTTCGCAAGGATGTGACTGTTGTCTCTGCGAGAATGAAGTGCTTGGCTTAGGAATTTCTCTGTCCTGAATCTGCCGCCTCAGGCTGAGCGTCATGTCAGGGTTTGAAAGAACAAAGGCGATGAAACACACACAGGTACGGTAGAGGAGATGATGGCCGCAGGTGAGGTGTTTTTGATCCTCAACGGTCTGATGAGAAGCAGGGGAAACCTGGTCTGGCTGTGTGAACGACAGTCAGAGCCTCATTTTCAACACATTCATGAAAACAATTCCTGCCATTGAAGATCAAACAAGAGGATTTTCACATTTAAATAAATATACTTTACTTAAACAGATTTGAGCTGCAATACAATTTTTGAAATGCAAAACCAGGGGTTCTCTAGAAAAGCATTACATTCCAAGCCAATAAAAGGAACAAATTATGTGTTGAAATTATGTATTCAAGTGACACCTTGTGATTATTAAAAAAAACAGATACCTGAACAATTGACTCATCTGAGTCAGTGAATCACAGCCACATGGGATTACTAGAGAAATCGAATTCCTAAACAAATGACTCATCTGAGTCTGATCTGTTCAGTGAATAAAGCCATAGGAGAATACAAGAGCAATTTGACTCATTGACATACGACTCATCTGAGTCTGAACTGTTTAGTGAATCAAAGCCATTGGGGAATACTAGAGCAATTTGATTTGTGGGTAAATGACTCATCTGAGTCGAACTGGTACAGTGACTCAAAACCATAGAACTATAAAACAGAGCAAGCTGATTCTAGGACAAATGACTCATCTGAGTCTGATCGATTCAGTGAATAACAACCATTGACTAAAGTCAGAGCATCGGATTCCTGAACAAAAAAAACTCATCTGAGTCAGTCCCGTTCTGGGAATCAAAAGAATAGAAAAAGACCAGAATAGAAAAAAAATGTTCTTCTTAGACAGTACTGTTAATTGAATCTGACTCCTGAATAAATGACTCTTATGAGTCAGTTCTGTTCTGGAGAATCAAAATCAGCAAGACACTCTGGTTACCTGAACAAATGACTCCTTTTTACAGTGTTTTTGTGCTCTAACTGAATGAAGAGACCATGTCTAAAACAATCCTCAGCGTTCAGAGTACTGCTCTGTGTTTTATTGTAAACATATCTGAGAGCCGTCACATGGAGACACGCCAGAATCTCTTTTGATTTCATGCATGTGTCTTTGTATTAAAATGTATCTGAGACAAGAGAATGATGGACAGAAACACAGGGTTTAATCTACACACATCTGTCAAAAACAGCCTGCTTTTTCCAAAACAGGCACAGTAGTTTTTTTGGCCAGTGTGTGATACCAAAGAAAATGCATATTTATGAAGTATATGTGGAAGAACTGCTGATCATGACTTTCATTTTCCCCCCACACTTCCTGATCCAGACAGGAAATAGCCCAGGGGGCGGGATTAACAGAGCTCCAGCAGCAGCTCATTTACATATTGAGATAGTTGCAGTGTCCATCACCATGACAGATTTACTCACTCTCTCGCTCACTGTGCATCAGAGTGTATTTCAAGCATTTAAGAGAAAATAACTGAATGACTGATGGCTTTGCTCTCGTCTCATTGGCTGTTGCTTCTTAAATGGAGATAGATGTGTTTTTGGATTTAGTCGTGATGAATGAACTGGAGATTAAAGGCCCAGACCATCCAAAAAAATAAACTGTATTTAATGTTTCTTCATCATTCAGCGGTTAGCACCACAATAGAGAAATAAATAACTCTAGGATTCTTGTTTGATGAAATTTACAAAGTTAGTTTTGTTAATAACAATCAAATGTATTTAATTTAAATTTATACTCTGAGCCTTTTTTGTGTGTTTAAGAGCAAAGAAGTGGATTTGAAGATCCGTCAAAGGGGATTTTTAAAGATGAAAGTGACAAAAGTTTCTAAATTTCAAAGGAATAATTTCTATTGTGTTAACAAGGGTAAAATATAGATGGTGTGCACATGACATAATTGTACCCGGAAGTCATCGAGTGAGTGGCAAAAAAAATATTTGTACACTAAAGGCGTAAATGAGGAAATGCTGTTGCGTAGTTGAATGTTCAAACTAATTGTCAGACTTCAGCGACACATTCTATGAACTGCTGAACTGCCGATGTGTGGTCGTCATTTCCTGTTTGGTAAGCACTCCTTCTTAGGAGTAAATACTTTTCGTTGATGGTACTGATAATGAATCAAAATCATACAAAAAGAAAAGTGCATTTTGACTTCTGATTAGATGACTCTGATGAGTCAGTTCTGTTCTGGTGAATCAAAATCAACTGAGAAATCTGATCTCTGAACGATTGACTCCCCCGAATTAAACCCAAAGTAAAACATATGTGCAATCTTAATCTTGATCATATGATTCATCTGGGTAAGTACTTTTCAGTGAATCTAAAGTGTAACAGATGACCAGAGTAATCTGATTCCTGAACAAATAACTCCCCTGAGTCACTTTAGTCAATCAAAACCATAAAAGAATTCCAAAGCAATTGGATCTCTGATCAAATGACTCCTCTGGGTGAGTTTTGTTTACTGAATCAAAGCAAAAAAGGATGTCCTAAACCATCTGTCATTTGGTGTTTGGTTAGTACTCTTCTTAAGAGTAAATACTTTTCGTAGACGGTACTGTTAATTGAATCAAAATAATACAACAGAAAAGTGCATTGTGACTCCTGAATAGATGACTCTGATGAGTCAGTATCGCTCTGGTGAATCAAAATCACCAGAGAAATCTGACTCCTGAAAAAAATGACTCCCTTGACTCACTTCAATAAATCAAAACCATTGAAAGAAGACCAGAGCAATTGGATTCTGAACAAATGACTTTTCAATAAATGATGTTTATTGAAAAAATGAAAAAGATTTCAAATGACTCTTCTTTACAGTGTTTTTTGTGCTGTACAGTTTGACCCTTTTTTGGACCACCACCCTTCTACATACTGCTGAAATCCTAGGACAAAGGAGAACCAAATGGATTGCTGAAATCGGAAGAAAAGAAATAATTGGAATCCAGGAGTTGAAACCTGGAACTGTGGGCGTCATTAAGTGTTTGGTAAGTCAGGCTTTTGTCTAAATCATCTTATTGTTAATTCCGTAACACAACGTGATACATCCTATAATGTTATGACATTGGTTTAGAGATCAAGATACAATATAATAACAGTTTTTCACAAACAAAAGTAAACTATAAGGAATTTTGAATACTGCCCAGGCTCCCAACTCTCTACAAAGAGACTGAAACACATACCTGCTCAGGTTTTAGAATGGCACCACCAAAATCAAACGCACGTGGTTTCTTCTTTTGGAAAATGATCTCTGTAGATACATTTCTACAATGTAATGAATATTTATCACATTTTAACATATTCATGAACCCCCTCACTGATTGGATAGTAAAATGTAAAATGGTACAGGTTACAGTCTTTAGCTGACAGAGGCCAAAGTATACATGTTATTATCGCAAAAAAAGTGTTGCCTAATCCTTATTTGTTATCAAACACACCATTGTTAGATTAAAATGTTGATTCACATGTTTTTTTGTGGCATTGATGATCCTTTTTGGGACCAGTTTTAGCTACTTCTTGAGGTAAAGCAGGAGGTTTCTGGGAAACTTTGTCCTCTCTGTTCCTACCTGAAGCGGGAGGAGTGTAATGGCCACTGAATGACCTCCTATGGTGTTCGTTATAGCTAGCATATAGTTCTATCAGATTGCCGCTTAACCTACTCCTGCAGGATTGTGTTAATTAATGCTAGTTTGGAATGCTAATTAAACGCTTCAATTAATTACTCTGTTTGTTGCCAAGCCCTGCTGTTAATTGGAGGTGGGTGGAAACACACAGAAAGAGCCATTTGACAGGCTTTCTCCGGGGGGTGTGAAATCAGCAGCCGGTCCAGAAAAACACAAACCAAAGAGAAAAAAAAAATCTAGTGGTAAATGTGAACATTTTCAACAATCAAGTGTCAAAAAGAGGATGTAGCATCGTGATTTCTAGATTTTCCACATTTTTTTGTCATAGCATTGTTTTTAAGGAGTCAATGCATCTTTCAGCAGGACAATGACCCTTTGCAAATAGCCAACATATAAAAAAAAACCGGAAAGAAACTGTTATGAAACTGAAACTGGATATTGCAGAAATATGTGTACTATTTTAACAATAAAATAGTAGAAAACTGCAGGACGCCCTCTGTATGTGTGTCCAGTGCATCTGTAGCTTACTTGTGTTTTATAATGGCATGCGAGGCAGTGAAACACACACAGATGCCCCACAGCTGCAGCTCACCCCTGGTGCATTAGGCGAACAGAGCTGGACCTGTGTGTTAGTGTGTATGTGGCCTGCAGGCAAGCTTTCAGAGTGCTTCTCTGCTCCGCCAGGATTATCCCACAAACTCCACTATTCATGTGGCTTTTAAGTGTCCAGCCCAGGGCCGTGTGTGTGTTTATGAATGTATGTATGAAGAGGGGAGCACACAGGTTAAAACACAGGTGTGTTTTCAGTCATTCATATTTATGTGCATCGGTATATATTCGTTTTTCAACGTTTTATTGAGGCCCATACCAGTAATTCGTCAGATTGTATTATTCCTGGGATGGCGGTGTTAATTTCACTCCCGGAGCATGAGTGAGGATTCCTCATGAAAACTCATCTCCCAAAGTTCTTAATGATGCTTGGGAAATCACAAACGAATCACCTAATATTGTCTTAAGAGTTCTTTTAAGTCTAAAGAGTAGAGTTTGTTTTCGACTATATGGTTCATTTGCATTTGTTTACACATCTATTGGTGATCTCAGACACATCTGCTGGTTTCTGTGAGTACAATGGCTGGGCATCTGAAGAGCTGGTAGCGTATGTCTCCGGGACAGGATTAAACCGTTCCCTCTTTCTCTCACTGCCCGCCATCACATAATTAATGCCTGTATTAATAGGGCAGCTAAAAAATTCATTAAAAAATCCATTAAAAATAAATGTGTTTTTACATAAGACTTTGCCTCAGGTACTAAAAGAGAGGGAAACTGAGGAGAGAAAGAGAAAAAAGATAAGGAGACACTAAGAGCGAATCGATTGTGTGCTTTTGGGTCAGCGTCAGATGCCGGCGCTGTTCGGCTGGGGTTCAATGGAGGGAGTTTTAAATATCCAACAAGGAAAGGCTTTTAAAGAGATGAAAGGAGTGGGAGGGCAATTAGGAGCTTATGACGCATTCATCTGTCCACATCATCAAGCTGATTGGATTAAGACCTGGACGTGATTTTGGTTGATCATCAAATTCTTTACTGCCATTTTCAGAATTTTCCAAATGCTACAAACAAACTATTTTCAATTTGTTCCAATTGTTAGAAACAAGTTATTTTCAGATTTGTAGAATCGTTATAGGCAAGTTATTTTCGGGTTGTTCCAATGGCTATAAATAAAACACTTTCAGATCCAGCCATTTTTATATTGTTCCAATTGTCATAGAGACGTCATTTTCGGACAGTTCCCATTGTCTAAGACCAGCCATTTTTATATCGTTCCAATTGTTATAGACACATCATTTTAAGATCGTTCCCATTGTTTAAAGACAAGCCATTTTTATAATGGTCCAATTGTTATAGAGACGTCATTTTCAGACCGTTCCCATTGTTTGAGACAATCTATTTTTATATCGTTACAATTGTTATAGACACATCATTTTCAGATCGTTCCTCTTCCGTTCAACAAATCACTTTCAGATTGTTCCAATTTTGTTTAACAAGCCATTTTCAATGGTTTCAAATGTTATACACGAGTAATTTTCAGACTGTTTTAATTGTTTTAGATAAGCAGTATTCAGATTGTTCGGATTGCTTTGAACAAGACATTGTCAGATTGTGACAATTATTATAAACAAACCATTTTCAAATTGTACCAATGACTTTAATATAGCGTTCGTAGGTTCCTAAGTCTAACAATAGGGGTATGGAGATAGAAGGTGACAACAATTCATGGTATCAAAGCAATAATAAAAAAAAAAATGCATGTACCGTATATCAGCAGATGAGTAAGTTATATTACATTGTTCCTCTGTGAAAAAAGTTAGTAGTAATTCATTATGATGCTAATGGTCCAGTTAAAGAGACATAGATTTCCTGTCAGTCACGTGGGGTTTAAACCATAATGCAGGACTAATAATTACAATTTAAACCGGCTTTAAAGTGAAAGAGCTCCCCGGGCGCTTCTCTCTCATTTCCAGAGATATTAATTTGAGACGAGTGGAGGGAGATTCTTCTAAAGGAAATATTTAATTCATTTACACATATGAGCATGAGGGTTTCCATTTGATAATAATTACTATTTCATAATTTCATTGTCGTTTTTCTCCTCTAATGCAGGTCAGCATTATATATGCAGAGTTTGGACGATGAAAACGAAACGATTGCCAATCCCACTGGAGTAGAAATAGTTAATTTCAGGGTTAAAAACAGAACATGAAAATTGCATTATACAACAAAAGGGGAGAAATATTTGAATATTCAAGACTATAAAAACTGATTTATAAGCTGAAAATCTATGGATAGTATCATCAGGTCTGAAGAGTATCAATAAGTTTGAGATGTTTTAAACATCCCAGTAATTATTTCTTTGAGCCACAGAGTATGAGGTATAATGATCTGAGCATTTGTTAGTTGGGGCTACTGGTGAACTAATAATTGTTTAGTCCAATCCAAATAACAATCATATTTCTATTTAAATTAAAAACTGTCCTGCAAAGCCAAAGTGTTTTAGAGGTACCTACATCAACATACACGTCTCATTCCAGTGCCTTCTCTTTGTCCTTAAACACAAGGAAGCGTATCATCTCCCTGCCCTTTCTTCAAATTCATTCACAACATAATTTGATGATAACAGGACTACGGTGATAATACTGTACTTCGCAATAACGTAAAATTATCGACATTTTTCCAGCCGCCACAGAAACAGAAACAGTGTAGTTATCAAAAATGTGTGTTTACCTAGTTTTGTTTAAGATTAGCAACACCCTTTGATTAGCTTTTACCTCTCTCAAGTTGAATCACAGCCCCGCAGCAAAAAAAAGAAAACAAACACTGATAATATCTAGAAATAACTTGAGTTTCTTAATTCTGTATGAATGCAGCAGAACAAGGAGGAAACAGAAGACATTTCTTGCATCTTTTTCTCATTGTGCATAATTTATCAGAGCACTGTTCTGAGGAAGAATGCCTTAATCTGCAATCAAACTACTCCACTGGCCTAAAATGAACTATAAGTTCCAAAGTAATTTCTTATGAACAGTGTGAGGGACGCGGAAGATCCCAGCATAGAAGTAGCACTTGTCCAATGCTTTTCCAGGATGCTCTACACCCTGCCTCCCTGCAACTCCTGGAGTTCTATGGATCTCCCCTGAGAGCATGGAATCCTCCTAGGAATTCTGTTTTTTATGATTTGCAATTCTCTTTTAATATTACATATAACTTAAACAGACATCTGGGTATTATTAATGAAGAGATCTGGAAGTTAATCACAAAATGAGATTTAGAGGGTGTTATATATCTCTCATATCTATGAGACAACACAAGAGTAAGAACTTGATTAGAGATCCAGCACAGCTATAAATCAAGAGGTTACGGAGAGGTAACCATCGGTCATGACTCCACTGAGTTTGTCCACTGCAGGATGACCATAAATGGGACTGTCAAGAGGTTTCAAGAGTTTTCAAAGAGTTCATGACTTCAACTGGGACTTTTTCAGGGGGAAATAGAGAAGAATAGAGAGAAATAGAAATAGAGAGAATATTGATCACACGGTTTGAGCCCCATTCTCTCTCTCTTTCATGCCTTTGCCATTGTGTGCCGTCACAAAATGTCACAAAATCTGAAAAATTACATAATTTCTTTACACAAAATAGCTGAGGGCTACAAGAAGATCTTTACTCATCGGTCAATATACTGTACCATCTTACAGAGACGTCCAGGCGTTTGGTGAAAAGGCCACCACACAACATCCAAAGCAGATGATAAGCTACGCCTTGTTTGGACCCTCAAGTGCTCCACAACTCTACAGCTGGAGAGATAAAATCTGGAGTTTGAGTCCTCCCCAGTACCACTATTACTACACATACGCCATCAAAATATGCTAATCATGAAAGCAAATATATTTAAATTTAAAATAATCCCAGTTGTTAGGGCATCAAGGCTGAACATAAACGCTTGAATCCATAGGAATAGAGAGAGCATTGATCACATACAGATGCAGACCTTTTTCGGTTCGCTTTTCATGGCCCTGGGTGAGCCTCAGGGCTACATCAAGCATCTAATAGGCATGTCATTCTCTTCTGTGGTGAATGGAGGGATGGCAGTGCAGAGAGAGAGAGAGAGAGAGAGAGAGAGAGAGAGAGTGAGTGAGTTACACTGATGAATTACAGCCCGCTATCTGCACCTCTGAGCCTACGGCTACTTAGAGAAATACGATTACCGAATAAAACTCTCTCTCTTGCTTTCACACACACACGTCAATCATCAGTCAAATCTGGAGATTCAGGTGTTTTGGGAAGTTTATTCAGCACGTCCGGCTCAGATTTCCTCAGAGTCTGGTTATTAACTAAAGAAAGATGCAGATGATGGAAGACAGATGTTGCTGATGTTATTAGCTGCCACCGGAAAACCGTTTCTGATCATGTTTTTAAAATATATGAATAAAAAACTCAAAATGTCTCAAGAAAAATCCACCATTCAGAAACAATCGTGGGTTATTTTCGAGAAAATTTTGGTCTCTCAAACTTTACTTGTGAAACTTGGAGCCCTTGAGAGGGTCATTACACTAATTATCACCAATCACCACGGCCAATTACTGAGGATTATGAATGATAGCATTAGCTCATGGATCATTGATCAATCCTGAGTCAAGCTGCGTTCCTAACAGAGGACAACTGTGGTGCTATTTTAGGATGGAGTGCTTATTGTTTCACAGAAATGGTCATTTTATATTTATTAGCAATACTGGATTCTATGTTAGTGAACAACTGCAGCTTCACTTAAATAAGAATCTTCCAAATAGTCTCTTTTTTTCATTTGACCTATACTGGTTAAATCACATTTAAAGAAAAAGAGCCTCTAGAGAGACTTTTGAAAAACGAGCATCAGAGTGACATCTGCTTCCTCCATTTGGGAGACACTACAGAACATTTCCAGCCATAACCATCATGGTTACCTGTGTTTCCATGTTCTCGGTCACCTTCCGAGTTCTTTCCGTGTGTTTCCTCCGCTTCTCAATGCACAAGATCGTTGAGATAGAGGATCACTTCTGGATCTCTCCTTCACCCAGGGCTTTCTTGGTTCTCTGTGGGTTTCACATAAAGCAGAGACAGAATATCATTCTGTTCTAATTCTGAATTTGAGGGGGGTTTTTTAGCTCGCCTCTTTAGAATTCAAGTTTCAAAGTTGTTACAATTAACTTGTTCAGATCATGTGTTTCATATGAGTTGCCGCCTAATGTTTAAATATCTAAAGTTTCAGAACAAATTAAAGTTAGTTTGCACAACTTTGGGAACTTCACTTTTCAAAACTGAGATTCCAGCCAAAAAGCTGCAGTAGGTTTAACTCAGATTAGAAATTTGGTGATTCTCTGAGAATCACAACAGTACATAAATATGAAATAAGTGAAAATAAATTAAATGGAAACTAACTAAAAAATGACTGTTTTTGATGTAGGAATCGACATGTTATTTTTGAATAAACGTTGTGTCAGCTAACTGTAATCATTTGTTTTTAAGAGTTGCTGCATAATGTTTGGCAATTAAGTTACAAAGTTTGGCAATGCTATATATTTTTTGTACATATATAAGCAAATTATGGCCATTCAGACAACAATCTGTGAAAATAAATTACAGAGATAAAAGGCAAATGTATCCAAAATTAGTGTTGTTTCCTAAACATGTGCTAACTTTAATTCATTCAGATAAATTGTTTCATATGAGGTGCAGCGTAATGTTTAATGTTCCAAAGTTTCTGAGCAAATTAAAGTTTGGGATCTTGGGCATTTTGTGAAATTCGAGTTCTGAAAAAAAAATTATAACTTTAGGTTGAAAATCTTTTCAACTTTCTTAGAGTGTACTTAAGTATGCAAAATGTGACTTAAGCCAGCAGAAAAAAAAATACAGAAATAAAATGTATATTTATTTAAAATGATTGTTTTTGGTGTATAAAAAACAACATTGTCTTTTGTTCCTGGTTTCTGACCCAATTAAAATTTGGCAACGTGAGAATTTTTTTTATTTGAGTTCCAAGCCATTGCTGTAGGTTGCCTTGAAATTTTGAGTTTTGTAAATTTTGATGCAAAAATTGTACTATTTATCTCATGGTCAACTCAAATTTTCTCATTTGTGAATAAAACATAACTTTTTGAGATAATTTGTTGCAGCAATTATTTGAGTCTTAAGTTTTCAGAACTCAAAGCAAAATTGGGCTTTTTCTGATAATATAACGCTCAAAACTCTAAAAAATCTATAGCAGTAGGTTGCCTTGAAGTCTTTTACATCTATACTCATGCATTAAGGTCTTCCACAGAACATGCTCATGAACAATTGTTGTATTAAAATCTTACTAATTGATCGGACAGATTGATTTCAGCTCATTACATTCGACAGATTTATTATTAGAATTAATTAAATTAGGTTCCACTGGATTGATCCATATTCTCTTGAATATACAATTTATATACAAAGAATTATTATACATGACTTCGATACTACATATAATTAAAATATGATTGTGTTTTTAAATAACAGATTTGATGACATCACTGACACAAAATTCCTTACCAATAAGAAGAATAGAATGTATTACCCCATGTAATTACAATACTGTGCTAACGATCACTTCCTTTAAATTAATGTTTGTTCTTTCCCCAGCTGTTACAGAGAGAGAGAGAGAGAGATGGATGGATGAGTAATAACACTCTTTCGCCCGAGGAGTCTGAGTGACAGTGATATGAATGTAAGAACTGGGAGAGGGTTTAATAAAACCCAACACACAGTCACAAAACAAATCAAATCTAACTGCGAACAGCTTGTCAAGAGAGCGAGGGCGAATTAAAGATTACAGGTTCACTCATGTAGATCGTCTCATTTGATTGGATGAGTGAGTGAGTTTTACATGAATCATATTCTCCCGCAAAATCAACTCTCCGTTTCCATCAAATCAACCTCAGCCCAGTTGTCTTCGTGACATTAACACTGTAATAAATGCACTGAACTCTTGGCACTGGATTAGCATTATCTAGGGACCTCGGGTGATCTAGAAAAGTTACAGAAATCCTCTATAATAGACTAACCTGTGCAAATCAACCATGTCAGTAATTTGGAATGTACGAATTTGTTTAGAAATAAACTGGTATGGACACCTGATGATGGAACTGGAGAGCTGAGTAGTGGAGAGTTGAAGATGAGGCAGATATTCCAAGAGACACAGGGTTTGGAGACGTTCTCGAAGGTAAATTAACAGGTAACTCTGGAGAGTCCACAGAATGTGAACCATTGATCTGTTGGGGATCGGAGGCTAGTTGTGGTTGGTTAGAAGGTTCATCGATGTGATTGGCTGCAAGTAGGGTAATCGTTTGGTGATTGGTTACAGGCTGTGTCTGATAAGACTGAATCCTTTGCACAAAGTCAGTGACATTTTAGCTTTTTGAGTAAAAACAAAAATGTATTAGCAATTATTGACATGGTAGGAGCTTTCTTGTGATATATAAGGCCTTACTTTTCAAAAGAGCGCCATAATCTATGTTTATCGGTTGTTGAGAATCAACACTGAAGTTAAAAAAAAAAAAAAAACTTTTCTTTCCAATTCGATAATGGCAAATCAAAAACAACTTTGGGTTCAACAGGAGATGAGTGGATCATTGCAGGTGAATGATGTGATGTAGTGGAGGTGATGGATCAATAAAGTAGAACTGGGGTGGGATAAGTGATTGGTGGAAAGAGAGAAAAGACAAGGGTCCAAGCGCCATATTAAACCCCTAAGACGGGGCGCTGGCGTGGAGCGAAACAGCCAGCCCCAATGGTGATGTCCAAACTTGGTTACGGAGGATATTAAACATGGCTTATGAGACACACACAGAGTTAGGAGGCCCCAGTGGTGATGTCCAAAATGGCCAAACCTGTTTACGGCAGATATTAAACACAGCCATTAAATCACAGCCCCTCTCTCTCCCTGCTCTACCGGGTGTATATAAACCTGGTTAGCGGCTTTGGGATATTAAACAATCCCATCAGCAGCTTATTGCTCAACCCTGGGATTTCTCATCGTGTCCCATTATTCCATTTGCAGGAGACTCTAATGCGGCGCTGGCCCCTGGGCGAACACCAAACACGTTCACGCGAAGATAAACACAAGCAGTTGACATTTCCTGCTTAATTGTAATTCATTATTGAGAAATGTGATGTTTGATATGTAGATATTGCGGGGTAACGTGTTCATTTCCACTGTGGCACGATAGGATCAAACAAAAAAAACATCCATAAATAATAATAATAATTTCCGGTCCGGATTTTAATCAAAGAAGCTTTAGTTTTAATCCAAAAGTAAAATTGGATCTTGGTTAAAAATCCAAGGTTGTGTTTGTTTGGTGTTGTGTTTTATAGCAAGAGACCTAAAAATGCTGGCTTTTAAAGAGGTAAAACATTATTTTATATACATATATAAACTACATTTTGACATTAAAGTGAGCTCAATAAGTATTTGATCTCCCCTTTGATTTTGAAAGTTGGGAAAATCTTAGAGGGTTCTAGAATTTTCAGCATAGATCCAGAGAAAAACTTAGAAATCACAATATTTTTAGAAACTTATTTTTATCACTTGCTTATCAACCAGATTTATGACACTCTGCTCATGATTATAATTGAGTAACACCTGCTTGAAGTTGTTAGCGTCCATAAAGACACCTATGCACAATCAGTCAATGGCTAAGCAGCAATATAGACAAAACCAAAGAGCAAGAGACAAAATTGTAGAGCTTCGTGAACCTGGAAAGGGCAATGAGACTTGGTAAAAAAAAAAACAACCGTTGGAGGAATTGTTCGAAAATGGAAGAGACTCGTGATGGCCGTCAACGTCCCTCAGACCTTGAAGAACCAGCACAGAACGACACTGGAGGAGCTGGTCAATGCTGTAAAGAGAGCTGAGACAAACAAGGCTCTCCTGCTCATGTTTAGACAGTCTGAAGAAGTTTGGCAGGGACCATCTGGATGATCCAGAGGAATCATGGGGAAAAGTCCTGTGGTCAGATGAGAACAAACTGTAACATTTTGATCTTAACTCCATTCACTGTGTTTGGAGGGAGAAAAATGGGTATCATCCCAACAATATCATACCTGGTGAAGCATGGGGGTGGAAGCATCATGCTCTGACATCTACTCAGGAGAGGATAAACCGGGTCTTGTTGTGAGATACTGGACAAAAAGCCTCAGTCTGAGCATTAACGATGGGTCATGGCTGGGTGAACATGACCATGACCCAAAGCACACCACCAGGAAAACCAAAGAGTCCTTCCATGAGAAACATATGAAGGTTCTGGAAAGGCAAAGCCAGTCTCCAGATTCAAATACAATAAAAACATCTTTGGATGGAGCCGAAACTGTGCTGCTCAGCAACAGCCCCGAGATCAAGAGAAGATCTGTATGGACTCCTGTAGTGTGTGCAAACCTGGAACTACAGGAACCGTTGGATTCCTTACAAAGGTTTCTGTTCTGAATATGGTTTTTTTTTTACTCAAGTGATGAAGTGCTTATTTACAAAGAAATTGATAAAAGAAGTAAATTTTTGAGATTTTGCTTTTGAATTCTCCCTGTGACAGTGGAATGCCCCTGTGCTAGATCCTTCCATGAGTTCTCAGTAGAAGAACTTGAATTATATCACAGGGAGATCAAATACTAGTTGTATGTCTTTAGAAAATATTGTTGATTACACAGATGCAGCACAACAAAGGTTTATGAAGATCAGGTCATTAACGCAGTGCTCTGAAACACTACCAGCAGTCGATCCTGCTATCAATAGTATCAATATCCGACAACAGTAGTGGAATCGTATCGATACTTGCTCACCAACATTGATATTTAGTCTATTTATTCTAATTGACAGATTTATTCATTAAAAGTTATATTTCTCAGATTCCTTCGCTGCTTTTGTTAGGGTCTTTTATTATGACCTACTTTCTAGTTCTACTTTTTAAATAAAGTGTACGCATGTACTTTTTTCCTGTTTGAAAGTATTGGTTTTTCTAAAGCGAATTACAATTTTTTTTTTGTTTTCATTTTTTGACATGAGCTAATTTTTTTTTGACAAGTTCATAATGACAAATATTTATTGACATTGAATTGTCAAAATGTACGAATGTTTTAAAGAATCGGTATCTGTGAAAATGGGCTTGTATTTGAAAACGCCCAGTTGTATTTTACGGTATGCAAAGAGAAAATGTCCAACAATTCAGTATTTTTATATACTTTAAAGGGACAACATGACTCAATTCATTTTCTTTAAAAAGATATAGAACTGCTATTCCATATTACTGATTAATTATTCATTTCGAAAAACAGTGTTTAATGCTCTTTAAAATGCTAAAAGAACATAAATAAGTAAATTGATTTAAATGCAATCAAGAATTTGTATTTCTCAACTAAACATTTAATCTGGCACGATTGCTTTTAATTGAGGGGCTCAGTTCCAGTCCGAACGTTAATGATGGGCATTCATCACCATCCAGAGGCTGTGACATCATTTCCTGCCATTCACAGAAATAGCATAGAGGTGATTTTAGCTCAGAGATGGTAGCGCTTGGATCTCCTGCCGTGTGTATCGCTGGCCCATTGATCACTGGTGAAATGATTTTATTCCAGTGGTTTGCTGAGAAATGCCTGCAGTGAGAGATGCCCTCAGGGCTCCCAGAGTTCCATGCATGAGAGCTTCACATCAGCTCCTTAAACAGAGAGTGTTTCTTCCTTTCCACTTTAGCTCTGAAGAAAACTAGAGAAAAGCAGCTTTCGAGAAATCGATCCTGTTTTCAGTAGCCATGATTTTTTTTCTTCAAACAAACTTTTTCAGCAGAGAGTTATAGCACTTGGATCTTTAGAATGCCAAGGGAAGACCAAAGATAAGCTCTCTCAATTTCTGATTTAAATATTTGATTTTTGATGACATCTTGGAGCATCACTTAAAAATATCTTGTTACTTTGGTTCCGATATTTAATTAGTATAAACATGCACATATTTGGTAAATAACTGAATTTGCAGAATTTCCTGATTCTTTAATCATGTGCACTGTGTGGCTATTTAGCATATATTTGCTAATTATTTACTAAAAACTGACACTTTCAGTCCTGTTACATAAATAAAAAAACAGGGTTATTAACAAGTTTATAAATTTAATAAATAGGACAAACTTTGGTGGAATTGCTCGCCTGTTAATTACAATTTTGTTTGTTTTAACTGTGGCTTTCCCCTATATTCTGTAATTGGGGTTTGCTTATTTTTGCACCTTGCTTTCAAGGAAAAGAACATTTTTGTGTGCGCAAATCAACAAATCTTGTTTGCAATTTATGGTGGCATTTTGTGGTATAGTACCTCATAGAAATGTTGATTCTGAGAGGAAACTGTATATAAATCTACAGAATATTATTACTTCAGAAGAAAATACAATTATTGTGTTTACGACTATAAAGCAAGCGCTTGCCGTTTCTAATAATTGTGCTCAACTTAACGACCAAATGACAAGAAATGTTCCATTGTGGAAGATATAGGGGGACACCGTGCCCCCTCAGTCTGAACGGGGATGAGGCTTCATCACTGAGGCGATTAAGAAAAGTGATCATTTAACAGTCCGTTTGACTGAAAATAACCCTAATGGAGACAGGGGCACATTAGAGAACGTTTTGTCCTCCCTCCTAGCGTTAGCATCCAAGGGCTTCAGTGAGAATATTAGCCTGTCAATGAGGCGCCGCACTAATGCTACGCTAGCTCTCCCCGGCCTCCGTTACTCCCCGGTGTTTGGGAACAGAGAGATTCGAGTAGCATTAACGAGAGAGAAGCGGGAAACACCGGCGCGAATCTCTGCCATCCCTCGGTCACACCCCACAGGTTAGCGCTTAGCAATGATGAGTGGATGGAAATGTGCCTTTAATGACTTAATGAAACTTCGTTTATGATGAAAGTCATTAACACTAAACACAGCTACAGGCCAGCTTCCCAATTACACAGAGACAGAGGAGGAGATGGGGGTGGAGAGAGACTTTAAACCAGGCTACATGCAGCACAGGTGTCTACTACACTAAGCTAGAAGATGCGGAATGGTCAGGAAAAACATCACCTCCATCTCTTCACTTCTTTATTTCACTAGGATAAGCCGAGATCTCATTGCCTCACTCCCGTCAGGTTATGGATCCCTAGTGAAACATCAGCAGTAGCATTTAATCAACCAATCAGAGAAACTTTGAAGAAAACTGAATATTTCCCATTTATTTTCATAACTGTGAAATGCATCAACCACTCTCCTATCAGACCTCTCTTCCATCCCTCCATCCAATGACTTTCCAATCCAACCACTCTCCCATCCCTTCGTCCATCCATCCATCCATCCAACTACTCTCCCATCCCTCCACTCTCACTTCAATCCAACCACTCTCCTACCCATCCATTCACCCAACTTTTCAACCACTCTCCCATCTGTCTAACCACCCCCGATCAATCCATTCACATATCCATCCATCCAACTATTCTAAGATGAACCCATCCATCCAACCAACCACTCTTTTAACCCACTCTCCCATCCATCCAAACCTCTCCAATCCACCCAACCTTTCTTCCATTCACCACTCTCCTACCAATCCATCCATCCACATATCCAACTACTCTGCTATCTGTCCACCCATCCAATCCAACCACCCTCTCACCCACCTACCCATCCCACCACCCTCTCACCCACCCATCCATTCAACCAGCCACTCTCACCATCCATGCAACTGTCCGCCCATCTCTATAAATCTTTAAGCTTCCTTCCTACTGTTTTTTTCTTTCATCGCTCCATAATCAATCTTTTTATCTATCCATCTACCCATCTGTTTATCCATCCATGTCTGTCAGTGTAATTGATCGAGTCTGTGCACTTTGAGACATGAATAACTTGGTTAGCATTAAAAGAAAATATAGTGAGAGAGGAAAGAGAGAGAGAGAGAGAGGAAAACGATACATTGTGTGTTTCAGTAATGAAATTACAGTGGGATGATGAGACCACAGCAATAAATCAAAGCCATGTGTGTCCACTTCCTGTTTGAGCTCCTTTCACACAGACCACTGCTGACCCCATGCGGTTTTCTCTCTCGCTCTCTCTCTCCCTCATACACATAAACACTAATTGAACCTTATTTTAAATCCTGAATGCTGTAGCCACTGACTTTTTCCCAACTCAACCCTAACCTTAACCACATTTAAATTTAAGAGTGAAAATATTTAAAAAAATGGCATTTATTGATAGTTCAATAAACAGATCAATTTCAATAAACCTTGATTAATCCATTCAAGTCCTTGAGAAAATACTCCACATTAACTCAACCTACAAAGAGTGGCTTTGATTAAAACCTAATATTTTGAGAGGCTGGATGAGATAGACGGAGACTCTCGATTGGTTTGGAGAAAGGGAATCTTCGCTTTATTGGTTTGATGCCGCAAATATTGCCAGAAAAGCCAGTAAAGTCGGACAGAGCTTTCATTAACTCGGTCGGACTGACTGTCTCCAGACCTGTCTGAGGAGAGCGGAAGAGAATAAACACAGCAAAGTAAAGGAAATGCAGGAAGTGTATTTTTTAAACAGGTTGACAATCGTAAATGGTCCATATCTCAGATTACTTTAAATGTTTTAAATGTTATATTGCCATTTAATGTACAATATAATATTGGCAATTCAAGGGGGGATTATGTCGGTACTGGACATTCCAACACGACAATGCTCCAAAACACAAGGTCAAGTCCACTTGTGATTGGTTCCATCAGAACAAAGCATCTCAGTCTCCTGACCTCAATATCATTGAAGCACTCTGGGGAGTCAACGGATGCAAGAATTTACAAGAGCTGGAGGATTTTTGCCATGAATGTGCTGCTTTACCAACAGAGAAGATAAAGAACCTCATCGACAACTACCTCAAGAGACTTCAGGCTGTCACTGATCTTAAGGAGGGAAATATGATATTAAAAGCTAAGGTGTGTAAATATTTGATCAGGGTCATTTGGAAAGATTCTAGATTCATTATGATTTAAAAAGAGTAAACACAGTTGTTTGACAATAAAGGGGTTCACCTAACCACCGGTGTGTGTAAACTTATGAGCAACTGTATGTGCGCGAAGTTCAAAATTGAAACATCTTTCTTTAAACATTTCTAAGTGTGTTTTTGACCTTGCAGAAATGGATCAAACTCCGCTGTGGATGTTTTTTCAAGCTCCCATCACACAGCAGCTTTATCTCAGTGTGTAAGTGTTTAATCGGACTCTGTACGGACTGTAATGTTTCCTGACAGAGTGCAGTTAAAGTATTAGAGCCATCGCCGCTGGCAAACCAGCTCACACAGACACACACACACACCGCCTCGGGGCGACCGCCGAGGGCTGATCTGTGTGTGAGAGTGTGTTAGCGAGAGAGGTTAAAGTTATTCAAAGCATTGTTGTTCTAAAGATCTCTGAGCTCTGATGACGTCTTGTGATGTGCTGAAAAGAAATGTTAACCTAAAGACTTTTTTTAATCTTTTTTTAAAACTTACAACTTCCACATACATATATATTTATTTATTTATCTGAGGGTAGGTCGAGTAAGCCAAATCTTCCCCAAGTTTTAAGTATTACTATTGGTCAGAAGACTCCTCTGTGGTTTGTTTTCACTCAAAGTTTTAAAATCTAATGCATAAAATAGTTACTTGTAGTTGGGTAGTTTTTCTACTTAAAGCATAACAAATCAGTTATGGCTCATTTAGTTCTTGAATTCTAGCACGATGAGCGTTGGATTTTATACCTTTAGTTGACATCCTATGTTCTTGGACTTCTTGGAAATTCACCGAACAGAGTAAAGGCCAAGTCAACTCCAAATAACTAGGGCTGACGTAAGCCCACCATGTTGTAGCTTCTCATCATCTGAGTCTGCAGGCATTTCTGCAAAATTTGAGCTTGAACACACTGAACCGACAACAACAGGCTACAAGCTGGAAGATGCTCCTCACCAACAACCTCCAACTCCTCCAACTCTCAATTGGTGTGTCCGGGGCTGTAACCTAAAAGGAGTCATGGCCACTGGTTAACTGTCTGTAACCTCTTGATTTATCATAGTGATGGCTTCCAAATGTCCATCAAGTTCTTACTCCTGCCCTAATAGGTAGTCCCATATATGGTCATAACATCCTCAACATCTCTATTCCAGCAACTTGAGCCATTGCTCATAAATATAAATTAAAGCTGCATAGAGCACTTTTGTTTTCGACGACGCCATGCACAAATAGTTTAACAAAGTCAAAAAGGTTTCCCAATATACCATCCCATTTCTCTCAAGATGAGACTAGTGAAGATTGGAGATGAACGGATAAAATCTCAAGGAGTTATGACGCGAGCAAATCCGTCCCTTTTTAGCGGTTTTCGATAAAAAAAAAAAAAATCGACTTCATGTCCAGTTTGGAAATGTATTTGAACCCCAATCAGATGAACCGAAAGACGAGCAACAATAATACTAAGAGCAATTACAACAGGGCTCTGTGCACTGTATTCAAGCCCTAAAAATTGATGGAGAATTGCAAGTCCTTCAGGTTATAGATCAAGACGAATCTGATCTATTCGTCCATTTCCTGTAACTGAGCAGCAGCATTCTGGAAGAGCTGAAGCGGTGACATGCTGAGGAGGGCATCGAAGTAACGTATCCTGATTGTGATGAAAGCATGTTAAAACTAAAGAAAATATGTTTTTATAAAGCACTATACAAGCTGCAACACCATCCTGAAGTGTGACACATGGGATAGAGAAACATGCAGAGCTAAAATAAATACAAAAAAGCAACTCAAGAGTACAGGAAACGCCCAAGTGTACACTATTTGTTTGAAAGGTGTACTTCAAAAACCTGAGGTACACCACAGAAAGTCACAATCCTCATCTCAAATAAACGGTCCTCACTGAAGTGGTACCCTCCTCACTATTTGCTCACACTTGTCTGTTCTCATGCAGCTGGATGGAAAAGCCCAAGCATGAAATCTTCCACTCACTCGGTACAATGGGGTTCTGCGACTGTCTGTGTGTTGCATGCTGAGAAGCGGCCTTCGTGACAAAAGAGCCAAGTGGCGGCAGCTGCCTGTGTCTCCGCTTCGACGCTAACACACATACAACCGAACACACAAAACACACCCTGCAATAGCCCTGCAGGGTGTCCAACCAGCTGCCCATCAGTCTAAGCGTGCGTGCGCGTGCGTGCGTGTATGTGTGTGTGTGTGTCTTTAGATGTCGGGTTGCCAGAACTCAAAATGAAATGGAGTTAAATTTAATCAATAATCAATATTCAGATATGACTGGGAAATAAAAGCTGAGATGCAGTTTTCATACCGAGAACTATCTGTAAATGTAAGCTTTCAGACCTATTCTGAAAATCAGTTTAATGTAAAACTCTATTAAAATTCTATTAATTTCTGTCAAAACAAAATTTAAGTTAAACTAAATGATCGCCATAGCTGGTTCGACAAAATTTTATATTAAAAATCAACATTTATTACCAATCACAGATTTTTGTTCATGCTCTGTACGCATCAATTTCCCTCTGGGTACTCTGAAGGTCAAAGGTCATTAAGAGGGGGCAGGGGTCATCAGTAGGTAGTGGTCAGTAGGTCAGATGCAGGTGTTTGTGGACAGCTGTGACCTGGTTTTTCCTCAATTGAGAGAAGGAGTCTGGAGACCATTTTTAGGATTTAAACAGGAGTTTATTTGCTTGGACCAAACGGGAAAAGATCTGGTAATCCCTGAGCACCTACACGCAACCGGGTAGAACAGGCTAAAATGTCAACAAAGTGACCTAATCTTAGCGGCTTCTTGCATAAAAGCTTTCAGAAGGTGTTCTGGTGTCTTATTGTTAAAAGACTTTTAGAGTGTGTTCATGGGGTCTTCTTGCTTACATTTATTTAGCAGGGGATTTGGAGCCTTCGAGTTTAAAAGCTTTTAGTTTGTGTTTTTAGATGATGGTTAGGAGGGTTTTTTACTTAAAATCTTTTAGTCTAGTTTAAAAGCTTTTAAATTGTATTTTGGCGTCTTCTATTTTAAGCTTGTAGATGGTAATGTGGAGTTTCCTTGTATAAAAGCTTTCCACAGTTTCTGAGTCTTTTAAGTGTTTTGGAGTCTTTTTAAATAAGCTTTCAAAAATGGTGTCCTGGAGCCTCCTTTTTTAAAAGCTTTTATATGGTGTTTTTGGAGTTTTCCTGTTTAAAAGCTTTTAACCGGTTTGGAGTCTTCTTATTTAAAAGCTATTAGATGGTGTTTTCAGAGACTACTTGTCTAAAAAGCTTTTAGATGGTGTTCTGGAGTGTTCTTGTTTAGAAGGTTTAACATGGAGTTTTGGAGTTTTCATGTAAAAAACATTTTTAAGAGTCTTTTTAAAAAGGCTTTTAGCTGTTTTTCTGGAGTCTTTTTTTTAAATGTCATTTAGATGGTGTTCTAAGGTCTTCTTGTTTGAAATCTTTTAGTTAGTGTATTGGGTCATTCTTGTTTAAAAGCTTTCAGCCTATTTTTGGAGTCTAAATGTTTTTTGGAGATTAAATGCTTATAGTGGATGTTTTGTAGTCTTGTTGGTTAAATGCTTTTGTCTTGTGTTTTGGTGCTTTTGTGCTCGTATTTAAAAGATTATACAACATACCCACATGATAAAATTTCTAATTTTATATCTTATAGACACACAAAACAGACTCCTTCCCATAATCACCACTGAATCAATCACAGGAGCTCAAATCTGTCGTAGGTGGGGAAACGTATTTAAAATGTGCCCAAAACGACATCTTAACCTTTCAACGGCATTAAAATCATGTCAATCCCAGTCACTGAATCAACAGTGTGTCAAGATGCTCAAAAAGAATTAAAAAAAAAAAATCTATCACTTCACATCTGCTCCAGTCCTAATATTTTCAACAAAATGGCATCTTGACCTTTCAAAATAAATAAACGTACATGTCAAACTCACTGACTGGCTGAAAATATCTTTGGCAGATATTAGCCGGAATGTTAGGCATGCATCACGTCGGTGTCACATAGAGCTTCAGCAATCAGCCACCCAGACTCAAACTTCATCGTTCATCATAAATTATTGTAAAATGTTCATAATCACGGTTATCATCAGAGCATCACTGTACAAACATCTCATTTAAATCAAATCCCTGTGAGAAATCAGGAGAAGTCTCAGGACTTCAGAATTGTGTCTGGAGTTTATTTTTGCTCACGAAACAATATGTCCGCGTGGCCCGGTTCTGGGCCTGTTGCCATCGGTTACAGCTGACCACCTGCCAATCAGACGTCAGCATGTGTATGTGTGTCAGTGCTGTGTGACAGTATAATTATGAGGCTAGCTGTAGGCCATCACAGCTCTATAACAGACGTTTATCGATCCTTCGGTGCAGGGAATTTATCAATGTCCAGACTGCGGGACAAACACCCAGACAGACATTTAGTTCAGAGCGCCCAATCCTTCACTTTTTAGACGAATTGATGCTGGTACGAGGCATTATAAGACAGCAAGACTTTAGTGACTCTTGACGACAAAACTGTGTTTTAGTTTGACAGTTTAGCACACACTGAACACTTTACTATAACTTACCCCCAGAGTTTGCCACTGCTAAGATAGAAAATGTACAGAAGAAAGGGAACACTTCCAGTGATATTTACCTGCACGCCTCATCATACGGAAACACTGGCTGCTACATTAAGCAAAAGTGATGAAAGACTGTCAATTGTTTAATGCTAATAAGAGTTGGTCACCGGCCACTTTATTAGGTACACCCTGACAGTTCCAAGTTGGACCCCCCTTGCCTTCAGAACTGGCTTAATACTTCATGGCATAGATTCAACAAGGTACTGGAAACAAGATGATATGGGTTAATGAGCAGTTACTCCTGTGTACCTAATAAAGTGGCCATGTATAATGTGGTGGAATTTGTGTGAAGGACTCTTAAACCAAGAGTGCAGAGGAACAGCAAATTGAACAAATGTAAATATTGTATCCCTGACCACCACTCTCCAATGGTCCAGGACAAAAGAGGAAGTGATATACCTTCTGACCATTGACTCCCAGTAGAGATCATCCTACTCTTGCTTTAAGACTCCCCCTCTCAGGTCGTAAAAGCTGTAAAGACGTTGTAAAACTTGCAAAGTCTCTGCACAAGAGAATTATAGTCTAAAACACAGAAGTTTCTACTAATAATTATTAAGAAACTAAAGTTAAATCAAGCAAAATTAACCCAATTTTAAAACTCCTTCTCAATATTGTTACTGTTCAATGCTGACAGACAAGATTATAGAGCTGTACATTCAAGAATTGGCAAGAAGGCCAGAACAGAAGAGGATGAGAGTTGCTTAAACAATGAAATCCAATTTTGTCTGGGGCTATTTCATGATAAGGAAAACAGCTAGAAACCAACTACATTGGAGGACCTTTCAAGAAAACAACTGGTCACCAAGCAGTGACCAAGAAAACAACTGGTAATGCACAAGTATTTTTACCAGTGAATGTGGTGAAAGTGTTGAGGTCAGATGACACCAAAATCCAGCCAACTTGCCATGTTTGGAGAGGAGAATGCTACGCAAAGCATCACCTCAACCATCAAACATGGAGCTTTGCATCAAATGGGACAATGGTGGTCATCAAATCATTGGTAAAATTCCTTCCCTCATCCAGGACATTGAAAATCAGTCATTCCAGCGACACATCTTTGAAAACTTCTTGAGGTGTGGGAGAAAATCCCTCCTGAGATGCTTGCAACTACAAGAATCATCAGATCGTGTCTGCGCACAAGGGTTAACAACTAACACAAATGGCTTGTTTTGTGAAGGGTTCCCTCACTCTACATGTGCATGCTTTTCGTTCGCACAGTGAAACATATTTTTCTGTAGAATAACTAAAACAAATGCATGTCTGAAGGCAACGCACAGGAAATTGAGAAACATTTTCCCCATCGAGGGCTTACTGAGCTTTCCAAAGCGGAACACTTTTATGAAGAACTAATGGACTTTTTTCAGATGATCACAAAGGATCATGGGATCACAGGAAGCCAAGTGAACTGCAATATTACACAGGAAAGACAAACAGGACGGAGCTGATGTAAGATTAGGCTCCCTCGAGACTGGAGTTTTATGAAAAGATTACTTTTAGGTCATGTGCTTCTAAATCACTGCTTAATGTGATGCAAATAATCTAATAATTTTTAAGCATTTTTGGCAAGTTTAAGCATCCAAAGACATACAAGAAAAAACATGTAGATTGAGAAAAATGTCTATATTTTTGATGACCTCTTTTATTAATTATTATTTGTTTTCTTCTAAACAACATTTTTTCAGTAACACAAGCTCCAATAGTGTAAATATTCATGAAAGCAAACGAGACAAAAAACACAATTTTAGCATGCAAATATATAAATGATTAGTAAGATTTGATAAGAATTTGATATACATTTTCTAAACTTAAAAAAAAAAAGTACTTACAAGTTCTAAAGAAGTCCATGAGTTGTGGAACTTGACTTGAGATGAATTTGCTGGAATATTAGCAACAATTTTTTTACGGCGTCTAAAATCTGAGTGATTTTTACTCCACAAATCCTACATTTATCTAAAATAACTAATTAATGGTAATCTTGTCTGCTCTGGAGCAACCATGTTCTGCCTCAGCTCCTGGGTGTATGCTTGCGTCACAGCCAGCACTGCCATCTAGCGGTGGATGAATCTCCTACACGAAAAGGTTTTTTGCACCTTTTTTATTTTTAAAATGATTTAAAAGAACAATTTACAAATGTACGGCTGTATTTCAACAATAGCAGATATACATATCAAGGTAGAGATAAGTATATTTTAAATAAGAACAGACGAAACAGAAAAGGAAGACAGAAAAATCAAACATAAAAAAGAATACGGGATAAATAACAAATTAAGCTACTCGCACTTAGCTAGTTATATTCATTAGCAACTTAGCTCTGATCCTAATCGATTGCAGACCTACGGATGTGATAATTGAGTTCACGCGATTTTTGGGGTCTTTTAAGTCTCTGTATTTAAGTACATGACTGGATAAGCCCGTAATTTAATCTCAAATGCCAAATCTTTAGCTTCTTTACCACTATTTTGAATGAAAATTAAGTAAATTATTTGTCAATTAAGCAGATATGACTGAAACTGTTGTATTGGATTCAGAGCAAACAAAATCTAGACAGGCAACTCATGCAGTACAGAGGCTAATAGTGACGCCATCTTTGCTGGCAAGCAGCACGTTATACATTCATCAATCCATTTACATTTTAAACAGTTCTGATTACAGATATTATTTGTAATACAAATTGTGAAAAATGTTTAGATGGCATCTCCGTTCAACAATTCTTTAAAATTTTAATTTTAAACCTTCAGCACCATTTGTGCACCCATTCACTTAACATGAGCCTAGAACAGTTTTAGGTTATGGTAGAACTTTAAACATGTAACTTGTGATCAAGTCCCAAGTTTTGCTGGAAAATGAAAGGTGAATCTTCGTAAGGTTGCTACAGGAAGCATGACTTCCTAGGGTTAGGGCATTGACCTGGGTCCTCAGAAAACACAGTGGACCAAGACCAGCAGATGACCAGGCACCCCAGTCTGAAACTTTACGCTGGACCTCAGCGTGACTCCTGTGTCTCATCTCTTTTCCTCCAGAAACCCCTGTCTTGCATATTTCTGTGTGTGGTGGCTTGATGCAGTCCACTCTTTGTGGATCTCTTTGTGTACTTGGCTACGGAGCTCTGTGTACAGCAGCCTCTTTTGCAATGACATTTGTGTCTCGTCCTCCTTTTGCAAGGGGTATTTGCTAATCTTTTTGGTAGTTGTGTAGTCAGCAGTCTTTCCCATGGTCGTTTTGCCTACAGAACTTGACTGAGAAAGGTCTTTGCAGGTGTTTTGAGTTTTTATTAAAAGTGTTCTGAGTTGAAATTAACTTTTATTCTAATAATATGACTGGCACCTAAAGACTTCTGCACGTTGTCTGCATAGCTCTGCAATAACATTAACTAAACACCATAAATCTTTGTTGACATCTTCAATTTTGTCTTGATTTTCTGTAGTACATCTGATTAATTAGCACAATCTTTCTAGTCCAGTAAAGAACAGTCAAACTATTCCAGCTCTTGCTTGATCAATCAATCATTCAGTGTTTTTTTTAATGGATTTGTCAGAGTTTGTTATATTCTCAACAATGATGCCCCGTTTTGGACAATGCTACAAAGGAAATGCTCTGCATAATATTTTTAATCTGTATGGGTGTGCATCTATGTTGAGTCTACACCATTGGCATAGGCGCAGAAGTATTATTTGGCTTTGGCTAGTGGCTGCAGTATTAGCCGACTACTCGGCTTTCGGATTTTCAAAAGATATTGCGACGACTTAAGAATTGGCCGTTGGCATTCATTCGCCAACCTATGTCTAAAATTCTATTGATACCAGTATCTTACCAACTCAACAGATGTTATCCTAAGGATCTTAGCTGTTTATTAACCACAACCCTATAGTTCCAACTCAACCAGGGGGTCATTTTTGTTTAGGTGAGTCGTATTCTGCTTAACTTTCCCTGCAGTGCTGTTTTTTTTGTCAACCGCCTGTGGCTCATCCTGCTAAAGAGAGTCATTTGGCTTATCTTATCACATAAACCTCACAGCTGCCTTTTGATTCCTCTCTCTCCTTCCCCTCTTTTTTCTTTCCCTCTCTCTTTTTGGGCTCTGCTCTTTTTCTCATTTAGTCCAACAAAGATTGTCCTCGGAGATTGACCTTGCGTTCGCCCGGGGGCTGAAGCCCTCATGCTAGTAACTAGATAACACACTCTATCAGCGAGAGGGAAATCGTTGGGAGAACACACTGCTGATAGTAGCATCAATCCAGGCCTGACACGGCTCGGGTCAACCATTTATCTCCCAGAATGCCCTGAGGCTCGCTCGCGCCATCTTGCTTTGCTACATCCTTTTTTTAATAACCTTGGCCACGTAGCATTTCCAGAGCACACTTCTGGGTTTCTAATCTGCTATGAAGTCTCTGTGTGTGTTTGAGACAGAAAGTGTTTGTTGGATTTGTAGAGGAGTGGTGAAGGTGAACGGATTCACTCTGATATCTCTGAACGAATCCCTGTCTCCCTCTTTGGGCCTTGCCTGCTGTCTCCTTATTGAACTCTACATTTCAGAAACTTGCTACTGGCACCTAGATGAACCTGCCTGTATTTATTCAATGATTCATATCTTTCTAACATCGACTCTCTATCTTTAACCAGCTCAAATGGGAAGAATTGTAACATGTTTTGCTCCAGATTTCATGGGCCCATTTGAAATGTAGATTGTAAATTTTAATGTATGTTCAGACCCAAACTTTTGCTGAGATGAAAGAAATAGAGCTCAGCCTAGTCCAACAAAATGACCCCCAGATGGCCATTAATTATTATTTTTGTACTCAAATGGTCAGAAACATGTTCCACCAGAGACAACAAGTGGAGCTCATTTCTCTCTTTTGGGATTTCCAGAGAACACCAGGATTGTTAAAATCACCACTGATTCCCAGTGCTCCTCAAGAATGAGAGTAGGTTCACATGTAACAGACTTGACAATGAGATATTGAAGAATGTTCTGCTGCCAGTAGCATTCTGGTGACCAGGTAGATTAGTGATGATCTGGGAGGCATTTCCTTGAGGGAAGGGGACAATAGGCTAGCTAGAGGTGTTCGTACTGCCAAAAGGTTCCTTAGACCAGGATCCTCGGATTCATTATGTGACCTTATAAGTGGGTGGTTCTTCCTGGCCCTTGGGAATACCAGGCCTCATGTGGCTGAAGTATGTCTGCAGTTCCTTTGTGATCAAAGCATTGAAGCTATAGAAGAATCCAATCAAGCACTTCTAGAAAATCATGTCTCATTCTGATCCTCGTTTTGAATAGAGATTTTCTACAGAAGTTAGATTTTCCACTTAATTTTGACCTTTCCAATTGGCTTTTTACATTTGATATGTTATTGTCTTTTCAACACATTTCAGTGTGTGATGAAAAAAGATTTTCAACTGGGAAAATTTTATTAACTCTGCCAATCTCAGAGAAAGTTAGTCATTAATATAGTCATATAAATATTTATATAATTGATATTAATACATTAACAAATTAATATATTGTTCTACAGTCCTCATTTTCGTCTTCTTCTAGTTCCAACCATGCAAGTGAAACATTGCCTATATATAAAAGGGACTGGTCTCTCAGGTAGAGTTTTAGCTATAGTTATGTGTGCCCTGTGTTCTGAAATGTCAGAAAAAAATTGGATATAAATATGCGAAGTTTCATGGATTTATCGGCAGTTGTATATGCTTGACAAATGCAGACTGGGAGAAAAATGTTTATTATAAAAAATACTACAGCATGAACTTGACAATTTGGACTTGTGTAAAAAGTACATTTTCCCTATACTTGTACGTAAATATTTACCCTATATTTTATACGTACAAAAAATAAAAGTTGTGATTATCATTTAAAATTACATTTTAATTCCTATCTTGACATTATTTTTATAACTTCCGGTTCTGAATGACCGTTAATACAAATAGTTGTAATCCTCCCGCTCTCTGTCACTCGCCCTGATTGAATTCTGACACTTCATTGGCTAAGAGAAATTGCCCAACGGTCACTGTCTATAACGGCGTTTTTGATTGGCTGTTAGGATAACTCACACTCCATCACTGTCTAGCGTTGCTATAGAGAAGAGCTGAGTAGAGGATGAACGCTTGAGGGTGAGACACACTCACACAGACAGACAGAAAGAAGAGGTTAAATGGTGTCTCATCAATCTTAATGAAATGCAATTATTTCTTGCCGTATTAATCATTTTTCGCGTTTGCTGCTGGCCACTTCAGCCAGCCATCCATCTCCCGCGCTTTCTCGAGCTAATTCCGTTTCTTCTGCTGCACTTGTTTGTTTACTTGAGGTCGTTTTTTAACTTGTGTGGTCTTCTCAGTTTCCTTTAAAGGGAAAGTTCTTCCAAAATGAGACCTGAGTCATCAGCTTCCTTGCATTAATTTGTTTCTAGCCCTCAAGATTTTTAAAATGTTGGAAATATTGAAGGCAATGAATACGTTTAGAATTTTTTTCAGTTTAAATTTTTTTTTTTTTTACAAACAAACAAAGTCATTTTTTGCCTGAGAATGTTTAATGTCTCTGGATATATTGAATTAAAAACAATCGCATACATACAATGACAAAATAAACTATTGGCTATTTTCTATTTACCCGACTTGTAGGCATTTGTGTGATTTGTGATAGAATAGTTTTTTATCCATTGTTACTTATCTCTACTTCAGATAAAGTTTATTTGTGTAGTTATTTGGAGTTAGCACATATTTAAACTTCAGAATTTCATTCAAGGCCTGCTGTGCAAAAGTTTTATAGGCACACATAAAAATTAATGAACAAAAGAGAAGTCTAAAATAAATAAATATTTATTGGGTGTGACCAATATTAAATAAGTATCCACAAATCTTCTGTGGGTGTAGCACACCTATCTCTTCATGATGATTTTGAGATCAGGGCTTTCTGGAATCCCTACCAACACTTCTAGTTCTTCTTTACGCTGACAATAGCTCTTAATGACTTGCGTTGTGTGCTTAGAGTCATTATCCTGCTGCAGAATACATTTGGGGCCAATCATAGACCTCCCTGATGGTATTGCACAATGAATAAGCATCTGTCTGTATTTCTCAGCATTGAGAACACTATTAATCCTGACCAAATCTCCAACTCTATTTGCAGAAATGCATCCCCCAATGTTCAAGGAATCTCCACCATGCTTCACTGTTGCCTGCAGAGACACCTGACTATAATCCTTCAAAATCTTTGGGCAAGTGTAGCTAGAAGAATGGATGCTGGTTTGAAGGAAAAGGGTAGTAACACTTTTTTTCCGCTCACTTTGTTTTTTATAAATTAACAATCCTTGCTTATGTTTCTGAAAGCTTTGCAAAGAACTTCATTTGTGTTAAATTAAGAGAAATTAATTGCTGAGCTTTGCTCCAAATACAAGAACTCATCTTTTATTAACATGTTCACATTTAACAATTTACTTCTTTATAATTGTACATGAAATACAACACATGTTTTATTGTGCAGTATATTGTATTAGAAATTCACTTTTTTATTACAAATTTTCAGTCTACTTTATCTTAAATACAAGAAACTGTATTTCAGGAATTTTAGAATATTTAGAAAATAGTCTGGTCTGAAAGTGTTAAATTTTGCTTTGCATGCAAAGATGGATTTTTTTCTGTTCCTCCCAATTTGAGGCACTTTCCTTCAATAATAATGAGGACATAGAATGCAACTAGAAACACAATGACAGAAACCAAGGATCATTAGTGAATAGAACGCAACCATGCATTTATACATTTAAAATGGTTTAAATGTAGTTTAATCAGTGCAAGATCACTGTTTTGGTAGCCGTACATTATAGTTAGGTAAATTGCAATACTCTTAAAATGGTGCCAAAACCATGACATTACATAAAACGCTGTATCTCTCCAGACCAGTGAAACCCTCACACTTCCGAGAACTCAATGATCTACAGGGACCTCTTCTGGCAGGTTAATGTAAGTACAATCATTGCAGACGTTCTATCTGTTCATGTTGATGTTTCAATATTTCAGTCAATGTCTCACATTTAAGCTTTTGAAAAAGATTCTCTGCCACAAATTTAATGCTGATATAATAGGTTTATTATCAATCAAGTAAAACAGACCCAAAGGTCCTAAAGTCACAGACAAAAACGGTAAAATGCATATAAATGTGGTTACAATGAGTGATATGCTCTTCAATTAATATCATACATGGCAAAAATCAGTGCTTTGATGACGTTATACAACCACAGCTCTGAAAATATGTCTTCAGACATTTCAGCTCGTCAAAGTTTTAAACACAGCTCTGGGAGTCGAAAGCTGAGTTCAGCAGCCATGTGGCATCAGAGGTACTGTACTTGTTGAAATGAAAACAGTCCGCGATTAATTTTTTTTGGAGCGCGGTGATTAGTTCAACGGTGGTTTCATACATTCAGTGCTAAAAGTGAGGCAAAAATAAGACTAACGTGATCATATTTTAAACTTTCACTTTTGTTCGTGGTCAAACAATTTGGCAACAATGTAGTTGCTCACATAATTGCAAATCTCTGCAATAAATCAGTAGTTATAACAGCATAGGTCATTTGTGTTTTTATACACAATGTATGATTCATACAGCTCCCATTGTATTCCAGATAAAAGGGATAATTTAGCCCAAAATGAAACTTTGTTTTTTAATAATAAACCCTGATTGACCTATCGATAAGCCCTGCCCCCTTGGTAACCATTGGTAATTGCAACAAGCTTTGGGACCTCTCATCGATGATGTTTTAGGACTAAAACGGACAAGTTATTTTCAAAGACAATACAAACAGGGATTTATTTTGCAATGGAGAGATATGTTAAATGTTTCAATGTGGAAACAGCTGCTGGTGTAACTGAAACGCCTCATCTTACAGTGAAATAATTTCACTGTTTAGAATTTATTAAATAAATGTAATAATCTCAGGATGTCTGGTATTAATGTTCAAAGTACTCCTTGCACGTTTTAAAATTATTGTTAGAAAATAAACACTTACGACTTTTCACAACACATTTGAAAAGTAATAACTTTAAAGTGTGGTTTCGAGAGATATTTAGTGAAGACCTGACTTATGATGTCAATTGTATTTATGTACTTGATAGAATTCTCCATACTAGACCAGGTAAAATTTGCATAATCAGATAAAAGGTAGTTATAAGTCTATGACGATGCCATTTCTTGACCATTTTTGTGTTTTGTTTTTTTTTATTATTATTTTTTGGCCGTAACCTTCATTGATTTTTTTTCTTAACAGATAGTACAGTGGAGAGTGACAGGAAATTAGGATTTCGAAATTAGGATTCGAACTCGCGTCAGCCCTGTGCAACCACACATATGCGTCCAGTGCATTACCACTACACCACACTGCAGCATAGTTTTTGTGTTTTTACAGCAAAATTGGTGAATCAAATTGAATTAAAGCCCTGTTGATGAGATCCGTGGTAAAATATGGTCCCATTGTGCCGACAAACATCGCAAAACAAGAGATTTACCCTAATTGAAATTAAATGGCGGTTCTATGCTTGTCTGTGTTGCCAAGGGGGGCGGAGCTTAGCTTAGGACCTAGGTGTTGTCGGTTTCTATTCAATAAAATAATGCAAGTATGTTATTAAATGTATTTTTAAAACGTATGTGAATGAATATAGGTCTAGGCTCTTCATTTTTTTGGATGAGCTATCCCTTTTAAAAACCTTTTAAGTACTGATGTTACAATACAACACGGCTCAAATGAACCAAAACACAAATATCTTAAGAATCTGGTGTTAATTCCAAGATCTAATAAAGCACTTTTACAATCAAACACTGCATCTTTTGTTTAATGCACCTGAGCCATGAGCTAACAACATTCATTGATTATAATGTTAGGCACAATGAATAAAAATGAGCTGCTCGTGATTCGTTAAAAAATGGTTAAGTCACCAGTGAACTACTCTGGAATGATATTTCCAGCAATTAATGCCTCAAAATAAGACACTGCTTGCCTTCTGATTAAACACAGCCATTAGAGATACAAAACAAAGGCACAAAAGCAAAACAATCCTTGCAAAGTTGTCACAAAACACACAGTTCTTCAACAGGAGTGGAGAGAGTGGGGTCGAATGTGCGGAAATGAGGCACTGGGTTAGCAGCAGCAAAAGTACAGTGAGAGATTGGGTTTTCTGTTGCCAGTTGGTATTTGTTAAACCATGTGACCTTTAGAGCTGGGTTTTGGTCTTAGCTTTGATGTTAAACATTAATCACCAAATTTGGATTTTGAATTATGTTACTTGCAATTAAATTGCTTTGTAATTGTTTTTATTTTATTTTCATCAGCTAAAAGGTACATTGATGTAGTACTGTAGATTAATTATGAAATGGGGGCTCGATGATCTTTCAACAGTTTGATTGATTAACTGCATTTAAAACTGCAAATCTATGAAAGCTGGGGTCTAGTTTGATTTGTATCAGGGAGCGTAATACCATCCACCCACTAGGGGGCACCCCTAACTCTTTAAATCATCTCTTTTACTCAAGAGTAATGGAGAGAGCTTGTTTTATAAATTTCCTCTTGTTTGGAGTAATAGATAATAGTCATCTAATAAATATTAAATAAAGCAATGTCAAAGAAGTTGCAGAAGTAACTAGAAACACAATCACTCGAAGACGCAAATGCATTTTAGCTCAAACATGATTTATCCCAGTAATTCCACATTGTATCGCAATAGTGCCATGCTACACCCATAGTATAAACATTGTGAGCAAATTTAGTGATTTTATTAGACTAAGGTAGCCACGGCTAAGATGGTTACTCTGTCTACTGGTACTTTTGCCGCAACTGTCCCCAACTCTTCAAAAACTGAAATAAACAAAGGATCTGACCAGAACTGCGAGCATGAACTGGAGATGAATGGAGAGAAAATGAGGTAGACTTCTGTGTAAACACAAAGCATTTCTACTTTCCCAAAAATAAAATGACTAGTAAACAAACTAGAGGTACTCAACACTCTGTTAGTCGTCTACCAAATATAAAACCAACAGCTATATGAGTAAGCAAAGGAGGTAGATCTAACATATGAGAAGAGCGTCGGTGAGTTGGATTAGCAAAATCAGTCAATGCTTCCCTACGGAAATCACATGTTATTTGGTTCGTTCCCTGAGAGAAGGTCACCCTGAGTTGATCTGCGAGTAGAAATGTATAAAAATACACTAGAAATCTGCGAGCTTTGGAGTTTAAGTCTGTGCTTCTGTCTGTCGTTTGGTCGGTTTCTTTCTCTCAGATTGGCACGCAATCTCAACACAGTGTTAGTGATCAAGTTTGAGCGCCTGGCTTCAATCACAAGCCAGTCTTTGGTATACACCTCTATACCATCGGACTCGAAGTGTTTTGATTTGTCATCACAGGAAATAGAAATTTCTCATAGAATCATCAACTGTGAAGAGTCACAATCTTTTACACATTCAGCATCATCAGAGGAGTGGCGTCTGTAGACTGATCTGAGGAAAAGATCTTCCTTCACAAATCTCTGCATGACAACAAACACACTTCACTGTGTTTCTATGTTATGTTTTTACCTCATCATGTCCCCCGATCAATCTCGGCCTACTAACAAAAAGATATTGATTGATTTAATTAAGAATTAATCAGTTAATCGTTCTCTAACTTCAACCGCACCCCTCCTCCCAAACCCTCACCCCCAAGTGGTTCAACACATTTTATAGATTTTAACTTTCAATACAAGAAAGAATTACAAAGGAAATCTACAACTATCTAACGTTTTAAAACTTAATGGTGTTGGGGATGAATAAAAGTTGCAAAAAGTATACAATATGCAAATTTTCTCCTCAATGGGATACATTTAACTCAAAATCATTAAATGTAAAGCTACCGGTAATTCTTTTTCAATATATATATATATATATATTTCACTCTATTTTGGATAAGTTATTTACTAAGAAACACTAATGAAGATAGAAAATAATAATGAAAAAAGTAATACCATTTCATGACCGTTACATCTTGTAGCATGGACTTCTGATTCATTAGCATCACCCTCTTTTTAAAATAAGTTCAGCTTAAAATGACAATGCACATTACACTCAGCTCTTCTCTCTGATTGTTATTAAAAAAAAACTGGTTGAAATGTATGTATTTAGCACATTTGCATCATCATAGAACTTGTGGAGAAGGATCAGACAGCTGTCATAAATGTTCCAAATCATATTGTTGTAAAAATTTGAATCATTTGGATAAAATATTTAACAGCTGGTATGATTTGTGGTGGACATTTGGTCTGAGTTCCATTTCTACCCCTTGACCCTACCACTCCAATTTGCGGGGTCACCTGCAACAACAAAGGGATGTTTTTTGAAATACGGTAAAGGTTAAGACGAAGTAGTGTGTAGCCCACACCACTCCTAGAGAACAACACTTCAAAATAAAGGGCTAAGATGGTCACATGAGACCCATAAATGACCCAAAGTATTTTGTCATTTATAGCAGTTTTAAAAATACCTAAACCATCATTTTATTTTCGTTTCCAGCTCCCATGTCCATTTCAAAGTCAGAAAAAGTTATTCAAAATCACAGAAGGAAGTAATCAGATAGTAAGCTTCATTATTAGTGAGCTAATAATGTTCATTTGATTATGATTCAAATCTTATTTTCATTTGTTAATCCTTCAGAACCATTTGGCGAACATGTATGGATTTGTAGGGGTGCCCCGATTCTTTGAAGTATATTTTCAGCCCTTCCTCTTAGCCCTCGGTTTCAAGAGCTATAGTTTAGACGTAGGGGTAAGAGGGAGAAATAGAATGCAACAGACATTTTAAGTAATAGTAGAGCTGGGCGATTAAAATCTAGTCTCTAAATTTATTCATATTAGATTTGAAATCAATTTATTTTTTCTTGTTATTGAAAATGACTACCCCTTGTTCACTGTCTTATGGCACAAAACACGGTTTCATCGGGTACGAAAGGAGAAGGACCTCTTCTCCTTAGCACTTGAATTCAAGGGGAAGGAATGTGGGTTCCTGACAGAAATAAAACTCAGCCTTAAAATGAGACCCACCAATTCCGCAGCATGTAAAAAATAAAGCATTCCCATCATTTTCTCGCCCTTGAGTTGTTCAAAACATCTGTGAGGTTATTTAAAATAGAAAGAATAGACTTCATTTTCCTACGTGCTCTCCATAAATTACTCTTCTAATATCTCATTATATATTAATGCCTCGAGTTATCAATGATCTAATGAGCCAAAGAGAGCTTTACACTGCAAAACGAATGCCTTTAAATCAGATTTTTCTCATCTTTTACCTCTTCACTTTCAATTCTTACAACCACAACATTTCGTAAATCCAGCCAAACGTGCCAGAACGGTATAGAACAAGTCATTTATAGGATGAATAGCACTGTTAGATTCACCCCTTGCCATAATGTACCATACCCACAACCCTTAGGGTCCAATGCATTTAAACATTAACTTTAACGTAACGTGGTGTATTTCTTTATAATGCACTTTCCTCAAATCTATCATGTTTTATAGTTGATCACTTGCACTATTTAGGAGGGTAATATAGTGAATTAAGTAAATATTACCATTTATGATGTTTAGCATTTAATTATTAAATATTTTTGTGAGATTTTAAAAGGTTTTTGAAGTCTATTATGATGCATTACCCCACTAATTATAACCATTAGTCTGAAAATATTTTTTTGCTATTTGTGAACTCTTAAATTTACAGGAAATATTTAGGAAAAACCACTTCCTGTGCTTCCTGTGTCTGAAGCTCACCTGAAAATGTGCTTATAACATACTTGATTTAAAGAAATCTCTCAAACATGATGCGCTTTCAATCGGGCCAGATGGGATGCACTTGAACTATGTGATGGTACGAGTAGTTCTGGATCTAATGGGGTTTCATTCACTCGATTGCTTATTAACTCTGCTCTTACAAGTTCTACAGATTTGTTTGTGATTGCTCTGTAAGAAAATCCACTCACAGAGCTTTTATTGCTCATTGGGGACTTTAAGGAGCAATGAAATCATAAATCTACTGGAGAAAGGAGCAACTTTGTATTGACACTCTCTAGAGGAAGCTGGGGTGGATTTCAGTGCGTGCTATTGGCTAACTGCCTCAATAGTATTTTGATTGAAAAAAAAAATCTTAAAAACCCCCAGAATATGCTGTGGTTCTCTGTCAGGGCTTCATGGGCTTAAAAAAACTAGGACTCTGCTGTAAAAATCCACGATTTTTAGGGGGGGGGGGGATCATCATATGATGCGACTTTAAACATGAACAAAAAAAAAACACAGCATCGTCCTTTACCTTTAAAACATCTCTCTGAGATATTGAGTAGTGTTTTACCATTTCTGACCATTAGTAAATGCCTGTTAAAGACCCCAATGAGAACACGCACAGACCGCTCATGATTGTTCAGATTCACACACAGGGATTTGACCTCATGATCTGCTAGCATAGCTGCATGGGAAGCAAGGCTCTGAGGTAGATGCTTCAGAATGAGAGCGTGTGTTCAGTCGTGGCTCTTCCTCCAGCGCTGGGAGCGAGGGGCCCTCTGAGATGCCTCCTCTGGAGGGGATGAGGAGGAGCTTGACTGAACCTCTTCAGCGGGGTCCTGAGATGAGGTTGGGAGTGACGTGGTACCCCTGTGGGGGCACTGAGCCAGCATGTGGGTCACACTCTGACAGAAGTGACACTTCTTTGGCTGCGGCGGAAGGTTACACTCTTTCGCATGGTGGTCTAGACCACCACAGTTATAACACCTGCGGAGAGACAGGATGTTAGTTCACAGTAGTTGTGGATTGAAAAAGATTGTACCCCCACAATATTCCTATTTAAATAATTAAATAAATACACCATGTCCTGGACATATGTATTTGTGTGGCTTCGAGTATCATGTATTTACATTGAGTGTCTCTGATAGTATCTATGGAATGCTTTAGACCGTCACACATTCGCATCTTGTGTTGATAGGCTCTGACACCACTAGGGGGTCAGTCACCTTCCTTGTCATTGTATTTGTGGGGGTTCCTTTACCAACACTTTTTGCATTTAAGGACACTCAATCTCCAAGGCACAGTTGGTTAAGACTCGAAGGTCGATCAGAAAAGACCAAAACCTACACTGTATCTACACTGTACCTTCATCTTCTCAGAAGATCTCTGGTCAAGCTTACTTATTTTATGTATTAGAGTAATCCAATACATTGGTGAGCCACCCAAAGACCAAAATCTAACACCGCTTCTTTTGGGGTCTACATACTGTAGAGTTGATTCCAATTACAGGCAAAAATGTCCAAAACAAATACACCATACAAAAATTGTATTGAATGTGGCCTCAAATAGATTACAGTTAGTTAAAATCCATAGATGTTTCAATTAATTTTATGGGGAAATGGTTCGTTTGATGAAATACAAATTGTAGTTTACATGTGAACGTAAACTACATTCACATCAGCGTAAGAGACCATAGCAAAAGCAACAGAGATTCCGAAATAATATTAATCCCTAGCGATAATGGTTGCTGTCACAAGAGGGCAGCAGAGGATTAGAATATCCCTTGGAAAGAGTATGAAACCAACATTTGATGAGAAGAGTATTTCTCTGCAAATTGTATTTAGTGACTATAGTAACTAAATTCCTCGATTTGAAGATAGAATTATTCATAACACTAATATTATGCTTTTCAAAATGTAAAGAACACTCGAAATGTAGCGCTTTTGTTATTTACTGTACAAATCTTGGAAACTCATTTTTGTCCCATAAATATTATTTCTGTTTCAATGCATTAACAATTCACAAATTACCGGCTTGTTTTAGACGTAAATTGCAAACTAAGCATAAAATGGTTACATCAAATATACATGTTGCTGTGTTTTTGGCAAAAAATGCAGGGTGCGGAAAAGGAACAACAATTATCGTCATCCTAAGAAATGTGTTGTTTTCAGTAATAAACATAATAGACACAATTAGCCTGAAATTTAATCTGAGATGCATAATTAAGCTTTAGGCAAATAAATAAACCACAATAAATAAACAATAATGTAAGAAAATGTGTAAGGAAATTACTTCAATCTTCTTTTTGGTGTACAGATATTCAATTTCCAGCTAAACATTGTTGCTTTAATTCGACAATAATGAGCTGTCTGCATGTATAGGACCAATCAAGCTTAAGGACTCGCCTACACTCTGAACAAACTTATAAATAGCTGCAGCAGCACAGACCGGACTGAAATTACTTTGCTCTTTTTATCCTCAGATCACCATGGCAACAGGAAGTAGAGGACAGATTTACAATCCATGTGAGTCCAGAGAACACGATAGAAAAGATATGAAACTATTATTTTTGAATTAATAGTGTCGTATTTGTTTACAAAACACACTGAAAACTAGTGAAAATATAAACCTATAAAACGCATGCCCTAATGCACCAAAATATTAATAATTGTCATTAATTTCCATTGATGTTTGAAATAAACCAATTTAATACAAAGAACTGTTTCCTATAAAAGCAACTAAACGCTATTCCTTCGCTCTATTTTATGCTCAGTTGGCTCCAGTTTTTTGTTTAATTTCTAAAGCCTGAGAACAGAAGAACTACTTTAAATATAAGCATGGAAAAAAAATGAAACTGTAACAGGAAAAAAATTGAACCGAGCTCTAAAATAATTAAAATAAATTATACTTATTACTAGGAATAAAAATTACAATAATTAACAAACACACAATTAGCTAAATAAATCCTTATAACGGCATCCCTTTGGGTCCAAGACTAATCAAACCAAAACTAAATATATTATACTCCGCATCCCAGAATTAATAAAGCATTAAAAATAATAATAATAATAATCACACTAGAACTACATGTCCCATGATTGCCGCGTGGCACTCACCGGTCTCCCTTTGGTTTGCGCCTGAGGGGCGGGGCCTTGACTTTGACGCGTCGCTCGCTGCCCGCGCATGCGCCTCCGCCTGGACCGGTGACCCGCAGCGCCTCTGGTCCTTTACCGGAGCGCTGGAAGATGAACTCGACCGATTCACCCTCGCGGAGACTCCGGAAGCCCTCCATCACCAGCTTACTCTGAGACAGACCCAGAGTAACATCATCACACAAGATATAACGATATAGCATTAAATAAGTTACCAATAATCTCTGGATAAACATTAGGTTTCGAAGCAATTGAGCCATTTCATCACAATTCAGTTGTACAGATCTTTTCAGAAAAAGAATCTTATAAACACTTGTCTAAAACCCGTATTGTTTAAAACGAATAGTCGCTGATTTTATGCAAAAAAGGAATAAATAAAGATAATATTTCTGACCAGTTTAAATCAATTCAGGTGATCTTTTCCTCGGGATTATTGGGGGGAAATGAATGCTAAATTAATTAGACAGCCAAATATACAGTTTCGTTAAAATTTCTGTAAAATCAAGTTAGTTTTGTAAAACTATTGTAAACACATTTGCCTGTTGTTTATTTGACCACCAACAAACATAAAATGCGTAGTTTCTGCGCCGCCTCAGGTAGAGCAGGGAACTGCAGCACTCTCACGGAGGGCGTCAACTTTAGGATATTTCTGGCAAAAACTGGTCTCTTCTTGCGGTTTCCTGAGAATTTAAAAACTGTATTACTTCAGGAATAAACCTGAAATATTTTTTGTGGATATCAGACATCTAAAATGATGCACATCACTAAGAAATCCACATTTTAAGTGAAGATGTCCATAATTTTAAGTGAAAATATGCATTTAAGTAATGAAACGAAACCTCAAGATGTGTTCAGTTTATTTTAAAATCAGAATAAAATAAAATTAAAATGAAAACGTGTAATACTCTTAAAATTAATACAAATATTTAAAATGATCCACATTTTAATTAAAATGATGGGATTAGTGATGTTTTGAAAACTTTCACTTAAAAAAACATTATGATAATTATCCTCGATATAATGCAATTATGAGTAAATGCATTTAAACACCATCAAAAGCTAAATATTTTATATTAATTTGGTTAATCTAACTGTAGTTTGCTCATGTTTCATTCGGATGTACTTAAAAAAAGCAATGCAAAGTTAAAAAGCAAATTCAATGCATTTAAAAAGGGGGTTGGAAAAGTATCAAGCATTTGCACATATTTAATCAAATTTTAGTTAAACTCCCTTTAATGTGGTATTTGTCAGCTATTATTAAAACAATAACAATTTATCCTCAGGTAATACATTTAATCTTGTCCTGTACAATGTACGTTTATAAAATGTGTTCAATTGAATGTAACAAACCTCAACACACAATTTAATTTGCAATAGTTTTTAAGGATAATGAAAATACTTAGCTGTTCATTCGTTCGATATTAATAATAATAATAATGGTAAAAACATTTGAAATGATAAATGTAAACTACATTTTACAAGCTTTTCAAAATTTGCATTTCAACTAAATTGACCCATCTAACAATTTATTATTTAAAATGTGCTTTATAGTTATATTTTGGGATGTTTTCATGTTTTTATTTATTAACATTTCTAGAATATTTTATTCACTTTGATCAGAGTTTGTTGTGCTGTTTTCGAGGGCTGTATAAAAAAAACGGTCCTGGTGTGATTAAAACATTGCAGTATGTTATAAGAATATATTTTTAAGAAAAGATGATTAGCTCTAAATGTGTTAAAAGCTTGCTCATGGACTTGATGAAAAACGAGGTGATTAGATATACAGACAAAAAGAAACAGAATCTAAAACTGAAACAGAAATTAGAAAATTATCGACAGCAATAGAAAGGGAGGAACAGAGCAGTAAAAATGTGGGAGAAACAAAAATAGAAAATAAAAATACCAAATAGAATCAGAAAGAGAGGAAAACAAATATAAAAAGATAGATAAAGAAATAATTACATAAGAAGCTTAGGAACAGTGAGAAAGACAGGACAAATGAACAAAAAAACGACAGAAAAAATAGGAGACAAAATAGAGATAGAGGCAGACACGATAACAGTGACATGAAGAGAGAGAAAGAGAAGGCAAAACAGACTGAAAGTGAAAATACAGAGCGTAAAACAAGATAAAGAGAGAATCAGCAAAAAAAGAGGCTAGGAAAGAAAAGAACTGAGAGTAAAACAAATAAGCAAAAACGAGACATCAGTTTGAAAAGAAAGAGACAAATAGAAACAGTCATGCAGAGCAACAGAGACTAAGAGAGAGCGCCACCTCAGGGTCGGGGGTTTGCACCTCACCCCTCCTCCACATGTTTTGATCCTTCACTGTTGACCTCTGACCTCTTCCCAGCCCCCTTTCACAAACGCACACATAGCGTGTGCGTCCCTGCGTTAAATTAACAACACACTTCTACTGAGAGTACGAGAAGCGCACACAGGGTTTGATCTGCTGACACACACTACATCACTCCACACACACTCTGGGTCCAGCCGGATATGAGCGAGCACAGGAGAAAGAGAGAGAGAATAATGACCTCTTCCAAACTACAGAAATTCTACTCATTTATCAATAGTGCCGTATCCGATTTGGACCCCTTGTATTGTCCACAAAAACTGTACGTGTCCAGCTCACCGCACACTAACCCAAAGGAGCTGGACGGAAGACTGGGTTCCTTACTAGAAATAGGATCACATAATTGGTCAAAGAATGTTTATACCCATGTGTTTCGATGATGGTTCTCCTTGCACCTCAGGTCTCAGATCGATCATGTTTTGACTAAATCGAAAATGTTTTTAACAGTGTTGCTCAGCGTGACGTTTGCTACAGAGATAACGCTAAACTGAAAAGAGTAAATTAGAAAGTAAAGTTCTGGTAAACAGAGCTTTTATTTATCTACAAATGTATTGTTGATTTTTTTTTTTTACATTGTAGTAATACCAGGTGCTTTGCACACAAACATATTTGATTTATTGCAATCATATATTATCCATTCAATCCAATTCTTACTGATGTGAGAAAGACAACTTATTTATAATACGATCCAATGTAAATATTTGATGTATTCAATGTTAGCACTTAATACATATTTCTTATGTAGAAATAACATTCACAACATGCTAGAATTAATCTGTTTGCTTCTGCACAATCAGCAGCTGGCTCCGCCCACACACTTACTCCTTATATGGGCAGAGCAAACAGCAGGAAGTCATGTGACCTTCCAGCTTCTGCTGAAACTGAAGTAAAGGTCTGAAAAAAATGAGATAATAGTACTAAAATAAAGTTAAACAAAAGAAAGATTAGATTTAAATAACATTAATGAATCTAAAAAACTGTGTACTAAAAAATAATAAGTATAAAAAAGTACTAAAAAGTAAATAAACAACTATTACAACTATTTTACAGCTATTACTAATTTTGTTCCTTGACAACGAGGCATTAAGTAAAGATTTTATGCAAATAATATCACCATCAATTTGTCAATATCTTTAATTTATTATATAATTAATTATGCAATGCATTCAGGTTTTGTGATGTTTGCTGGTCATTCCAGCTGTTTGTTCTCCTTTCTTTCCCCACTTTAATTCAAAAGCAGTTTAGGAAAGATGTTTTAACCAATGACGGATGTGCATGTTGTCACATGACTGCATTCTGGTTGGTTTCAACCAGTTCAGACTAGAGCGATTAATATGGTGTGAAAAGGACCCAAAACGAGCTATACGAAATACAGGTTAAAGCCACACGCATCTGTTCTCCAAAAACTTTTGCAATCCATGAGTCTACTTGTGTCGAAAAAGAGAGAGAGAGAGTGAGAGAGAGAGATTAATCTTAGCAGGGGCCCCTAGGAACCTCACACACAGTTAACTAGCAGTTTAAATAAAAGCATGCCTAAGACCCAAATGTAAATTCTTGCATCCTCAGAGTCCAGCGTGCATTATTTTAAAGCTGTGCACTTTAATACCACGTCAGACTTAGCGGCCAAGAAACAAATCCTACGCGAGTCATTTATTTCAAGCATCTTCCTAGATAACAAGGATCATTTTCCTAAAACAGCTGAACAATGCTATAAATCTTGCATAGATTTCCAGTATTTATCGTCACTTCTGTAAGCTATTCTCGAAATAATAGTCTAGAGTCTAAATATACCTTTTGCCCCAACTTCTATTATTCGAAAGAATCTTCAAGATTAATTTCTAGAAGCCAAACTGAGCGTTTTAGATGAAATGTGATGCAACAATCAAGATACTGGAAGAACAGAAATATTATTTTAAAATACTACCAATTAACATGGAGATGAGAGCTGCTGAAAGCATTCCTCCTTTGCTTTTTTGTCTTTCACGAAATTCCTCTTTTAAAGAATGCTAGGGAACTCGACCCCCAACCCCCACACCTTCCTCACACTTACAAACACAAACGTGCCCTCTGTGTCCTCTGATTCCTGTCCTTGGATGACTCCAGAGAATTTGTGTGAATCAATGTTTAGCAGAGTAAAATATATTAGCAGAATTAGTTTGAATCGCAGATCCATGCGGCACTGGACCGCTGAGCTGGATATTGCTCAGAGTAATTGATGTATTTATTCATTTATTTGCAACTTTTAACAATGTGTTTGTGCAAAGCAGCTTCACGAGCACAGCAGCTTTTCATCTCAGTCACTGTTAAAGACACTGTCGGCTATATGTTGGCTGAAAGAGCTGAACGCACCACAATAAAAAAACACCCACGCGCAGTAGACAATAACTTTTTATTTTAAACAAAATCAGTTCATTTGGTTGAAATGCACTTGAGTTCATTTTCCATTTCGGTAAGATAGAATCTAAAAAAGCCTTCCAGATCATGTCATCCTATAATGATGCTTTTCACTGACTTATTTTATGAAGACAGTTCGACCTATTCTGTACCCTTTAGGAACCCCATTTGGATGAGGTTCTAAGGGTGCTTTCACACCTGACTCGTTTAGTTCCATATTTAGACAGGCGAGAAAGGACCTTAAAAAAAAAAGCAGTCTGACACCTGCTCAAGGAGCAATCCATGATGTGAATCCTAACGAGCTGTTCATTTGTGGAAAGAAAATTATCAAACTTTGATAAAAAAAAAAACGTGCTTTTTTCACCTCGCTTGCACTGATTGGCACGTATGATGTCACGTGGCTGCGCTTTCACGTATGATGTGAATCAGTGTGATGTGAATCAGGACTAAATCTGCAGACAATTGCATCAGTTGTTCCTCTTGGTTCAGACCAAATTAAACGGACTAGAGGTATGCTTTTCTGTACCCTTTAGCAGTACGCTTTTTCAGAATAATTTTAAAAACAGGCTATGTAGTGGTACTCGTCTCTGTATGGAAATAAAATCATGACCATTGATGATCAATTTCCTGTGGATTGCTGAATGCTCAGCTTTTGAGCTCACCTATTGGAATCATCACTGTATCATCTGGTACAACCACAAAGCTTAGTCAGCAAACAATTCTACTATTGGTTTGCGAGGAGGTGCAGAGCTTCCTTTTTCACATCACAGAAGACTGTGTCCAGCGAGACCGTGTGACGAGAAATGAAAAGTTTAAAATATTTCTGTTGCATTCACTATGATGTCCCCAAAAGTATCTAGTGATGCATCTTTTGTCACAAACCGGTCAGAATTGAGATTTGCACTAATCTCTGAATGGCTTGCATCGAGAAAATGTTGATGCAGTGACACTCCCTGTCTGAAATGCCATTTGCTGTACAACAGAGGATCTCTGTGCCACACGGGGAAAAAGGAAAGAGAAGAAATCAAAGAACGTATTAAAAAAAAAATTAAAAATCAAGGATGTCGAGGGGTTGAAAGCCCCATGAAAGAGCCAGCTTTCATGGGTTGTTTTTGTAAAAAAAAAACAGACCCGATAAGGCAGTGAGAAACTAATTTTCGTAGGCACCACTTGTTCAGCCTGATGTGTGATGTCCCGTTGACGCCCTTGGTTTTCGAACAAATCAAAAAATCAATTAAAAATTTGCATCGAAAATTCGGGTGTATTGTCCTTCAACCGAGCCTACTCAGATACTAGAAGGTGGTGGAAATACAAAGGCATGGCGAGTAGAACAAAAGCCATACCAAGCTTTTGGTGAAAGGCTGAAATCAACAGAAACAGATTCAAGTGCTAAATACCTGCTTTTTTATTTACATTTTTATCTATCGTAGTGAGCTGTCATGGCATTATGGGATGGCAATATATAGCAGAATATATGTCTAGATGTAAGCAGGTATAAACAAACAGGTCAACACTCGAACCAGAGCAATGGTGAACCCTTGGTCCAGGCTAAATTAATCAACACAATAAGAGTAAAAGCATTCGGTTTGTCTAATAAGTCAGAAACATTGAAGAGTCATGCAGATTCTTCAGGTTTCCATGAACGCCACCAACCTTTACTTTTTCAAACATCACCAGCTTCTACCATGTGGCTAAAAGAGCCACTCAACACATTCTGACGGCTTGCAAAAAAGCAAGACCACCAGGATTAATATTTTAATTAAGTGAGATTAATGAAAACCTACATCACCAAGCCCTTTTCACTACCCCATAAAATGCAACAAGATCAACATAAATCTGTTATTTTACATAAATCAATGTAAAATACATAAATATTTGAAAATTTCAGAAATGGAATGGTTTTAGCTTTTTCAATTTTCCATCAGGAACATGTAGTACCATTTTTTGGTCAGGAAAAGAAGACAGAAACAATGTGTTTAAAAGAAATCTGTTGATGTTGAAAGAAATGACCAACACCTGTGTGTGCTGTGATCCAAACAATTACTAAATCAAAATAAATATCTACTTCACATAATGATGCTATAAACTTACGCTTTACGGGTCAGTTTTGTTTAAAAGTGGATAGAGGTGAGGAAAATGTGCCCCAAGAAGAGACAAACAGATCAAAAACTACTGCCAAATTCAAAAATATAAAACCTCAAACTATTTCATCCAGCTTTCTTTGCTTTGAAATGTCTTTGCTCCCTGTTAAATATGGGAGTTAAACACACAGACTCCAGGTATAATCAGCTGTACACACTCGTCTTATCACAACGGCTGCACATCTACACAACAAACACACACCCTGGCCATGCAAAAGCCTTTTCAGTTTCAACGTAGCATGAACCCACACGAAAACGTACAAATAAAGAGAGCAAACCCATGCAAAGCTGCAGCAGAGACATTGAATACAGCTCAGCTCAATATCAGGAACTGCTGCAAATCTATGAAGCTAAGAATAAGCTGTGCAGTGCACAAGCACAAACAAATAAATGCTCTTACAGCTCAAGCTGGAGTTCTTTTTTACCATTTTGGGATAGACATAATATTATCTTTTTTATGGATTCACAGATTAAACTTTGTTCTTTCTTCTGTTGCACAGATGTGTATATTAACATCCTTTCTATCGTTGAACGTTGAAAGGAAGTGAAGAGGTGTCTGAACTACATAACATAATGAACAATAAATTCTAGAAAAATGTTTTTCTCTTAAACAGATAATAAACAAACACAAATGATAAAACCAGCCGGAGATCACATTTTGTTTCATCTCCTCAGGTCTCAATGGAAACTTCAATGGAAGTGTTTTACTCTTTATGACTTAGTTCATCACAACTCATTTTTCTAATATATTATCATACATCCATGTAATAACAAACCTTAATACATAGATTATTAGATTAGAGTATTTGCTTTAGATATAAAGTAATCGTTGCTTGAAAAGATAGATAGATAGATAGATAGATAGATAGATAGATAGATAGATAGATAGATAGATAGATAGATAGATAGATAGACAGACGGACGGACGGGACGGACGGACAGACAGACAGACAGACAGACAGACAGACAGACAGACAGACGATGATAGATAGATAGATAGATAGATAGATAGATAGATAGATAGATAGATAGATAGATAGATAGATAGATAGATAGATAGATAGATAGATAGATAGATTCAACAGTTCAGTGACGTTTTAACATCTGAGAGACGATTCAGCGACAGATTAAAGAACACAATGCGAGGGAAATCAGCGAGACTGACAGCAGGACAACAGGCGCATGGATGCCAGTGGAACTCAGAAGAAAGCTTTTGTTCCTCCGAACTGCATGCTATGGTTCGGGAAAGTGATGAAAGGGGGTAATTTCCGGTTTAGTACATACGTCCGGATTGATTTAGCTGCGAGTCTCTGGGAGAAAGAGGGCGAATTATGAGCGAAGCCGCGTAAACACGAGGGCACATGATGTTCAGAACAACAGCTCGTGCGCTGGACTCACGAAATGTTTCCGACATCTTGGCAGGTTTCTCGCACGAGCTCGGCTAGTTGCGTCGTAAATTCCTCCTTGTTTACAGCTAATCGCGTTCCTGCGATTATATCAATGGAGGTGTTTTGGCGGCTCTTAAGGTGACAGTGCACGAAAACAAAAGCGCGTGTTTACTTCTGCTTTCCAAGAGCACCTCTGCTGATGTCAGCGAGATGCGACAGACAACGTGAAACCCACCACGCACTTACTTGGTGGACGAACACGTCTTGTGGAGGGTCCACTGGCTTCCCCTCGCTGCTGGTCATCGCGATAAATCCGAAGCCCATGCGGACATTAAACCACTTGCAGTAACCCGAGCCAGATAAAACCTGCGGTGAGGTCCCCGCGGGGTCCGACCCGCCACCTCTGCGCGGGCCTCCTGTGTGGGCAAGGGAGAGAAGTTCATGGTGATCCTCAAAACACAACAACAGTGGATCTTCGTGGTCAGGGTAGTCCCGACTAACAAACAAGCGTTCAACCACAGTCAACACAACTCATAATCAATCATTCAGTGACACGCTCCCAATCTTGGACATTTTGTCCCTCCCAAACTTCCTTCCAGAACACTCCTGGGAAGCAGCTCGCTTCCCCGAGTGGTGGACGCGCACTCATTGCGATTGCTCAATGTGTTTGTGGCTTCACTCTTAACTTCTTGTGCATCTGTAGAGCTCATATCGCCTGGCGTGGGGCAGGTGTGCACACGGTACCCCCTCTCTCACCCCCAAACCCTCCCCGCGCTACTATTGGTGCAAACAAGCGCGTTTACAATCGTAAACAAAGCGCATGCAACAACGCGACTACCCACGTGCTCGCTAGATAATAAAATAATAAAAAGAATAGTAGTAACCTTCGGCCATGTTTCCCTGTGGACCCTCCGTTCCAAAGTTCCAGCGAAATCGTTTCCTCCGTGAAAAGGTTTAAAGCGCGTTACTGTCGATCCAACATGCCGAATTTTAGAGGGCGCGCATTGAGGGCGCATGGTACGACGTGCGTCTCCTTTTTGGATATTTTGTCATGTCTCTTTTAACATCTCCTCACTTCCCTCCCTCGCGCATTCGCTCCCTCTCTCTCTCTCAAACACACACACTCTCTCTCTCCCGTTCTCCGTTTCTCATTCGCTCGCTCGCAGCACTGCCCACGTGACTTCTCCGTGAGCAGGGGAGACTTGGAACCTGGCTGGACCTGAGATGCGTCACCTAAAAACACCTTATGAAAGAGTTGTGCGGGTTGTCATATCAACGTTTTATTTTAACGTCCCGACAACGAATAGCAGCACAGCTTAATAATTATTTGTTTATTTGCAGTGCTTAACGTCACTCTTTCCATGTGTATCTTTTAAATGGTGGGTTGTGCAAAACAAATTCCGACATTTTTCAGTCTTGGGAAAAGCAAAACTTGTAAAACAGTTCATGTTTTCATTTTCAGTTTGCAGCAACATCTATCATCTAATATTTGTCGCAGTGGATGGGTTAAATCAAGCTCCAAAAAAAAGCTTTGATTTTATTCCTAAACATCTGGAGGATGACAATCTTGTTGAAGCACAAATCTTTATTGAACAAGTCACTTATGCTTTCACATCTCTACATTTGTACTTTTTTTTGTACTCGACTTTTTGCACAGCTAAACAACAAATATAGACAAAAATAAACAATCCACGCATGCGCCGTCTAATACAGAACAACCTGGAAAATACAACTAAACTGATTAATCTGTAAAATCTTGAAATGTTAGCATTAATCGATCACGACAAATGAACAAAATAGTTGGCGGCTCAAATGACACTTCGGAATTATTCAAATGGTGAAGATAAGCTAATTTAGTTAAATTTGTGTTTGTTAAAATTATCTGATAACTTTTCACCAACTAAAAACACCAACTGAATCAACAACTACCCCCATTACTTTCAAGCTCCTCCCACCACACCCACCCCCTCCCTCCGGAATTCACCCCCAAACTCTCTCTTCTTGTGTTTGTGTGGAGGGTATGGTGGTGGTCGTGCCATCACGGTGCAGGTCATGGAACCGGTCACCGGTGTCAGATGTTCCGGGGTGTCTCATTTCCTGCACGAGAGTTTCCCATAAAAGCGGGAAACGGGTCCCTCGCGGTCACGGAGCTGGACACACCCAGCGTGTCCCCGTTTGATCCCGGTGATGTACAGAGGAACAACTCCAATCAGAGTTTACCAATCAATAAAGACTGTATTTGAGGTTAAAATTAAAACGCAAAAAGGAACGCGTGATTGTGGATTTTTCCCAGCTGTGCTCCGAGGTAAATTGGCATTTTGGTTAAAACTGACACAACTTGTTAAAACCTGAAAGTGCTGCCTATTTAAACATGTTATGTTTCAATATGTAACTTGTATGTTTTCATAGTTTGTCTTCGATTAGACATTTTGTATTTATGGGAGTAACAATGTTTAAAACTCTGAGAAATATTACCTTACAACCATACATATAGTTTATAGTAGCATTCTCAAGTGCTCAGTTCAGTTTGAGTTTAATGGAAGTTTTCCTTCTAATTAAAACATTGCTGGTTGTTTTTTTAAGTTGTAATAATTAATCAGCAAAATAGTTCACCCGAATGGAGCTCCATATGTAAAGACAATCTTTTTTATTCAAAGAAGCGTGTGGCTTAGTTTAGAGTCAATTTATTTTGTGCAAACTAAGTTACAAGAGTTAGGGTTCATTTGAATATAATCAACATTGTAACAATTATGTTTGAAACTTCTTCAATAAACTAAACACCAATATAAATGTTATTAATTGGCAGATGATTCAGGGAAAAAAATCTGCTCCCTGAATGATTTTTGTTGATGAGTTGATCGCAGGATCTGTTCGACTTGGGAATGTATTGAGTAGAAATAGGACTTCATCTCACCCACCCCCAACAGCCAAAGCCCCGAGGAAACTGGTTGTCAATAGAATTCAGGCTTTTTCAGCTCATTCAATCGCTTCAGAGGTTTTTTCGTTCCCTTTTTTCTTCTTTCCGAATTAAACCACGAAGTCGAAACAAATCCAACGGTACAACTACGACGATTTAAAACAGATTTTCCGCAATTCGTCGAATTGGAGGAGGATTTTGAAACGCATTGAGTTAAGAATGCTTTGTTTACGCGGAGACAAATCATTGAGATTTATTACCGAGGTAAGCATTTATTTGAATAAAAAAACAAACAGCGTTAAATTTAATCAGATTGTAAACTTAGTTTCGTGATTGATACAAATTTTAAACGTAGAAACTTTGGTTTTGGACTTATGATTGAACCTGAAAGTAAATATTTGGAAAACATTTACCATCCGATAGTTGTACAGTCCATGTTATGTTTATTTTTTTTTGTGCACATTTTTGTGCAATTTAAATAATCGCAGACGTTTTTAATGTTACATTTGTTAAATATATAAATAGTTATGCATGTTAGCATTTATCACCCTTAAACCCAAAGTAGAAATTCTTTAATCTCCAAACAAATAAATTTTTTTATATTAGCTTTTTTTACGACTTGACCTAAAATGTATCCGCTAATCTGGTTAAGTTTGCTATTTTTTTTAACCATCCCAGAGTTTTGTTTTTCGTAATCTGTTTCTGACGAAAAACTTACGATGATCACTTTCAGGTTGGTCTTAGTAAAGTATTATATCGATTAATGTGGCTGTTTGGTCTTGGGGGTAGATTTATCCGCCTCTAAGCTCCTCCATTGCGTCACAGTTACACAATGACGTCTAACGGAAGTGTGAACCCATCAGTCAGAGTCCCTTTCCGTTTGTTTCTGAAACATTGCTCGCGGTCAGTTAAACCATCAATGTTTTCCGTTCTTTTTGCGGTTCATGGGTTGTAAAGTTTAAAAAGGTACATACCACCTCCCGGTCAGCACCAACGCCTCTTCATGATTTATTTACCGTCCCTAGATGTCATCTATTACTCACCTGAGATGGAGTGCACCGCCATTCTGAAGGACCATGCGCCTGACCCTGCTAAGAAGTCAAACAGTGCAAATATTATTAACTTTATTCTGTTCAAAGTCGAATACCGAACATATAGATGCGTTGTTTTTGTTTCTGGATGGTGCTGCGTTAATCTGTCCTGGATGAAGCAATCCCTTTGAAATGTGATCAAATGAAATGATTCCAAGCGCGAAAAAAAAGGCAGGAACAATCAACGAATGGATTAAAAACGGTTATTATTTTAGCGCCAATTTGATTTATTTGAAAAGGGATCCGCATAAAGCAGAAAATTTTGGAATATAAAAAAAATTATAAAGTTGTTTAATAAAGGTAGTAAACCAAAAACCACGCGTTTTTTTGTACAAAAAATGTAGCTTCTATGTTAAATGTTCAATGTTCCACTTTCTGAGGAAAATGAATGGAAAGATTATTTATATGAATATTTACATGAACATTTTAAGAGTGTTGTTCTGAACACACTCTTAAAATGCTACATTAAAAGAAAATGTCCAGTATACACATTTTTAAAGAACATTAACATTCACGCTGAAAGTAATAAAAATGATGTTAGTGATAAAAGCCAAGCTATAGCTCGGCCGTTTAAAATAATAATAATAAAAAAAATTAAACATATTTTCTCTTACATTCTAAAAAGTAAGGAAAGTGTATATACCATTGAAACAATCTGAACAACTAAAATGGGAAGCAATTTGGTGTGTGTTTGTGTGCCTCAAATCCAATCCAAATTTATCAAAAAAAGTTTAGAAATCCCAAGATTAGAACAGTTGTTCAAGTGATAACCTTAGCCCAAACTGCCCCATTAAACTTCCAGGGATTGAGTGAGTTTGCTTCTGGAATTTATTCTATTTGCAACAGCGCTACCTGGCGGTTAGTCAACGTATGTGATATCAGGGAGCAAAAGATTCAGAAAAAGGTTATTGAAATTTCTCTTGGAATCTGCTCAATACCCGATGTTCAGTAAAATGTTATAGAATCTGGTAATATTTAGGAATTTTTATTAACAAAAAAGTAAAAATGCAAAAACGTAACGTAATGGCAAAAGTAGGAAGTTTACTCGGTAATAAAAAAAGCAATATTTTCAGGTCTATTGGATACATTTATTTAATAAAACAACTTTAAATAAATATATTTTAAGGAAACCTTCCTTTGAAAACTACTGCTGCATGCAACCCTCATTTTGGATAATTTTGGAAAGTAACAAAATGCTGTATGATAAAAAATGAAACTTACTTTAAAATCTGGTAATAATATTTAACAGGTATTTAATTCAAAATTTCCTTCATTTAAAGTAGTTTCCACAGCATGTTTTCTTTTTTCTCTCTTTTTTAATCCCTAAAACAATGTGTAAATGGTAAACATTACTTCCAAGATAAACCACACGAGTCTGAGGTGTGTGGTTATTTATGACCAAATATCTTTGGAATTATGTTTGTACTTTTGAATGTTCTTAATTAAAATAAAAACAACAGGTGATAATTATGTAAATGTATTTACATATGACATTTGTATTTAGCAAACCTAATTTTTAAAGACAGAAGCCGTCAGTCATTGGGTAATGTAAGCACATTGTCAAAAACTCCCTTGTAATATTTCTGTTTGTATATACGTACCACTATTCGTCATCCACCGACCTTGACTTGAGATAAACTTGAGATACTTGACCAGGCCAAATCAAACTGATTATATGATATTTTAATCTTTAAGAAAAAAACAAGACTCTTAAATGTGAATAGGACTGAAAACATGCTTGTTGTTTTACCCCCAGGCAGTCATGAGCTATCTTACCGTTCTTCAGCCTTTCGGAGACATTAGAAAAAGAACGGCTGTCCCCTGTTGAACGTGGTGCTGTTTGTTGACTGGATTCATTTGAAGAACTGAACGGTGTTTGTGGCGTTTTCCCCAATTCTGTTGTGCATCTCTGCTAATGTCATCCTCCATTTACCTCAGACACGACGTCAGTTGACATGCGCACATTGTGGATTCGTAAAAAAATATTTAAGCTTGCATCTTTATTTACATAGCTCTTCGATGTATCTATTTTAACCTTAAGTGTGATCGGTGTATTTTATGCAAAATTGTACGGTTTTTAAGTCGTTTTTTGCTTTCTTAGCGTTTAAACACACCGTTACGACCGTTATAAACGGTCTTTTCTGCGCGGGAAACTGGAAAATGTATCATGGTTATTGACAGACGTTAAATCAAAAGACTAGCGCGTCAAAAACCCAAAATATAATACAGCATAACAAATTGAAACCAATAAATTTTCTACAAGCAGCAGACCTCACAAAATTGCCAGTAGAAGTGTCACAGTAACATTGCAATGAAGAAATAGTTAGATCCATTCTGGCTTTCCTTGAGAATTAAATCCTCAGATTCTTTGGCATTACTTGCACTACTTTCTAACAAAGACAATTTTGACCCTTTGGACCTTAAAGGTTTAGAAAAAATGTCCAAACATGATCAAATAAATAAAACCATTGACAATGATTGTTTTCCTTTGGACTAAAGTGCTAACGTATGCTCATTTAAGTTTCATTTCAGACTGAATTCAAGTGAATTTTTTACTTTGCGTAAATTGAATGCAACTTACAAATAACCATTACTTATTCATTTAGAATACTTTAGATTTTAATATAACCATTAAACGTAACATCTGTCCAATCAGTCAAGCAAACAAACACCATAAACATTTAGAGAATGATGGGGTTATTCATCTTTGGCTAATAAACACCTGTACCTATCTATTAAATAGTATCTGCATCACTGTCGCGAACTTTTTTCTTTCATTATCACTTACCTTGTCAGTACTAACAACCAATTTGTCTCTCCCTTTTTAGTGAATGAAGGTGTTTTGCCATTATGAGATTCTCAACCAGGGAATGTTTAATGACATTCACTCTATTATTTTAACCATGTTAGGACAAACAGTGTTTTGCTCAATTGAGTTTTGAGAATCATCAATCACAGTGGAATAAACAGCAGCAACATGTAACTTAAACAAGCTTCATTTTTAATGGATCTGCAAAATGGTTTTGAGTTTCCAGAGCAAACGTCCCCTCCCAGAGACAGCACTGAATCAAAAGAGAAACTTCCCATCAATTACAAACATGGCAAAAGTTACAAAAGCCTCCCCCCAAAAACCCCAAAGAAACCAGCATGCAGGAGAGAATGAGTAACTGAGCAAGGGAGAAAACAAAAACACTGAGGAGCATCATAAAACAAGTCATTCTGGAAACAAAATGAAGAATAAACTCAATTTAAAACCAAAACAAGAAATAATGTACGTATGTGTATATGTATATAATGCCATTCTCTTCAAGCTGCATCCGGATGGTTCCGCTCAGGTCTTTGTGGGGTTCATTGAGAAAAGAGGACCTCTGTGTTACAAGAGAGTGATGTTTATATGTGTGTTTCTGGGGGAATGAGCGCTAAGGCTCTACATTAAGGCACCGGACGACAGAAATCAAACTGAAAAGAAAATACAGCTTCCTAACACACAACAGTAAACCCCCCCTAAAACACTGACCACCCCATCGCTGCTCACTCCATGTGATTTTTCATTTCAATTCATTTCTTTCCACATTAAAATGAAAGAAGAAACACTCTCTTTACGTTTGTTTCAGAAATAAAAATGGTATGTGAGAAACGTTAGAGGTTTGTGTTACAGACAACGGAAGTGTTAGACAGAAACAAGGGATGAGTGAGAGAGGGATAGATTAACAGATTGTGTTTATGTGTGTAAAATGTTAAAGTAACTGAGTGAGCGAGTGTGTGTGCGTGTGTGTGTGTGTGTATGTGTGTATTCAGCAGCACTTGGTCTTCCATCCCGTGACTCCGCCTCCAGTGCTGATGTCAACGTTTTCACTGGTGGCCTCTTTTACAGGTGTCTGTGAAGAAACCAAAATGTAAACATTTAAATGTTTTTTTTTGCTGTTTAAAGTTTAAGTGTAGGTAAACCCGCGGGCAATGGCTAACTTTTAGCTGCGGGCGATCCGTAACCTTCGGCTGCAGAGCAAACCGTAAACTCCAGCCTGGGGGCCAATCCATACTTTTTTGCTATTTGCAGACCCTATTTTTTATAGCTTTATACGATTAGTGATTTTAAAGTTAGCTATACATAACAGGAAGGCAGTAATTACGGTATTGCTGTATACAGGTGATCTGTCATCTTTGCACTATGGCTGCAACCTTTTGAGCGCAACATTTTGCATATTGATGCACGTAAAAAAAAAACCTTATTTTAAATGCAAACAAAGTAAATAACAGCAAATCTAAGAAGGCTGTTGCTGATGAGTCCTTGTGGTGCTCACCTTTCTGAGAATATCTTCTGCTAATGTGAGGAAAGCTTTCTCGATGTTAATGTTGGCTTTTGCACTCGTTTCAAAGAAGCGAATCCCATGTTCTTTCGCAATCTGAAGACCAATAACAGTATTCCCATTAACATTTATTCACATTCTATTTGCTGAAACCTAATATTTCACACGGTGCTTTATCCCTCACCTGTTCACCCTTGGCTTTTGGTACTATACGTTTGTCTTCCATGTCACACTTGTTGCCTAGCAACATTCTCTCCACATCTTCATTAGCGTGCTGCAAAAAATACACAAAGTTGTTAAACCATCTTATTATTTACAAAACTCTAAATAATTTACACCTGAATCCATAATATACTTTTAGACTTTATGCAAAAAAAGAAAAACAAATCAAACAGCGAATGAGAATTTGGGGAGCGTCAACAAAAAGTCTTGGATGCACAAAGAATAGCTACACGGCACTGTTTGTAATGGACAACCTTAAAGTAGTAAGTCATACCAAATTTGAAGAAAATGAAAGTAAAAAGAACTTGGACACAATCACACATCTCTCACAGAGTCTGGTGTTCATGGATTCCCATAATGTTCAGACTTATGTGCAAGTCATCAGACTAAGAAGCATCTCTGGTGTGTAGAGGACGTGAAATGAACCAGTGCTTCTACGCTCATATACTGGTCTGTAGTGGTATAACAGATTACATAAGAAGCAGCTAGCAATGAAAAAAAGGGGTTCTCTAGGGTTAATCCGACCTGTACAGTCACACCAACTCACCTCATCGATGTTTCGGAGCCATTTGCTGATGTTTTCGAAGCTCTTGGCATTGGTGATGTCATAGACAAGCATGATTCCCATGGCCCCTCTGTAGTAAGAGGTAGTGATGGTGTGAAAGCGCTCCTGTCCTGCTGTATCCCTGCAAACATTTACAAATCAGTTGAACCCAAGGACTCACACAGCGCTTCAAACTGGTCTTAGGAATAAGGGTTGTGTGATTTCATGGTGTGGAATCATTATAGATCATGGTGTCACTAACTGAACTCCAAAACTTTTTGTGTATGTGCTGCTGGTCTTGGTGTATGTACCAATTCCTGTTCTTCAGTTTCCAATAGTTTTATCTGAAACCAGACCGGCATTACTCTGGTTTTTGATGATGCGGCCGTTTCCATGACTAATAGCTACAATACAGTGTCAGTGATGTTTGTGCACAAGTATATGTATGTGTTGTAGCAGCTTTGGACAATTAGAATGTAAACATCTGTCAAAGATGGGAATTAAATTAATTTGCAAAACTGGAATATTGCCTTAAAAAGTTGTTAAAAAAGTTTCAATCCAACGAGTCCAAAAAAAAAAAACCCAAAAAGTCACTTCATTCTCAAATTTTATGCGTCAATTTCATCCAGTTTTTTGTATAACTTATTCCAAAAAGCTGGAGGGAAATGCTGCTGTTGGCTCTCAGAAATCCCCTTTTTATCCTTTAACATAAAGCCTGTCCTCTGAAAACGAAAGCATTCTCACACACACTCACCATATCTGTAACTTGATCTTCTTTCCTTGCAATTCGACTGTTTTGATCTTAAAATCAATTCCTAAAAATACAAGAGGACAAAGAGACATTGAAGACAGCAAAGAAAGAATTGTCACCATGCACCTGTATAAATTCAGGAACTATACATTGATTTCTGGCTCTAATCCCATAAAGCTTCCTGACATTCAGATCAAACTCATGCGGACAGACATCTTGCTGATGAACACAGGAAACCACAGGTGTGATGTGGTCACTTGAGGCGCAAAGAACAGTCATGTGACTCAAGTGCAGAGATGAAAACACCATCGTAAAGCTCTCTCAGACACACCTTTGCTTGTCGCGGGTAAAATTAGGCCAACATTTGTTCTCAGTTTGACACTTGTGACAAATGTTACACCTAAAAAAGGTTCTGAATCAAAACCCATGAGATTATAACTCAAACAAGGAGCACTTTTATTTTTATGTTCACTCAATGTTTACACATGTGTCTGAAATCATTTTAACCTTTATTAATGTGAACTGAAAAAAAGAGAAAAAAAGGAAAGAAGCATTTGAGATATATATATATACCAGAATGAACTAAGCACACGGGAACTAAATGCACCATTGGAGCAAAAAGTGAAAGCCCTGTTAGTATCAAACTTTAGGGGAATACATTTTGATCCCATTCCGATTTTCCTGAATCAATATGCATTACAATATTGATATTTTGACATTAAAATGTTTACATCTGCAAAGTGAAGCTTGTTCATATTACACACGAGTCAAAGTTCACTCCAAGTCTACTTTCTATTGAGGACGAAACCTTATCTATGCCTTTCCTAAAAATATTCCCACATGATTTCTGATCACAATTTCCTGTATTAGAGAAGTCCGGGGAAGATCATGGGTGCACCACCCAACATCTGCAAAAACAAACCTACCAAAAGCAAACATATTCAAGGGTTGTTAAAAACGTACCCCCAATGGGGCCTTTGTATAATGTGACTAGGGCATGTGTGATAAGTGGCAACAGTTGGCGAGTTTATACAGAAGAATAACCACCACTGTCCTTCTGTCTTGGGTTCCTTACAACACAAAAGTCCTCTTGACCTCTTAAGAGATGTGACGAGTTACCAAGAAAACATTTTCCAACACACTACACTGTGAGGAGCTTTTAAATCCTGAAAATTCCCCCAGCACAATAAACTTAATGTACAGCCTTTACTTCCCCAGTAAACATCTGAATGATTCAGCAGGGAACAGGGTGAAGGTGTTGCGATCAGCAGAGACCTAAACCCAGCTTCTTGGCATAAGCTTAAGTCATGCTTCATATGAACCCCAAAAGACCATCTCCACAATCAAAACGGGAACTGATAACAATATAGACGTTGCCCTGCCAAGGTGACAGGACAACTACACTGTATTAAAAGGATGGTATGGTGTGGCCTAGACAGTCTGGCCCATCCCTAATAGTAATATTTGTTCAGGGCAGAGTATGCATCTTTAGCCAAGTCAAGATCAAAGAATTAGAAAACATTTGTCAACAAAATGAAGATGTTATTTGACAAATGTTTATGTGTATCCAATTCATTTTTTAAAATGCTCATGAATAGTTCTGATTCCTGTAAAAACAACGCCATAAACATCAAAAGGAATAATTTTAATTTGGAGTAAATGGTTCCTTTAATATAAATAGATTTGGCCATCTGCATAAGTCTAAATTAGCCCCATGCTCTGGTGTGATCTATGATCTCCTGTTACCCCCTGCAAAACGACCAGCACAGTTCAAGAGCATCTGCTAAATGACATACTCGCAGAGGTCTCAGGAAACATTCATTTAGTTCCTGTCTTCAAACAAGTAAATATCGCTTTATAAATAACCGAGCAGCACCAACCACTCTTAATCTTTCAATGATTTCAAAGACAGCTTTAACAACAATGGGTTAATAAAAACTATATGAAAATGGGACTGGACTTTTCATTATCAAGACATAGGAGAAGCACATTGGCCCCTTTAATGTTTTTGCTACTCTCACTCTTGGCTAATAACTAGCCACAAACCAGAAAAACCCACCTCAAATGGGCCTTTCCCATGATATCATACAGAAAAACAGCAAGAGTAGGTACTGAAATTACAGGTTTAGCTGTGAAAATATAGTTAGGCAACACGACTATTGGCATTAATTACATTGCGCGTGCGCAGTTGCACAGTGGATGACGACACGCTTATGAATTGTTTACGATTTCAAAATATAAACACCTAATCTAAAAACTATGCATATTCATGTGTTAAAGAAAGAAATTGAACTTAATGTAGGTTATACACCTGTTAGTTAAACTTTAACACAGGATAGTTATTAAAGGGTTATTTCAAAACATCGAGAAAGCTTGTGTATCGATATAACTAGGGAAGAAGATCGAATACATATATGAAACACTGGTAACTTGTCTCTTCTAACATCTCTGATATTGAGCCAAATTAATCACCATATTTGATAACTCGATTTAAATGAACAAATAAATGATTTGGACCAAAACAATGTCTCAAATGACTCCGAATCAACTGCTTTCGGATGATTCACTCAGCTGATGTGAATCAGTTAGCCGGTTAACGTTAGCATGCTAAACCCCAAGGCCTAGTCAGGATGCACTCACTTTACCACGATTCCTCACATTAAACATTATTAAAACACCTAGATTGCGTAGTTCGGGGTGTGCTACCCACCTATAGTTGAGATAAAGGTGGTGTTGAAGGCGTCATCGGAGAATCGGAACAACACGCAGGTCTTTCCCACCCCTGAATCACCAATCAAGAGCAATTTAAAGAGCAGGTCATATGTTTTCTTCGCCATCTGAGCTTTTATAAACACACACCGGGGAGAAACAGGTAGAAATTGCGTGTATGTGTTAGAGGGAAAGAGCGTGTTTTCCAAAAATCACACCCTTGACAGTGTTCCACAGCTGATTAGCTTAGATTTCCTCTGTATGGTCCTTTAGACTCCGTGGGAGACGCTTAAAATGTACCTATCCTCTCAACAGATTGCTGTTCGTTGTTTTTACTGTCTCTCTTTCTTTCTCTCACACTGTCGGGACAAAATGGCTCCTCCGCCCGACCCTCTTTCTTCAAACTCCACCAGCGATCTGATTCAAATGAAAGAAATTCCGCTTCATCCCAGCGATGTGATGAACCACACGAATCTCACTCGATGCCGAGACCGAACCGACAATGTTTACCGGGTTCGTTTGTGAAGTTAAGAAAAGGACAAACACACTGACGACCGACCAACCGCCGTCGCCTTCGAATGGAGCCACCACGGCGACACCCTAGGGTCGAGAGCCACGCCTTTCAGCCCGCCCCTACGTCAGCGTCTGGAACTGTGATTGGCTGAATTTGCCGTTTTTCAAACCTTTAACGGACGCTCATTGGAAGGAACCCCAACCGTCCCGAGACATGATGACATCACTGACGTAGCTTTGAAGGGAGGGCGAACGCAGCTGGCGCAGCACAGAATCTGGCCCGTAAACGGCACTTCGTGGCCCCGCACAGTTGGTTTCCGTCAGTGCGGAGAGTGAAGATTGGGTCAGCGCGATGAATCCAGATGTTGGGATAAATTCCGGTGATGATGACAGCCTGGGGGTGTTAGCTTTAAATATTTCCATATGACATAAGCAGAAAGTTTGGCACTGTTAGAACTCACAGGTAGTATGGCAAACCGTATTAACATTTAATTATTTTTCCCCGATTTATCAATTCATACATTTACAGATGGAAACAGATGTATTCTGACGAGTGATTACAAATATTTCCACTAGGCATAAAGACAGAAATATCCTCAAGTTTGAGATATCTCTAATTACACTTTGATTTGTCAAAACTCGCAAAATCATATAAATTTGCATGATTTTATCTCACATCACTTTACACTAGAAAGTATGGATTCATGCCAATTCAATCTAAAATCATGTTTTTTTTTTCATTCTGATCAAGGAGAACATGCACAAAATCAAGAAAACTAACCTTATCCCATTCATGTTTTATTTGGCTCATTAAAATCATTGACATTGATTCATAATGTGAAGGAGTCAAATGCAATCACTGAAAAACACTGCCTTTTAGGAACTTTGAAATCAATTTAACTCAATAGAATCTATTCAGAATGAACAAAATTGTATAGAAAGAAAACAAACAATATTACTTTTATTTTCGAGTGAAAGAATCCTTTAAGATATGTTCCTGCTTGAAAATGTATTGTCCCTTGAACTGTGTTGTGTGTTTGTCTTTTGTTAAGGAACAGATTTTACTGAAGAGAGCTGAAAAACATGTGTAAACGTGCTGTGATTGAGAAACATTGAAATCTGTCAGTGGATATACTCCCGGATCTCCACTTTCCTTTTCTAAACCATCCCTCTGCACTCAGTGGATCAGTGGAATCAAAAGAGATTCGGTTTGCTCTCCGTCAATGTCATTGTGCCTCATTCTTCCTGTTATATAAATCTGTGTGAGGAGGACCCAAATGCAGTTCTTCCAGTTTCTCTCGCGCACTTTGTGAGTCACAGTGAAGTTTCAACACACTCTAAAAAAAATGTTGAGAGAACTCAAATTTCTCAAAATGCAGTTCAACTCAGTTCTAGGGGGAAATGGCTTTAAAGTTTTGCCATTTTTAGTTCAAATATAACGTTCCATCTCCCAAATATCATTGTATTTTGAAGCTTGACCCTCCTTCCATTGAAACTTCCTCTTTATTTCTTACTTTTACATTGTATCTAACCTTAAATGCATCTCTTTAAGTTTTTTAACTTTAAGGGTTTTTTTTTTTACTTTGACGTGTGATTTAGTTGGCCCTCAAAACTAAACACGTAATACTGTATGCCAGTTTTTAGAAATGCAGAATGTGCCAAACATTTTGAAAATTCATTAATTTGTACACATTGCGATCACATGAAACTAATGTACACCTACAAGTAAATTCAGAAATTAACGTTTTAAAGACCAAGTAACAGCCACTAAATGAGCATAAATAAACTTTAAATAAGTTTTATTCGGCTAATAATGTATTCCATCAAAAGAATCTTGTAGCTGTAGTCAGACAAACTTATTTCAATTTAATTGAAATATTTATGTTTAGAAATAAGAATTCGTATTTGTTATTTTAAAGACATTTTTTGTTTGTTTTATTGTTAAGGTTCAAGAGCATCTAGTGCGGAACTTTTCTTTGTTGTTATGTTTATAGAGGGATTATTTTTACTGATGCGCCATGTTAAAAGGAATGCCATGTGAAAAGCTGACTGTGGATAGACAGACTTGAGTATACAGAAGCTGAATAAAGATTAAAGAATTCTTCGTTTGTCAAGAATACATTCGATGATTGATAAACCCTTAGAGATGATTGATAAACCCTTTATAGTTACGTTATAGTTAAAGACAATTCTTTATAATACGTTTGTCGTTTATTTGTACACTAATTGTCATTTAAAATATTGCTATTTACCTTGATTATGTAAGAAGATTGTTTTAATCTCTGTGAGAATTTATTTGTGTTTATTTTTACATATTATTTTAGTTCTGACGACGTGTTTGGTATGTTGGAGTGACGACGGATGTCCTAAGACGTGCTAATAAACGCCTGTGTGTGAAAAGAACGATTTTGGTCGTGATTCGAACTGGAGGGGAGTTAAAAATCTAATAAGACAGAACATTAAATACAGAGACCTCTAGTGGCTTGGCACCAAAGGGTTCTCTGTAGTCGCCACTAGATGGCGTCCGTAGCAAGCAGTTAAATACCGTTATTTAGCCACTGGATTATATTATTTATCCTGTTTAAGTTGTGAATTTCATGCGCTACACGAGCTACGGGATGATTGTTTGATGTTTTTTTATGTTGTTTAATGAAAATAGACCCGATCTATTTCAATGAAATCCTACACTAAATATAAAAGGTCACAAAAAGGCATTTTCTCATATAATCTGAAATAATTAGCATGATTTTTAATTTCACTGCCTCAAAAATGAATAAAAAAATAAAAAAAAAACAACTAGTAATCATTACGTTTACATTTTACATTTATGCATTTGGCAGACGCTTTTATCCAAAGCGACTTACATTTGAATGAACCCACAACCTTTGGATTAAACCCGCATAAATGCACTTTAAGCACAAATGAAAATAAAACACGGAGAACACATTGACTATAAAGTGCAGTGCAAAAGGTTTAGGTAGGGGTGGACATTCCATAAACAAATAAAGAATGTTTCTGAAATACAAAAGCATTGTTTTTGAGTGAGCGAACATGGAATAAAAAAAATCCATGTGGTGTTATACATTTTTCCTTTAAACCAATTACAGATGCTTTTGTATTTTTATACTTAATGCTACTACTTATACAAGTGCTATGATCATCCCTGTAGGCTGAAACCCAGTCATGAATGGAAACAGAAACAGTCATGATGTTGAGAAAGGCATTTTGGTAGAGTTTGGCTGTTTATGTTTACCACATTTTTTTTTTCAAACTTTTGTTGATGTCATAGGCTTTAACATGACGTCAACAAAGCAGTTTGCATCTATAACAGCTTCAACTGGAAAGGCTCTTTATGGGGATGTTTTGCAATTCTTGCAGAAGACACTGATGTTGGGGACAAGAGTCACAGTCAATGTAAAGACTTTGTGCGATTCCAATCCTTGATCGTGCTGATGAATATCTGTCGATAGTTCGGAGGTGGGATTGCAGAAAGTTTGTGACATTGCATCATTTCTTGATCTAAAATGTGCCTGGAAACCATTGTAACTTATCCATTCATTGATTTTGATGGGCGAATTACTAATTTAGGCAATCTGGTGCTTATTGATTGTTAACCACGTAAAAAAACTAAGTGTATTCTGACGATATTGAACTTTTATTTTGTTTGCAATGTTAGCTACTGGTAAAAGGAGCAGAGCTGCCAGTAAACAGTGAGTGGGGTGCTTCTGAAAAAGTAAACAGAAGTAAATAAATCCTTGGGTAAATGCCAGATCGCCCTTGCAGGATCTGGCAACCCGTGTGTGTGTGTGTGTGTGTGTGTGTGTGTGTACGGGCGCGCGCTTGGGCAGGGCTGCAGTGAAGCGCGGCTGATGTGTGAGATTCTCCCTCAGATCGTTCGTGCTCCGGTGGAAATCGGTGCGAGCTGCTGACTCCATCAGTGCTCGCACAGTATTTTCTTTATTGCCGGAGAGCGCTCAGATTTGCTCCGGGGCTGGCAGACAGAATGCGCTCGGTGACCGCGGGGTGCTGATGCTGCTCTTCGCCGCCGTCCCATCATCATCCAGCATCCTTCACGGTTAACGAGAATCCGCCCAGCGCTCGTCTCAACATGTCCATGAAAGCGAAAACCGGGGAGTCGGTGAAGGTGGTGGTTCGATGTCGGCCCCTCAACCGGAAGGAGGAATCGTCGGGGTACGAGGATATCGTGCAGATGGATGTTAAACTGGGCCAGGTGGCCTTGCGGAGCCCAAAGGCGGGACCGGGAGAGCTCCTGAAGACCTTCACGTTCGACGCGGTGTACGACGCCTGCTCCAAACAGAGCGACCTGTACGACGAAACCGTGCGGCCACTCATCGACTCGGTGCTGCGTGGGTTCAACGGCACCATCTTCGCGTACGGACAGACGGGAACCGGGAAGACCTACACCATGCAGGGCCAGTGGCTGGACGCGGAAAAGCGCGGCATCATCCCCAACTCCTTCGAGCACATCTTCACGCACATCTCGCGCTCCCAGAAGCAGCAGTACCTGGTGCGCGCGTCCTACCTGGAGATCTACCGGGAGGAGATCCGCGACTTGCTCACCAAAGATCACAACCGGAAGCTGGAGCTGAAAGAAAGCGCGGATTCAGGGGTCTACATTAAAGATCTCTCCTCGTACGTCACCAAGAACGTGAAGGAGATCGAACATGTCATGAACGTGGGGAACCAAACGAGGTCCGTGGGTTCCACCAACATGAACGAGCACAGCTCGCGATCTCACGCCATCTTCATCATCACGGTGGAGTGCAGCCAGCTCGGGCCTGATGGGCAGAACCACATCCGGGTGGGCAAACTCAACCTGGTGGATCTGGCGGGCAGTGAACGTCAAACTAAAACCGGAGTCCAAGGAGAACGTTTGAAGGAGGCCACCAAGATAAACCTGTCTCTCTCTGCTCTGGGGAACGTCATTTCAGCGTTGGTGGATGGGAGAAGCTCTCACGTGCCCTATCGAGACTCCAAACTCACCCGGCTGCTTCAAGACTCATTGGGCGGCAACGCCAAAACCATCATGGTTGCCACATTGGGACCAGCCTCCTATAACTATGAGGAGACGCTCACCACTTTACGGTATGCCAACCGCGCCAAGAACATCAAGAACAAACCGAGAGTCAACGAAGACCCCAAGGATGCCCTCCTGAGAGAGTTCCAGGAGGAGATCGCTCGGCTCAAAGCTCAGCTGGACAAGCGAGGTGTGCTGACCAATAGGAAGAGGAGGAGCAGGAGGTTGAGGAAGATCGGGGAAGGTGGCGAAGTGGAGGAACTGGATGATGATGAGGAAGAGGAGGAAGAGGAGGAGATAATTGAAAAGGAAGCGCAGGACTATTTGAAGGAGCAACAGGAGACACTGGAGAGGGAGAAGGAGGCCATTAGGGATGATCATTCTTTGGTGGCTGAGGAGAAACTGAAGCTGCTAGAGGAGAAAGAGAGGATGATGAGGCACCTGAAGAAGGAGCAGGAGGCCACTGAGCTCCTCACAGCCAAATTTAAGGTACGTTCCATGAGACATTCTGATGGTAACTGATGGAACGTCTGCAATCCGCATAATTCTTGCCTTAGAGTGACGAGATACTGCTAAAGCCCATCCCAGTTCTCAATGGGGCAGGGGGGGGGGGCACGTACAGACAGAAATTATTCTTAACAGTTGCTTCGTCTGGAAATGTAATAATGTCTTTACCTTTCACTTAGTCCTGTTCTGGGTCACAGGGTTCTGTCCGGGTTTATCTCCAGCTCACCTTGGGAGACGTATTTGGACAGTGGGCGGAACTGTCCCGACTGGCCTCAAACTGGTGACCTTTTAACTGAGAGCTAGGTGTTCTGCCCGGCGGTTGAATTATGTCTTCTGAAATACCTTTAAACATCTTAATTTCAGAGAAAAAGACCAAAATATAAACATAAAACCAGAGTGAGGGAGATTTAACGAAAATAATGCTAGATGCAAAGACATAAAGACCGAAATGGGAATGAAAGTGTCTTTAAAATTACTCCATTGAGCACCTAGTCCCTTTCTGAATATTTCCAAACCTGAAATCAAACGAAATTTGAAGTTTGAATCATTGGAGATGATGAATTACCTTCATCCAGAAACAATAATCCGTCAAAGTTGCGTTCATTGAAAATATTCTCATTTGAAAAACGCTCCCCTAAACTTTGACTTTAGGAAACCTAAAAGTTAAAATAAGTCCATTAAAAACACTCTGATCCTTTAGGTGGCGCCAGCTTTGAAAACTACTCTATGAAGCGATCCTTCGCCTCAAAGTTTAACGTGTTGTACGTGTTGTGCGCTCTTCTGCAGACCTCGATTGTAACGAGTGGTAATTTAAGTTACTGACTCAAACCAGTCTGGCCATTCTCCTGTGACGTCTGGCATCAACAAGGCATTTGGTCCCACAGAACTGATGCCCTAGAGATGAAAATCCTAGTAGATCAGCGGTTTCTGAAATACTCAGACCAGAATCAGCTGGAATCAACAACTTTCAAAATCACTTCCGCATTCTGGTGATCAGTAGATCAGCTTGATCTTGTCTACATGCCTAAATTCGGTGAGTTGCTGCCCTGTGATTGGCTGATTAGATAAATGCAGAGGTTTCGCGGGCATGACATATTTGCATAAGCGGCTCTGATCCTAGAGGCGCCGCTGAAACCAACATTTACGTGTTGATCGAAATATACAATGGAATGACGAATCTTTATTTAAAATGAGTGTTTTCCATCAGAATTCCATTTGGTTTGTGTGTAAACATAACCCCTCAGTCATCATTCCTGCTTAAATTCCTGCTCAAAACAACAAAGTAAAATGTTAAATATGGCAAAATAAGCTTTCAAAACGACAAAAGATCAACATTATAATTTGTATACAGACCGATATCTGTTTGGAGAGAATTGACAACATTGTTAAATTAATTAATAAAAGTTATTAAGGTCATGATGGAGATTCATGCCCACAGCAGAAGCATTCCAGACAATTTTATTCATTTATTTATTTACTTTATTGCTTGAACATAAATACAATGATACATACATTAAATCAAGGATATAGCATGAGTATTACATTTAAACATGTACAAAGGATTAGAGATTAAAGAACCAAAAAAGAGAAAAAATATAAAGATCAAAATAAAAGGCATATTACAATACTGGCTGTACACAGATCACACCGTTAAGAGTACGGGACTATATAAATAGCCCTCATCATTGGTGGGTCATTTCCTGACAGGTGATGAGTCATCGCGACTACATCCTGCTCCCTAGGTCGTTGACCAATCACAGCGCAGGATCGCACACAATAACAGCTACTCCGGAAGCTTCTCTATAGAACAGTGCAGTTATGATATCACACTGATTCACATCAGTGTTTTTGAAATATCTCTCTATGTTTTCTCCAAGTATTATTTGATTGAAAAGCTGGGTTGCTTTTTCTGGACGAATCTTGATGAATTTTGCATCATCCACTCACCGAGCTGTGTTTTACAGTTATTTACAGTAGTGTCTCCAAACATAGCTCATGACTCAGTTTCTGACCCAGATTCAGATCGACTGAGTCTGAAGATGTGCTTCACGAACAAAGAAAGTGAATGTATGACACTGGCACGAGGAAAAATAAAAAAATATATACAAAAATAAAACCATATTTAAACAAGCAGAGAGAAAGAAAGTGAGGGACAGAGAGGAGGGAGAGAGAAAGAAGAGTAAGATTGAGAGAGATACTTTTCCTGTTGGTTTAAAATAGCCCATGGCCGCAGGGGAGCATCAGTAGGGCTCCATCATCACACTCCTCTCCGAGAGAGGAAGATGCTCTTATTAATTGAGTGGGGCCTTTCCCTCCAGACCCCCTCCCCTTACATCCCCATCACCACGGCAACAGAGCCCCACACCAGCCTGGCTCATAATAAATTCAAGCTTTTAAAGAATCCATTGGCCGCAGCTCCATTTCAAAGCTCCACCCTCTTGTATAGAGATGCTGACACATCAATATTTCAGCAAAGCATTGTGGGAGAAAGCCAGAAGTTTAAAAATATAACCCTACGATCTGAACAGTGGCAACCCGCAAGAACACCTCTGACACTAATTATTGATTCATAATGAGGTTTATGGTCTGAAATCATCACTTTATTTTTTCCCTTCGTGTTAAACTCGTGCAAACCCAACATAAATGAGTCTGATGGGTTCTGGCAGGGTGCTGTCCGCAGAAGTTCTCAGCTCACTTTTTGTTCTCGTCCCAGTTTGACAATGAACTTTGTGTGTTTGTGAATCCGCGAGCTGCTGATGTCCACAAAGAGAGCTCTGTGTGTGTGTGTGTGTGTCTGTGTGCCGCCGGGGGGGAAGATGACGTTGTTTTCATCACACTGCTAGACGTTTGTAGCCGGTTTTTGAGTCACACGCACACGTGAGTGACAGCCAGTGTTGCCAGATTGTTGATCTCAAGGCTTGATGCTTTTATACTACATAAAACTCTAAAAGCAGACAAATTCAGCTGATTATACCTGTGACAGGGCGTTATTGCAAACATATGTTGCCAGATATTGAGGAATTGCTCCTATGTTGTCACAGACTCAATTGTATCAGGAATTATTACCACAATCTGGTTATTTTTGCAGCAACTCACTCCATATTGATTTTAAATTCAGGATGGTGGCAGCTAAACTTAACGCAGGAGAAATAATCAGTATTACGTAAAAAAAAAACAAGTATTTTTCCTTAACTTTATAAATGTTATTACAACATGCAAATGCATTTATTTAAATTAATTCAAATAGTTGAAATCAGTGTTGGTTACATTTGCAGAGAGGCATTTTTTAACAAATAGACAAGATGCCTCACAAAGATTCTCTCTCCCAAAACAGTGGTTTTCATGCAGCAGGTCTGAACTGCAAAAGGGTGAACATTTTATTTCTTAAAATTTATTTCTTAAAATATAATATTATATTTACAGGAACATTTTCTCATGCATTGCAAAAACAGAAATCTAAGCAAAGCAGTTAGGGTAAAGATTATTTACCTTATTTTTAAGAAAATACAACTTAAATTCCATAAATAGTTTATTTCCTTGAAATAGAAACTTTGTAAAACAAGCGTTTGACTGTTGCCGCTAATCTTAAAAAAATAAATTCTGACTCAAGAAATTACAACTTCATGAATATTTCAGATGTCTTATTTTTAGAAATCAATGTTAAAAAAAATCTGACATTGGGGACGAAAAATAGACATATTTTAAAGACTAGTTTTAAGCACAAATGTCCTTGTTGTAATACTTTTTCCTTAAAAAATATGATAAAAAAGATAGTTTAGTGCTTTTTATCAGTTTAATTTTAAGATATAACGTGTCGTTTTAAGACTATACTGTATTTCTTGTTACTTGAAATGCAAAAATTCTTTAGTTTACTACAATTTAACAGTTCTGGTAAACTCAGCAAGGTGCTCTTCGGACGAGGAATTATTGATGCAAGGACGCTCCCTGCCTGAAGATGGCGTTTGCGGATGCTTACGTCTATGCATTCAGCCATATCTGATAACTGATAACCAAAAAATGAAAAACCTAAAATTAAGTGAAAAACCTAAAATTAAGCACAAAAATTCTTGATTGAACGCTGTTTTCCATAAAATATTGCCAAATGTTTCAAGACATACTCTTGTTTCAAGACACAAAACATCCTAGGTTTACAATTTGCCTAGTTTTAATATTACTTGTGACTACATACAAGTTCAAAGATTCGTTTTTGACCTTTTAAACAACTTTAAATCGAGGAAAACGTTCTTTTTCTTGTTCCAAAAGAGTGTTTTTTTTGCAGTGATTCACAAAGTTTCGAGTACAATTTAGGATGGAGTTGAGTTCAAAATGCAGACTTCAGGGTGATCATGTGACTGAGAAATGCGCCATTAATATAAAAGCTATGTAATGATGATAAATGTGTGTTCTTGCTAATGGATGTCATGCGGATGCTAGGCAATGGAGAGCAAGCTGCTGGTTGGTGGGAAGAACATTATCGATCACACTAATGAGCAGCAGAAGATGATAGAGCTGAAGAGACACGAGATCGCTGAGCAGGTAACTCATGGATATCACAAACTCTGTCATTTTAAAGTTTGTACAGGACAAAGTAATAATCACAATCGATTCATGCAGACAAAATAAGAGTTATACTTTTGTGGGTCTGACAGAGCCGCAGAGAGAGAGAGATCCAGCAGCAGCTTCTGGATCAGGATGAAGAGACTCTGGAGCTCAGAGAAACCTTCTCGTCGCTGCAGCAGGAAGTGGAGGCCAAGACCAAGAAACTCAAGAAGGTGACCTCTCTCCCCAGACCCCTGCACACACAAATGGGAGGAAATCAAGTCACAGTGATTGATAACGAGAGGCGTACAGAATTTCATGCGGCGTTTAATTACTTTTTAGGTTCCACGTAAAGATTTGAGAAAGTCTGGAGATGCTGAATTCATTGAAAGCGCTTTACAATAAAATACAGCACTGAGTTCCCTAACTTTGTTCCTCTTATCCTTGTAATCACGGACCCCTGGACCCCCGATCCCACCTTCCTGTGACAAATAAAACACCTTTTTCAGTACAAGAAGGTTAGTTTCTTTGACATTGCTTCACCGCTGGCTGTCTGAGGCTACAAGGCTAATGCTAATTGCTCGTGGCTCAAAGAGCAGGATCACGTTCACTGCAGCTAATTCTAACAAACCTGCTTTAACTGTCAGTGCTAGCGCTAGCATGCTAATCAACAAATCCTTCTTCCTTCTCTTTGAGAGCTGATGAGACAAAGCTCCACCGTTCCCTCAATAATCTGCACGTCACTTCCTGTAGTTTCAGGTGGGATGTAGAGAGATTTAGTGTGGTTTCCTGCCCGTTCCTGATCTTGACCTTTAACCCCTTCTTAACTCACACTAACGCTGAGCACAAAAACACTGCATGAAAAGGAGGTTGGTGATGAAGAGTGGGATGATGACGACGACAATGGTGGTTGGTGGTCACATGTTTCTCTCTGATGGTCACACATTTCTTTCAATGAATCTGATTGGTTGACGGGTGGTCACATGATCTCTGAGTAGCTGATTGGTTGACTGACATCCATATGTTTCGTCCTATGAGTCTGATTGGTTGATGATCACATGATCTCTCTTCATAGTTTGATTGGTTGACTAATGGTCACATGTTTCTATGAAGCTGATTAGTTGAAGGATGGTCACATGTTTCTCTAAAAATTTGGTTGATGAATGGTCACATGATCTCTCTTTGTAGCTGATTGGTTGACTGATGGTCACCTGTTTCTTTCTATGAAGCTAATTGGTTGATGGTCACATGATCTCTCTTTGTAGCTGATTGGTGACTGATGGTCACATATTTCTTACTATGAAGCTGATTGGTTGATTGACAGTCACATCATCTCTCTGTGAAGCTGATTGGTTGACTGACAGTCAAACGTTTCTCTTTTTAAAGCCGATTGGTTGAGCGATGGTCATATCTTTGTATTTATGCTGATTGTTGATCAGATGGTCACCTAAGTGTCTGATTTTGTCATATGATCACCCTTTCTGTCTCTAATCGTTCAGCTAATGTCCATGAGATCACTGTGAGTGCATCTTCAGATGGACTGATGATCACATCATTGCTCTCCCTCTGCAGCTCTATGCAAAGCTTCAGTCTTTGAAGGCGGATATTCAGGATGTGAATGATGAGCACGTGAGGAGTCGACAGGAGCTCGAGCAAACACAGAACGAACTCACGAGAGAGCTCAAGTTCAAGTCAGTCTCTCTTTCTCTCTCTCTCTCAGACATAAGCTGTCACTTCAGGATTGTATCATCAGGGCTGATGTGTTTGTGTGTAGATATCTGATCATAGAGAACTTCATCCCTCCTGAAGAGAAGAATAAAATAATGAACAGACTGGAGTTTGACTCTGAGGAGGACCAGTGGAAGTTTCAGCCACTCGTTCCGGCCGAGAAGTAAGAGCAACCAACATAAATAATAGCCAATATCACAAAAGTAAAGATAGATCAATTCTATAGATATATGTTTGGTGAGTTGTGAAGGTGATGTGTTTATATTCTGTGGGGACTCAGTAAGTTCACGCAGATGAAGAGGAGACCGGCATCTGCTGTAGGATACAAGCGACCGATCAGCCAGTATGCCCGGGTTGCCATGGCAATGGGTGCTCACTCCAGATACAGGGTACGTGTGCGTGACGAGAGAGGGGCTGAGAGTTTGGATGTTAATTCTGAGTGGCAGAGCTATAACGATAACATTTAAAATGTTTTTGAAATGGAACGCTCAAAACCAACAAAAAAGTTTCCGTAACTTGTGCCCCTGCAGGCGGAAAACATTCTCATCCTGGAGCTGGACACGAGTCCTCCTGCTCTCTTTCATCTGGAGCCGCAACGGTCCGAGTTCGAATCTGAACCCGGTCGAGAAGCTCAGCTTGAAAGCACGAATTACAGAGAGAAATCAGCAGCGGGGCGAGTCAGGAAATCACAATCGTGGTCAGTCTTCCATGCGCGGCGGCTGTTAAAATATCCAATCAAGTGTCCTCAAAAATAATGGATTACATTTGCTTACAGGTGCCAGTCTCCTCATGGCATTTCCTCCTCAAGCTCCGCCCACTCTCTGGCATCCTCAGGGTCTCACAGTTTGCCACACCCACAAAGCAACCCCATGGCAACAGCCCAGGAATGAGGGTTTTTGAGTGGCACTTAACCACTTTGGAATTCGGACGTTGCATCGACTGGATTTTGCATATTAACAACCTGGAAATTTGCATATAATTTCTCCATTATGGGACAAACAGGACTGTGGGAAGCGAAGACACTGGACCAATTAGTTCTCTCTTGGACCAATGAACTCAGATCCTTTTCTTGCTCTTTACACCACAGCGCCATCAAGACACATCGAAAGCTGCCATCAACAGCTCTGAAATATCAACCTCCTACTGACACCTGAGGCTATGCTGATATTCTCAGTAATGGTGCTTTCGATACTACCGATCACACCGTGTTTACAAACAAGCACCTCTCCTGGAACGATGGAGAATCTGTGAGTTTTTCTGTGAGAGCTGAGGACTCTCTTTCTGTCTGCATGTTTAACTGTTCGTACGTGAATCTGATCAGGGTTTGGGAAGGAAGCAAATACAGGGTTCCCATTGGCTCATGGAAACATGTTCATGAGAAAGAAAGGTTATGCTTTTCAGTCATGGAACAGCTGTAGAAGGCTATAAATTATTCACACAGGGGTCGTTGTTAAAGAATTTTTATTGGCTACATTGAAAATCACTACCTTACCCTAATTAGTTTATAGATGTGTCACAATAAACATACTCAAAAGTTCTCATTCAGTTCCCAAATGTGTTTTGAAAGATTATTTTGTTTGTATCTTTGCACCACAGAGTTTTGGTGGGTTGCTTTCACACCATAGCAACTGCACGTACTACCCTAGCAACCATTTAGGGGTGCTTATACTTTTGTCTTACGGATATTGGGTTGGCTCTTCTAACTTGTGTTAGCATGCTAGTTATATCCCTGCAAACACTAAAGTTAAATGCCATTAATCAACATCTTTGGCTTGGTGGATGTTTGCTGGGATGTTAATTCATGTTACCAAGGAGCTAATTGCATTAGCAGCTGCTTACTCACACTAAAATATTACCAATACTACTATTCTACATAATGCTAATGTATTTATATTGCAAACATGGAGCACATTTTTCAAAGTAATGCGATAATATGATACTAAACCATGCTTACTTCTCTACTGGCCACTGAGATTCTGCTAGCAACACGCTAATGATAAATTAATGCTAGGCATTTATTCTTATCAGCACACTGCTAGTTTTGCTAGCAGCATGCTAATTAGAGCTAAAACTTTTACCAATACTGTGCTAATTGATGTTAGCATGATGCTAATATAGACTAGCAAGCTATTCGTTTAAAGATAAAATGCAAAAAAAGATTACATTTTTTGTTTAGATAGTACAACACCAAATGCTAACAATCTGATGTTGAGATGCTAAATGCTGCTAGCTAACTAATAATAAAATGCTACTGACGTATGCAGCTTAATGCTAGCATGATGCGCTAGCAACGGTTTCTTCAAAATGCAAACAAGATGCAATTTTTTTTGTTAGCAATACAAAAATGTGAAACAAAATTATGCTAGCAACATGCTACTCAGATACAAAATCATGCTAGCAATGTACTAGTGTGAAACAAATTCATACATGGTATCTATTGCTAATGACATGCAAGTAACATGTTGTTCTTACCAGCAACTTACTAATTCTGTTAGCAGCTTGCTAGCATATAGTGTTTGATGTTAGCATGATGCGACAGCAAACTATTTGAAATGCATTTTTGTTAGCACTATGAAAATATTGCTAGCAACCTGCTACTGAGATACTAAATCCTCCTAGAAATGTGCTAGTGGGAATCTAATTCATGCTTAGCATATTTTTGATATTCTTACCTGCAACTTGCTAATGCTAATCATTCTGCTGAGCTGCTAATTATTATTGTTAATCAAATTTCAAGTGGGTCCATGCTAATAACATCCTGGTTCATTTCCAATCTAAATGTCATACAGTTTTACACCAATCCAGACAACAACAGTCTGTTTTGAGAACTATTTCAAGCTTTTTTGACCAGTTTTCTAATTTTGTAAGGCATTTTCAAACTGCTTTCTAATGCTAAACTAAAAACTGAACCCTCTGTATAGCGTTTATTCTGATCCCTGCTGCGAATTTAAGGTAATAGGAATAAGAATATGAGGTAAGATGACTATAATTTGTGCAGTATTAAAATAGTGCAGTATGTATGAGTAAATAAATTCTGAATGTGTAATTGTAAAAACAGTATTATGCAGATATGGTTGTTTCAAAGGAATTTTCATGACTGTGAATGATTACGACTGTCCGAATCCTTGGGGTTTGTAAGATTTGCCACTTTTTATTTGATATCCTGAGTAAAGGAAATTCTAGAATTAACAATAACTTTGCTTGGTTACCACCGTACACCTTAGATTTCTTCTGTCCCCAAGGGTTGATGACTATATTGCCCACCAGATTGTGTGCAAGGATAAACTGTGATGTGTCCAGGACGTGTACACTGCATTTTCTCAAGTGGGCGCTAGGATATCAATATCATAATCTTAAAGACCCCAATCTTTCTTTCGTAAAAATATTGGGAGTGCGGATAGATCTTGATTCAGATGTGTGGGAACCCTGGCTCTAAGACGATTTGTTTATATAGAGAGTGCACAGGGCATGCACCAAATGACCTACTCAAGGCTTTGCTTAGACCTTTAAATCTCCTGAACGCAACCTCTTCGATGAAAGCTGTCGATTACTGATCTCCTCAAACCTGGCTGGAAAACCTCGTCTGCAGTTACGAACTTACGATGAGTTTGGTCAAGCTACAAGGGATCCATGTGTGTGTTTGTCGGATCTGTGTGTGTTATTGGATCTTGGAGATTCTGTATTTCTGGGTGGAAATAAAGAAGCTAATCTCTGGCAACAAACTGTATTTGTCTGAATTTACCTTAAGGTGACTCAACATATTTTTGATTTGTTTACACTGATAAATCACAAGAAAAGTCACTATGTCTAAATAAATGATTCATGTGTCATAAGGTAGCTGGTAGTCAATAGATGGCGCAAGTGCGCTGCAATTTCACTCACTGCTCCTTGACATAAATGTGAAAGTAACTATATAGAAAATAACCAAAAATACTTTGAAAAAATATATGTTTGTTAGTAATAAATATTTTTGGTATTTGGTTTAAAATTCGAGAAAGAGGCATTAAACAATTCCTGTAAATAATTTAAATTAGCACAGTTTGAGAGAAGGACATATTAGGAGAAACTTGTTTTCAAAGAGCTTGGGCAGGATCATCCTGAGATATTTATATCGCTATTCAAATATTTATATTTCAGATTGTGTTATTAAAAAAATTACTTGGCTAATTGCGTTCCCGGATTCTTTTTTAAAACAACATGATCAGACTCAAGATGGGCTCAGATCAGATATAAAGAACCTTTGGGAAAAGCAAGGTCAAAATGTCTGTGTATATAAAGTAAAAAAGTGAGGTTGTTTGTTTGTTTAAAAAAAGATTAATGTAGCCCTTAAAAAACAACTCATCATTTAAAGGGGGCACCCTTTTCCTCAAATTCCAATAACTCTCGAAGATTTGGTAGATAAATGTAGGTACCGAATATGATACAAGGTCACTCAAACATCACAACAAAATATTACCAATTTTGGGCAGATGGCGGCGCAAAAAAAAACATTAAAGGCTATACGTTGTTTTTTTTTATTTTGTTTTAAATTTGATTGTCTGGTTTGGCTCATAAATCTGCTCACTGCCCTGCGATGGACTGGCGACCTGTCCAGGGTGTACATTTGCCTCAGATCAGAAGACCCCCATGACCCTTTTCGGGGAGAAGATGAATGAATGAATGAACCAAATGAGGCTTTTTGTTGTTACCAACATTTATTGCTACTAACATTAATATTTAACAGATATCTCAAATGCATTTGGTCAAATTAGGTTTCGACAATCTGTGTTTGGAATAATGATAAATCAGAAAATGATAAATCAATTGCAACTAAAAAGAAAAGCGGTTGAATGTTAAAACAGATTGCCATATGATCTCATCGCTCGTTTTGGCGACGTGTTCTGAATTATGACAAAACGTGACGTTTATTTTGTGAAAGTTTGGCTTTTATTGATTGTCAAATGTCGGATGAAGTCAGGGCAGGTCATGTAAAACAATCCCTCTGCGTGTGCGGTGCTTTTTATCAAGCTAGAACCTCTGATACCGTTTATCTCGATCTGCTCTGAATAATTGAAGCTCGCGCCCCCACGGCGCCTGCCGTTACACGGTTTACCGGGGAGGTCGCGTGTGGTTTGCCGGTGTCGTGTTCTGTTTAACCTACATGCGGGTCATTTCCCTTTCATCAGTGTCAGCTCAGCGACTAAAGATGTGCTCACTAAACACTTCTGTGACCGGGGTTCATTACTGGCATTCTTAACCGGAAATGGTAAAGCAACGTTAGCCTACTCCAAATATCACTGTGGACTGTGGAAATAGTCATATTTTCCTCACAATACGAAGGCTGTCAACTTAAACAGAGTTTAATTTTAGATTATATACGGTTTAAGGAACCCATAGGGATCTGCAATGAAATTTCGTTGTGTACCGGTCACTTTATTAGGTACACCCCTTTGGCTCATGGCATAGATTAGACTGAAAATATTCCTCAGAGAGTTGGTCCGGGTTGAGATAATAGCCTGTGGAGAACATTTGAGTACGGGGAACTCCTCGTCATGTTCAAGAAACCAGTTTGAGATTATTCACGCTTTATGAGATGGGGCATGGAAGTGTCATCAGAAGATGGGGACACTGAGGTCATAAAGAGATGAACGTGGTCAGCAACAAGGAGGCTGTGGTGTGATGCTCATTTCTTCTTGTGTATGGGAATGGGCCAAAAGTCCAAGGCTGTTTCCATGACAACCCGTTTTTCGGTCGCTGGTCATTAATCCTCATGCATCAGTAGCCCACACACTCTCTTAAAGCATTGCACACTAATTTAAATATAACAAAAGCTATTTATAAGTTATTTAAATCTAAAAGCTTTATTGACATGCACTACCAAAAAATGGATTTTCGTTATGGGACGATTTCTCCATAGAGATGTCTGCAATAATGCAATAACATTGTTTGAGATATTGGATTATTTTAGGGCATTTGAGCTGTGAAGTAATTGCAATTCAATGTAAAGACAAATTTCTAAACAGTAGGTGTGGTCGCATTTGCATATGTACAAATTATTTCAGCAGCTTCAAAGATTTTACATTACCGCCACACTATGCTTTTGGCTATGGTTCTATGGTTCTAACACGGTTATTACCAGTTATTAACTTTCTAATTCCAAGAGTTGTAAACATTATGATTTGTTAAGGTTTGTGTGTTTTATTAATTTAACACTGCAAAAGAAACATTCAAATATGTAATTTCCTTGTTTATGTAATTAAAAAAAAGAATATCACACAAAGTCAAATAACATGAAGAACAGTACGTTTGCAGATTTCAAATATAAAAATATCTAGACGCTGTTCCAAAAAACGCGTTTTTTGCGCCCTCTGCTGGACAAGCCAATATTAGCGGTATTTATGGTACTTTTCGCTTTTCCCTATTTTGACACATATTTTGAAACTTATAACAGGAAGTTACATGAAATTATCTAACATAAAATCACGATGAATCAACAGAAAAACGAGTCTGACTGAACTGTTAGTAAAATGTGTTACTGTATCTGACCGCGAGGTGGCAGCCAAGCCGGGATTATTCTGAATCTTCGGTAAACCATTTTATCGGGAGAGAAGAATAGTGATAAATATTCTATTTTTTGGAGATATCTGAAGCTGAAAGCCTGTCCCAACCATTTGTGGGGGTAGAGGCCTGTGGTACAATTTCCTGGAAAATGTTGAAAACAAAAGGTTGTAGAAATGTATTTACTGTGACTTGTAAAGTTTATGAATGTAGAAAAATGTAATGCATGGACGTCAAATTATTATTCTTACTTTTTTTGTGAAACCGTAAATATTTAATGGCCATGTATCAATGAATATTAGATGATTTATTGCGTTTTAAAATGTATTTTTTTTATAAAAGAGTATTGTGATGCCTCTGTGTTTCTTCACTTCTCTGTTGCGCTCCAATCACTTACTCTATTATTCACAACACCTGTGTCTAATCTTTTTCCTCCAATCAGTCCCTGGTTCTTATATGCTCTTCACCTTTTATATGTCAGTGCTATGGTTCACACCACTCGACTCTCCATGATTGCTTCCTGCCTTCCTGGATCTCCCATGCTTCTTGCTGTTTTTCTCCTGGGTTAAGAGTCATTAAAAGGGAATGCATTATTTTTTGCCAATTAAATCCAGTTAATTCCTAAACAAAGTGCATTACATGGTTATACATGTTTTATTTGTATTTAAAAAAACACAATTCTCACATAATGAATATGTTAAAATATTTACGTGTCCCATGCTAATGTATAGGTATGCACTGTTCATGGTTCAAAGCTCTGTCGTCTCTGAGTGTCACATTCTCGAAAGGTTCTGCCCTTCTAAGATGTCAGAGACACACAGAAATAAACCTGCTGCTCATCTCTGGCCAGCATTACACAACCCAGTTGAGAAGATCTATTAAAAAGGTCAAGCGTCCACAGTTTTGTGATACTGTTAAAACAGACAGCTTTCTCAAAAACAAATGTTTACTCTGAATCAGGAAGTAACCGATACACCGGACATCAGTCGTTGAGTTGGAGTCTCTAGTGAGTTTATATTTTATCTGGGCATAATGTAGTTATTGCAGAAAACGAGTGAGCGTGAGAGAGAGAAAGAGAGAGAGAGGGAGTTAGAAAGCTGGTGATAAATGATGATATCATGTAGCACAGAGGAATGTCCTTCTCTGAGCTTCAGCTGAATACAGCTCAGCTTTCAGTCACTCAAGTACAGAAGGGTGCGGGTCTATATGAATACCTGGCAGATGCCGGCGTGTGTGGTCAGTTTTACATAACTGGACCCTTGGCAATCCACAATGGTGGTGGGTGTGGCTAATCATTGGGGTGTGGTTAGTCTGGCTATTTACCTAATGCTGATGGGTTGGCCAATCAGTGTGTGTGGTCAGCTGTTGAATATTTAGCTTTTAATGGTGGGTGTGGCTAAATATTGGGGTGTGTGGTCAGTATTTAAATATTAAGATGTTTGTGGGTGGCTTATAGTGGGTGTGGCTAATCCTTTATGTGTGGCCACTATTGAATATTTAGCTATTAATGGTAGGTATGGCTATTTGGGTGTGGTCATTCTTTGAATATTTAGCTAATACTGATGGGTGTGGCTAATCATAAGGGTGTTGGCAGTTCTTGAATTTTTAGGATGCTGATGGGTGTGGCTAGTCATTGGGGTGTGGCCAGTCTGAATTTGTTTAGCTATGAATGGTGGGTGTGGCTAATCATTAGGGTGTGATCAGGCTTTGAATATTTAGCTAATAATCATGGGTGTGGCTATTCATTGGGGTGTTTTCAATCTGAACATTTATCTAAAGATGATAATTCACAATGAACAGGAAGTTGCTAGACTCAGCCATACAAACATCGATTCAGATCAATTGTGATGTGTCCATGTTTGAAGAATATATGTATATATATAGCAACCCAGAGTTTCTGTTATAGCACCGACTTGTGGCCACACGCAATATCGTATTTTTTTGCAATTTTTCAGACATTCAAAGCAAATGATACAAATTTTGAACGTGTATTCAAGGATTTTTATGTGATGTTTTTGCTATTGCATTTGTTAATATAATACGATCATTGCATGTAACGTTTAAACGAGAAACAATTTTGTTTTTTTAAATGTGTGTGTGTGTGTGTGTGCGAGAGAGAGAGAGAGAGAGAGAGAGAGAGAGAGAGAGAGAGTTTAGCTAGAATGGCGATCCCACACGGAGTCGTTCCCGTTCAGTCGGTACGGACACCGGGGATCTTGTGAATGAATCCTAACTTTACGGAACCAAATACAATAAGATTAAACTGATAAATCACCGACGGACATAAAACTGTGATGCTGGACGGTTTTTAACGGATCAGAGCGACGGAAATTCGCTCCCCGTGAGTCAAAACACAACTTTTTCCTCTTCGCTCTTACAAACCTCCCTTAAAACTGTTTTAGTAACGGTATATCGAGTTTCAGCACAAACGAATGTCTGTTAAAACGATTAAATGTTACTAAAACCAGCTCGTTTCGGCGGAAAGGAAACTTTGAGCAGTGAATGAGGTGAAGATGGAGTTAATGTTTGACAACATGGCTGCTTGCTTTCATCTTTTAATTCTTACAGCGTAAACGCATAAAGTTGCTTTCTTTAATCACATAAAATCGAGATATAACCACATAGTTCAGGTTTATTTCAATATACGATGCAAATCCGTCCGTTACAATTTGAAACCGCTTCCGTTGAAAAACCTGAACCATCCTGACGCTCTGACGTACGTCACTAGAGATTTATGCTTTATTTAATATAATTGTACAGATTTTCTTTTCATCATAATTTTACAATCTATAGCAAGTATAGTTCAAATGCGGCTTAAATACAACATATTTAGTACTATAAACATACATTCGTCAGGTATCACTTCATAAAGATATTACATGCTTTTTATATTTGTCGTACATGGATTTTAGTTTTAAATAAAACAATAAACACATATAAGCAACTACAACCTCTGAGATTTATTTACATGGTTCTATTCCAAAATACATGACCTGGTGCCAGGGCTAAAAATACATGGTGACTTCAGTCTATGGTGTTTTTAAACATTGACATGTCCGTGCATCATTATCTCTACACCTTTTCGCATAGAACCTAAGCTTTTTCCACTTTACTAAATCAGACATTGAATTGTGTGTTTTATATACCTGATTTAGACACTGATAAACATTTGAAACATTTTAGACAACCCCCTTTACATGTTGAGCACAGTAGTGTAATGCCACACAAAGCACATATACAATGTTTATGTGATATATGATCTTTTCTTAATGTGCGTTCCCTCCACCAAAGCTCGATTCACATTTCACACCGAATGGTTCCTTTTTTTTGCCGGTAGATCTGTTGCATCCACTTTCACTTTACTTGGGAATAATCAGCAGTGATGTTTACTTAGAAACCAATGTGCCATTTATTATGTGTCTTATCACCAAAAGATGCCTTCATGCACACTCTTGGACATAACCATACAATGCCATAAATGTAAAGGAGATTGGTGAGAAGAGAGAGTGTTCATTGATAAGTTAGTGTGTACATATATGGAGTTTAACTTTATTCAAATAGGCCGTTATGTTTCACAAGCAAAATCCAATAGGAAACAGGATTTTTTTCACACGATTCTGCAAATCACTTGTTTCTATTTTTTGGCTGCAACTCTTCCACTAGTGGTCCGACATCTCTGGACACTAGATAGTTGTACCTGGTTACCTTTGATTTCTACCAGTCGTGAACTAATTTCACTTCAAATGGTAATAAGCTGGGAGATTCTTTGGTTGAACACTGCGTCTACGATCTTCAGTGTTACCCATTTATCTGTGCTCATTCAAAAAAACTTGAACAGAATCCTCGAAACCCCAGTCTGCTTTGAAATCTTTATCCGTGAGAGACCTTGCTGATGCCATTATTACTACCATGTGTCTAGCTGATGTGCTCAATGTAGTCGTGACGAGTATCTGTCTTTTTCAACCTCACTCTGGAATCCAAATTTGACTGTTCCTTATCTAGTGTCCTACACAGCAGTTTCAGTTCGCGATGTTGTGGGTGGCGAAAAAGATACGGACACTCATGTAGGCACAATTGAAAGCCCATAGGGGGCTTTGAAAACATGAACTGGGATTGAACAAGGTGGCTTTCTCACGAACTAGTCCAGTCTTTAAAAGAAAAGTCTGTAGGGTGCTGCAGTCCTTCCTTGACGCAAATTGTCCCGGGCCAGTGTTGTAGATGCCCAATATGTTGGGGACCTCACTCTTTCTGTGTGTCCGAGGACTACCCGGACTCGCCCCAGGATGGCCGGGCAATTCTGTCCTGCCAAGCCCGATGTTGTCCTGCCAGGCCCAGGGACTTTTGCAGGTCCATTGGTGTTGAGTTGGGCCACATCAGGGTAGCCCCAAGGGGGAACCCCAAGTTGTTTCTACCACCCCCCTCCCTGGTTGCGGTACTGCTCACTCAAAGAAGTTGAGGTCGCTGATTGGAAACCCTGCACCCTGTTACAACTTTGAGGATCATTTGCTCCTGTTTGGTACAATTGGTTGATCACACACCTGTCTATAACCCTACAAAACCTCCTGACTTTTTGTAATTTTTTTTACGTGTACCTGTGCTATCATTCCTTTTGATTATTAAATAGTTGGTTGAGGAAGTCTGTGTGGGCTTTTTATACAAAGACCCGAAGCCAGACCATGTTTTTGTTCTGGCACTACTGCTCAACCGAACAGTTCCATAAATGTTATGTTTTTGATTATGGCTGAATGCATGGTTGAGTTTCAGCTTGACAGGCCATAGCTTTGAGCATGTTCATTCTAGAGCAGAGTTTAAGGTGTCATGGATTCAAAAATAATCATGAGATTGTTTTCATGCTAAGTGTGCTAGCGAGAGGGGCCCTGCTGGTCGTGTATGCCTTGCAACAGTGCTTGCAAAAAAAGAAAAGAAATCCATCCCTCCCTCACGCATGTAGAGGTTTGAGATCAGGAATCTATGGAATGTGTGCCCCCTTGTTGGATGTTCTGGGTACCTGCCACACTCACTCACACACTCATGCATGCATGTCCACATCCACGGTGCCATCCAGCCAGAGGAGGCCTCTCCAAAATTAGTTGTCGCAGAGTAATTATATCGACCAGCAGACCATAACGGTGTTTGTTCCCTGACTTTGAAGCTCAGGAGAATGTCTTGATTCTTGAATCGAGCCACACTTTGTAATGATACCAGGTCGAGTTTGGAATCTGTGTGTAGTTTGTCCAAATAAATACACGCCTTCATAACCTCATTGTAATGGATGTGTCTATAGCAGTAGGGTTCCCTAGGATGCTTGAAAATTCTTCAGTTTTAATGTTGCTGTTTGACACTGAATTTCATATTATTTATGCTTGAGATTGTAACTGTATTAAATAGCTTGTAGGGATGTAGCAAGAAGAAATAGAAGAGCCTAAAAAGAAGGAAAATTATTGAAAAGTTAGTGTCAAAGTTGAAACGTTTTTAAATCTGCAGTAGGGTTCTAAACCGGTGATCCGGTTGTGGAGTCATTGATCGAGTATCGTGTTACCTGGGGATATTGTTTTTGTTTACGCCGTAAGCGTTTCTTTATGTGTTTTTTGTCCATGTATATGAGTGAGATGGTTAGATGAGATTAAATGATGTCGACCAATCACACCACTTCAGGGGTGGGCTATAGCCACATCAGGTTATCGTCAGTCGTCTCTGTCTTTAGCATATTTGTAAGATTTGTAAGAATACCCCATGGACGCAGTCCTAAAATGGGCTTATTTTATAAAATATCTGATCAATTTTAATTCTACCTAATTGAATAAAATTGTTTATGCCTGAAAGACGTGCAACGCTACTTTGCAGATTCGTCTCCAAATGTGAAGCCAAAGGGCAAAAGCAGGTTTCTTAGTTCTTAACAAATACATGCCTTCAGTTGGATTTTGACACAAATTCAATGAGGCAAAGTTTGAGACAAGATCCATTTTGTGTTACACTTCCAATCAACAGGTGAGTTTCAGGCACCTGTTGAATTCAATGTTATGGTTACATTCAGCTCAACGGATGGTAGCTTTGATTTGGGTGCACTTTTGCTTGAGTTGGAAATGTTTTTATAGGTTTGTCTCTGTTTAACTTCTGGGCTTCAGCCATATTTGTCTTTCTGCACAAAGCAAACAGAGCTGATGTCAGGCCTGAGAAACACACACAGAGGCATTCCCCACTGCTCTCCGTCACATCTCTGCTGAAGTCATGTGATGCCTGAGTTCTGCGACTGTTTGTAAGTTTGTACTTAAAGTCTTTGTGCCAAACAAGGGAGAGATTTGGGGTAAAAGTCTGAATGGAGAAACTGTCCCTAAGCTCTTGTGTTACCCCAGAGGAAACATACGTGAAAGGTTCGCTTCACGTCAGAGAGAAACCGATATGGGTTTGGTCTACCTCTCTGGGACGGGAACAAAACAGTCATCCCCCTGTACTCCCATGTAGAACACGGACCATTCGAATGAACACAGATGGAGGTCTTTGCGTGCTTTAACTTCATTTTAAGAATAATTAAAAAGAACTAGAGGTGCACAGATTTGCTGTTTATTTGTTAATGATGGAATCCCAGCGTTTCAATGTTGAATGGGATGAATAGATGCTTGAGAATGAATCGCATCAGGCTGAATGAACTCTGCCGGGCCACACACACGCTCAAAAACACACTTTTCATTTGCTGGCTGTCACCAGATGATTGTTTCGCTGTGCTGCAGTGTGTGAGTGAAAGTCATGTGATCGACTCTAAACCTCAACTCTTCGGCTTGTGCAGAAAATAAACACTTGAGTAATAAACTTCTGGATTGTTTTCGTGCAGTTTCTTTAGTGTTGATTGTGGTAAAGAAAGTTAAACCCATCGCAGGTGGAGTCGGTGTTTCTGTGCTCCTTCAGCTGCTGTTGTGGGTTCATGTCTCAGTTGTTAGCTTAGGCTTAAAATAGCAGAAGATCATCTTCCTGTATTTTAAACGGTGCTCTGAATGACAGAGCTGAGGGCTGGAGTCGCTCTTACTGCATGAGTTTATTCCCTCGCTCTGATCTCGAGGAGACTTTGGTAAAAGTTTCTGGTAAATGCTTTAATTGATTCGCCAGAGATTAATGTTGGAATTGGCATCACGCTCCCTTTCTTTAAGAGACATTGAAATAGAGCGTACACCAGAGAAGGTCTCATTATGAGGCTGCAATCTTTACTTTGTTTTTAGTCCATAAAGTCACAATTTAATAACGTTTTAAATAATGTAGCGTGGTAACATTATTTCAAGTATATACGTCTATATCATGTATGTCTCACATGGACGGCGAAGTGAAGCTAAACCGTGGCGAGCGAGCCCCTGCATGGTGCTGGTTGCTGCAGAATCTTTACCACCCAATACAAGTCTATGGGACAAAGCTTAACTTTTTTATGTACCGTATTTACACAAATGGTTTTTAATGTTTTTCAAAAGTTATCTATACAATGAACAAACTTAAAATTTTCCACTAAAAAAAACAAGCGGGACCATGTGATTGACAGCTACACAGAACACAGCGGACTTACCGCTGGCATCATGTCTTAAGAAAGTTCATTTACGCTGGCAACGATCAAATTCAGAGAATTGTTCTCAAATTCTTGTTTATGATTTCAAAATATATAGTATACAACAGACTGCGTGTGAAAGGGGCATGTGTGAACCAGACTCGAGGCGGAGCTCAAACCACGATGGTTCCATTCTTGACAGGAAGTCGCATGTGCGCATGTTCAACTGTCAATGGCAGCCTCCTCTCCAGCTCGAAAAAAAGCTTCAATTGCAGCCCAATGGCTGTAGGCGGTGTCATGTCTTACATATTTTTTACAGTCTATGGTTTCTTTAATGTTTTATCCTAGTGTTGTGTTTCCCTTACTGTAGTTTTGTTCAGCCTGCAAAAGTCATTATGGCAAAAAATGACCTTAAGTAAAAAATTTGGATCACTTTCAATCTTGTTTTTTCAAGACCCGGCTTAAATTCAATCAAAAGATGTTGTATTTTTTATCTTGTTTGAGAAGGCTAGGAACAAATTCAGTGCAGTCATGTCTCAGTTGCAATTATTGAGTGTTTAAAGTCACACACTATATATTTTTTGCCTTCTTTATAATCGTTGAGCTGTATTTATTTCAGAAGTTGTTTTGTTTACTGTACGAAAATGGAGTCATAGAACAATTTCTATCATATTTGCCCTGTAAAATTCTGAGATCTCTAATTTATCAACATTATCAGTAATCGACATGAAAACTTGTTGAATACAATTTGATGCTTGTATTCTGCCATCTAGTGGATTACAATTCCACTGTTAGCTTTTTTGCTTTTTAATGAGCTCAATAGAATAAGACCTTCTTTTCACCCAGACGCTTAAAATAACACACATTTGAAGCTATTTGTAAATGCTTTTATTACTTCACGATTGAAATACTCTGCAGCTGGTCCAAAACTGGTTCAGCACTTGTTTACGAACAAACACTCAATGTTTTTCTTTCAATGCTTCCTGTTCATTTTAGAGTTGAGTTTAAGGTTGCAATTTATTTTCTTAAAGCCGTTCAGACTAACGCAGAGCTATCTGTGTGATATTTTACAAACTTAAGAGATCTGAGGGCTATCTGTTCATGTTTATAAAGCAAACTAAAAGTTTCATGGAGCCGTTTGTATCATGTGCGTGTGCTGACACTGCGTATAGTGTATAATTTTCTAATGTTTCATCTTTTGTCAACTGCTTGTGCTCAAGGTTATCATACCATCAGAATCTCTTATTGTCTACCGATGAGCATCCCAATAATTTTATCCAACATTGAATTGGAATGGTTCCAAAGTATTGGAACAGAGAACCCTGAAAACAGCTTAGCTGCAAGGATTTCAGGCTCAACATTGAGACTTTCCCTTAATCCTCTGCATGGGACACAGAAGCCCAAACAATGCTTTCTGTTTTTATTTAGCGATCACTCAAACACCTAGCAGGTCTTGCATCCAAAATGTCCAGCCATATACAGTCAACGTCCTGATTTGTTCTTGGTTTAGACTTCTTTTTATCTCTGGACAGTGTTTAAATTAGTATTTTTTTTTCCCCCATAGAAATGCCTGAAACTCATGTGACGTTGAATTCTTTCCCAAGAGTGCAGCACCTCACTGTTTAACATTCTAGCATCTTGATGCCACATTACTCCGTTACAAACACACACTAAAAATAAACACACCTAGCGTAAATGCATATTTAGCTTTAAGTTATGTGTAGAGTCTATGCAAGAGCCGGACGTGCAGCTCCCAATAGTTAGATGCGGACCATAAGCTCTGTGATTGGTCGGTTTGGTAGCAGATTGTTTCTGGAGTGACGTCATACATTAGTCAGATAGAAGATACACTGTTTTTCTCGTTTCTTGTGTTTGCAGGATGATTGAGGAGGCGAGACGGAAGGCCGCCGTCATGGCTGACCGGAAGGAGATCTTCATGGACATGAGTGGGTGAAATCCTCCGCTGATCTCTAACTTTAATCCGGTTAGTTTCCTGATGGAATATGCTTTTGATTTTTCAGAGTCGCAGAATTACGACAGCATCCGTCTGTCGACGTACCGCACTGCCTGCAAGCTCAGATTCATCCAGAAGAAGTGCAACCGTGAGTAATCGATCAACCCGTCAGAATATTCAAAAGTATTTTTATCTAGGTGTTGTTTATCTTCTTGAAAGATCGGTACTTAGCCCCGTACATAATCAATGTTTTTCTCTCCGTTTCCCACTTTAGTGCATCTGGTGGACGTATGGAACATGATCGAAGCATTTCGGGACAACGGTCTGAACACTCTGGACCTCCGCACTGAGATCAGTGTGGCTCGACTGGAAACCATTCTCACCTGCATCTACCAGCAGCTAAACAAGCGTCTGCCCACCACTCACCAAATCAGCGTCCAGCAGAACACCAGCCTGCTGCTCAACCTAACGCTGGCCGCACACCACAGGTGCTTCAGTGGCATTTCAGATTGCATCATCTAATGGTAGCTTGGAACCATACTATGTGACTGCTGTTTTGGGTGGATAATGCTGAGTTTGTGTGTATGCCAGCGATGCTCAGGGAAGGCTGACGGTGTTTTCTTTAAAAGTGATGCTCTCTGTGCTGTGTGGAGGGAAGCTGCTGGATAAACTGCGCTGTGAGTTCAGTATCGCTTTAGTGTTGGCTTCCCTGTGGCACTAATAACACCTTCGTGTCTCTCTCAGACCTTTTCTCTCAGATCTCAGATTCTCATGGTGCGATGGAGATGTCTAAGTTCGATCACTTCCTGCGGGAGGCACTCAAGCTTCCCTCTGCTGTGTTTGAAGGGCCGTCATTTGGCTACATGGACCACTTCGCCAGATCCTGTTTTCCTCAACAAGTACCAGTGCTCTTTTGTATTGGTTAATGAGGTTAACAAACCTCTAGATCCCCAAAAAGAGTTTGATTTTTACTGTTGAATATCTTCCTAAAACCCAGAATAGAGCTGTGTTGTGTTCAGTATGAGAACAGAAAAGGGAGAAGGAACTCCGTGCTTAGCCAGATACTCAGTATTAGCATCCCTATGAGTGCTATATAAATGTACATACTAATTTTCTCCTCGTATGTTGTGGCATGTCTTATTATAGAAAATAAATTCCTTTTCATATTGATAACTCTTGAGACAGGATGTATAAACACAGTAATATAGAAAATTTATTTAATTGTAGAACAGATAAATTGCATTATTTACCCAGCCAGTGCGCGCTCCTCAGCTCTCCTCATTCCCCATAATCTTTATGCTCCTCCGTAGGTCAACTGTCAGCTTCTAAAATGTTAAGCTAACAATTTTTAGCATTATCATTAATATTAAGAGCAAATATAATGATTAAAAATTTCTCTCACTGTCTCCAGCACAATGCACTTGCTTTTGTCTCAATGTCAACTTCAAAAAGTCCCATATAGGGCTCTGCCGCTTCCTTCAAACTATAGCATTTTGCTTGGTTGCTGCTGTCAAACTGACTGTAAACATCCAGAGATGGAAAGGAGTTGCCAGAATGATTTATTTTTCTGTCATTTTGGTTTGTTTTAGTCGTGTAAACATACAATACCGTTTCAGTCAGTTATAGTGTTGTTTTTTTTCTTTATAAGATTAATTTTATTTATTAGTTTTCATTATTTCATTAATTTTCATTAACTATAACAGCCATCTGCGATGGACTGGCGACCCGTCTAGGGTTTACCCCCGCCTCTCGACCAATGTGTGCTGCACACCGACAGACCCCTGTGACCCCTAAAGGGAATAAGTGGGTTGGAAAATTAATGCATGATTAATAGGCATGCATTTGAGCATTCTGCGAGCTGAGTCTGAAGAAGTCTACACAAAATTTATGTGGATTTACTTTGTAAAAGTGACCCTGAACTGAGAATAATTGCTCGCTATATTTACAGTATCCAATAAGTTGATTCTCAGTAAATTGAAGGTCAAAGATAAAATTTTACGTTTATTTATTTATTTTTTTTATAATTTTTAAAGTGCAAAAATATTTTCCAACACAAACCAAACCACATCAGTATCTCTATGTTAAACTCCTCAACATTTGATCTGTGTTTAACAGAAGAAAGTGATGCTGAACATGTTCTTGGACACGCTGATGTCAGATCCTCCTCCTCAGTGTCTGATCTGGCTTCCCCTGCTGCATCGACTGGCAAAAGTAGAAAATGGTAACAGACGGACCTCTTAAATAAAACAACAGCTTATCTAATGATAGGTGTAATAGGTGATCTATATCGGCAATGTTTAAAAATTGAGCTCTGATTTAAACATGATTCCAGTTCCAACTGTAGGCGGAGCCACTATATAAGAGCTCCGCCCTAAAAGTCCATGTCCTCCACTCAGCAGTGGAAACAAGCAGTAATCTATGAATATTCACTGTATGGTTATAACTAATTATCTTAAAATAACTGCTAAAGCCCAATTCCTAGTTGGTTAGAGCGTTTAAAAGATTAAGATATATAGATATACATATAAATATAAATAGGTTAAAGATGTTTGTCTTTTTGCAGTCCATCACCCGGTGTCCTGCTCGTTCTGTCGCTCCGATGGCATGATGGGGTTTCGTTACCGATGCCAGCAGTGCTTTAGCTATCAGCTGTGTCAGGACTGTTTCTGGCGCGGTCATGCTAGCGGGAACCATAGCAACCTCCACGAGATGAAGGAGCATTCGTCCTGGGTCAGATGTGGCTTTTATTTATTTTCTAAACATGAGTCAGAAGGGTTTTTTTGGTGTTGGATTTTTACCAAGTGAATGTCCGCCAAATGACACAAAATCTTTCTTGTTCTAGAAATCTCCAGCTAAAAAGTTGGGTCGTGCCATCAGTAAATCTTTGGGCTGCGTTCCGAGCAGAGAGCCGGCCCATCCAGTCTACCCAGAATACCCAGAGAAACCCCTAAACCTGGCCAACATAGTGTAAGAGACCCAGTTCCTGTTTAGAACCTTTCTATTGGTTGAATTCAATGGTTTCCCCGATTTTTAAATATTGTTTGTTTATTTACTTGTATTTATATACTGTTGTCCGTAGAATTTACATTTATTTATGCTATTTGTCCTTTTGATTCTTTTTTTTTTTTTACATTTTAAATATATATATATATATCTATTAGGGGTGTAACGGTTCACGGTATGTATTGAACCGTTTCGGTAGGGCCTGTTCGGTTCGGGACACTTGCGTACCGTTTCGGTATTCTGTATTTGTATTAAATAATATAAATGTATTATTAGCGCGATATTAAGCGCAGCGGAACCATGTTCCTAGGCGAGTTTCCGCACGGACGCTATTGAGGGACGTGCAGCTGTACTGTGCGACACTCAATGGCGTCCGTGCGGAAAATCGCCTTTGGCTTCCCTGTTAAAATACATAACGGGGATAGACGAGTGGATAAATTTAAAGTTGTATGCCGACATTGTTCCACGGAGATCGGGCAGGCAACACATCAACATTTTCTACTGCTGGAGATATTGTCACTGCAACCAGATCTGTGCTCTCTTCAGAAAATGTGGATGGGTTAATCTTTTTAGCCAAAAACTTAAAACTTGAATAGTTAGTTTTGTTGATATATAAGCTGAAGCTGCTGCTAGTGTTAAAAGTTTTCAGGTCCTAACTAGTTGCAGTATTTAATTTTTTATTTAAAAAAATGTGTTTTTCTTTATAAAGAGTGCAATTTATTTAAATATCACCCAAATGTGTCACTTTTATTTATTTTATGCAAGAATTCTATTGTGTATTGGCAGCTTTTCAAAATAAAGATTATGTAAGTTCTTATTGTTTTGTACCGAACTGAATGAACCGAACCGAGCTCTCCAAGACACTGTACCGAACCCGAATACGATTTTA